>OZ020317.1:34468918-34902610 GCA_963971305.1 Arcuatula senhousia | reverse complement strand
CAACTGAGGCTACAACAACGCAATCTAAAACTGATATTACCACGATATTGATTACAACAGCATCAAGAGGTATAAAACCACCAACTGTTGCATTTCAACAACCACCTATCACAACTGAAGCAACAACGCCACCTACAACTGAAATTACTACGACATCGATTACAACAGCATCAGGAGGCATAAAACCACCAACTGTTGCATTTCAACAACCACCGACAACCACTGAAGCTACAACACCACCTACAACTGAAATTACTACGACATCGACTACAACAGCATCAGGAGGTATTAAACCACCGACTGTAGCTTTTCAACAACCACCGACAACTGAAACTACAACGCCACTTACAACAACTGAGGCTAAAACAACACCACTTACAACTGAAATTACAACGACATCGACTTCAACAGCATCAGGAGGTATTAAACCACCAACTATAGCTTTTAAACAACCACCGACAACAACTGAAGCTTCAACCACCTCACCTACGACAACTAAAGCTACAACAACGCCACCTACATCTGAAATTACCACGACATTGACTACAACAGCATCAGGAGGTATTAAACCACCGACTGTAGCTTTTCAGCAACCACTGACAACTGAAGTTACAGTGCCACCTACCACAACTGAGGCTACAACAACACCACCTACAACTGAAATTACAACGGTACTGACCACAACAGCATCAGGAGGTATTAAACCACCGACTGTAGCTTTTCAACAACCAGCGACAACTGAAGCTACAACGCCACTTGCCACAACTGAAGCTACAGTGCCACCTACGACAACTGCAGCTACAACAACACAACCTACAACTGAAATTACTACGACATCAACTACAACAACATCAGGAGGTATTAAACCACCGACTGTAGCTTTTCAACAACCAGCGACAACTGAAGCTACAACGCCACTTGCCACAACTGAAGCTACAGTGCCACCTACGACAACTGCAGCTACAACAACACCACATACAACTGAAATTACTACGACATCAACTACAACAGCATCAGGAGGTATTAAACCACCGACTGTAGCTTTTCAGCAACCACTGACAACTGAAATTACAGTGCCACCTACGACAACTGAGGCTACAACAACACCACCTTCAACAACTGAGGCAACAACAGCATCAGGAGGTATTAAACCACCAACTGTAGCTTTTCAGCAACCACCTACCACACGTGAAGCTACAACACGTCCATCTTCAACAAATGAAGCTACAACACCGCCACTTATGACAAAAGTTACCACAGCATTAACTACAACAGCATCAGGAGGTATAAAACCACCGACTGTAGCTTTTCAACAACCACCGACAACAACTGAATCTACAACCATCTCACCTACGACAACTGAAGCTATAACAACGCCACCTACATCTGAAATTACCACGACGCTGACTACAACAGCATCAGGAGGTATTAAACCACCGACTGTAGCATTTCAAGAACCGCCTACAACAACTGAGGCTACAACAACGCTACCTACAACAACTAAAGCTACAACAACGCCACCTACAACAAATGAAGCTTCAACAACTCCACCTACTACAACTGAGGCTACAACAACGCCATCTACAACAAATGTAGCTACAACAACGCCACCTACAACAACTGAGGCTACAACAACGCCACCTACAACAACCAAGGCTACAACAACGCCACCTACAACAACTGAGGCTACAACAACGCCACCTACAATAACTGAGGCTATAACGACGCCACCTACAACAACTGAGGCTACAACGACGCCACCTACAACAACTTTAGGACCGATAATTCATCCAATTCAACAATGCGAAAACAAAAGAGGATCAGGATGGACACTATGTACAGTAAGTGTTTACGTTTGATTCATTCATAAAATTCAATACACATTGATGAAGATGCTTGTAGATGCTGGACAAGTTTATTTTTTTCGACGGGTTTTTTGAAAAGATACCATTTGTGTACAATACAATACATGTGCACCCCAAAGTTGATATATTTTTTATTCAAAATATGATTATATATACATTGAGTAATCTGTGCCGAGAGGAGGGACTAGAGTTTGAAAACATCTGCTATTTTAGTACTTATATATTTCGCTTGCCTTTTAATGCTTTGGCACTTTGATCATTCTTCTAAACGTATTGTAAAAGGTATAAAGCTAGCAATTCTACCTGTTCGTTCTTTTTTGTCTGTCCACATACGCCATAAGCTTAATTTTTATAGGTTATGTAGGTACGTCGATGTAACTTTCTTTTTGAATCATACACACTTTGTTTTTAATCTAAGACCTTCAATAATTATAAACTCATCTTCTCATTTTTAAAATGAACAATGCTACCTTAAAATTGCTTTTGTAATTTGAATATTTCACTGTGGGGACTTAATTGTTAACGACGAGTTGTCATACTCTTTTTTGGTCTAACACATTCTAGAGACAACTATTATTATATATTATCTCTTTTATTTTGTAGTTTCCTTACAGTGGGAACTTTTCGTCCATTTGTCAGACTCTTTACTGTAAAACACTTAGAAGCAACTGTTTTGATGTAGGAAGACCTGAGGATTATACACAATGTGGGGATAAGAAGGTAACGTATTTATAGTTCTTTCCCCAACACAATGTTGGAATAAAAAAGTAACGTTTATTACAGTACTGTACTCAACACAGTGTGGGGATGAAGAGGTAACGTAACTGACAGTGCTGTACGTAACACAGTGTGGGGATAAAGAGGTAACGTAATGACAATACTGTACTTAACACAATGTTGGGATAAAAAGGTAACGTTAGTAACAATACTGTACTTAACAAAGTGTGGGGATAAAGAGGTAACGTTAATTACAGTACTGTACTTAACACAGTGTGGGGATAAAGAGGTAACGTTAATTACAGTACTGTACTTAACACAGTGTGGGGATAAAGAGGTAACGTTAATTACAGTACTGTACTTAACACAGTGTGGGGACAAAGAGGTAACGTTAATTACAGAACTGTACTTAACACAGTGTGGGGATAAAGAGGTAACGTTAATTACAGTACTGTACTTAACACAGTGTGAAGATATAGAGGTAACGTTAATTACAATACTGTACTTAACACAGTGTGGTGATAAAGAGGTAATGTTAATTACAGTAGTACTGTTCTCAACACAGTTTTGGGATATTTTGAAGAGTACGTTAATTATTGTATTGCACCTATTACAGTTTTGAGATAAACGTAGAGGCAACATTAGTTGTTGTACTATTTTGAAATATCAAAACGTTTTATTTTAATTTCAACGTATTAATTTATCCTGAATTGGAATCAAGCTTAATGCATCTGTTCGCCTACCCCTCGATAGTTTGCAGTTCGCGAGTGTGCCCATTGTTGCAGCCCCCATTGAGCTGAGTTAAGATTACTCTTATTGAGCTCTTCAAAGGAGTCTTTAACATGCACGACGTTTTGTTCTCCATGTACACGAAACAATCTTTTGTCACCTCTTCTGAAGGACTAGTATTGGTTTTCATTATTTTCTATTGAGACAAAATATTGTCGAGAGACAGTATGAAAATTTGTTCACGAGCTCTTGTGTTTTGTTTTGTTTAGCCAAGAACCTTCCACCCCTACACAATGATAAATTAGAGAAAAGAATTATACAACATAAGCTTGCAATGCAACCTAGCTAACTAATCTTATTCGCTCCAGCGGGCGCTTAAGTCATCCGCGCAGCCCCTCCTCTCTGCCCGGTCCCTTGCCTTCACTTTACTTCCCTGAGGTTAGCCCGCTCCGGCACCAACACTTTTGTGTTAGAGAACTCATCAAAGCTTTAAATTATCCGTTTAAATTTCAAAATTGTCTAAACCCTAAGGTTCTTCCTACCCCAGACATAGGTTGACCATCTTAGTATTAATTTGGTTCCCCAGTTTTTTTGTTTTTTGTTTTGGTTTTACTGTTCTATGCTCTTCAAAATCATTAAGTGTTTGGCATTTTCAATATTTCTGGTGAGCGCCTCTGATGAGTCTTGAATAGACGAAACGCGCGTCAGGCGTAATAAAATCTATTTTCTGGAACTTTGTTGTCATTTTTATTTCTACCAGTCTCCATGTTATGCCTTGTTCTTTTAACTCTTTTTCTGCCGATCTACACCATGTCATTTTTGGTCGTCAACGTTTTCTCTTCCCATCAGCAGTCCATATGATGACTTCTTTGGTTATATCATTTTGATCTTACAAATACAAACAAACAAATAAATAAATAAATACAATAAACATTTTTTTCAAAAAGGTACTGTTTTTCACAATACAGCTGAAAATTTAGCGTAATGTGAAGTGTTGAAAAATTACAAATACCAAAACGCGGATATAAACGATGAATTTGGCTATGCTATATATCGATATTTCAAGGAGTAACCTCTCATCAGTAGCATTTAAAGCAAATCATTGGAAGGTAAACTTTTGCTATAATTTACAACATCAAGAAAATAGTACAAGTTAGCTTTTGATTTAGATACTCTAGAGGAATTTATATTGAAGAAAAATTAGAGTTTATATATACATCAATATAGTACGTTGTCTTTTAAGATCACATCAAAAGGAGAGGGGGCTTATGTGACATCCCAAGCATCGGTGTCAGTGTCAGCGTGCGCATCATTTGACAGAAGAATGGTCAAAGTTTATTACCGCTCAATAAAAGTGCCACATCAACTTGCCGTTGTAGGTGCATCTACATGTGGTGTTGCTTAACACAATATATATGCTATGCGTACTGGCTGTGACCTATATTTCCGCATGGTTTACTTCTTACAGAAGAATAATTACAGTCCAATTACATTTTAAGAAAGTGTCACATTAACCATAAAAGTTTGATAGTAACAGCTACTGCTGTCAAGCAAATGCATTTAAAGGTCAACCCTCATATGATAATACGAAAATACTGCGTAACGAGGTGAGCTTTTGTAAAGTCCACTCTCACTGAGTAACGAGGTGAGCTTTGTAATTTCCATTCTCACTGAGTAACGTGGTGAGCTTTGTAAAGTCCATTCTCACTGAATAGCGAGGTGAGCTTTGTAATGTCCATTCTCACTGAGTAACGAGGTGAGCTTTGTAAAGTCCATTCTCACTGAATAGCGAGGTGAGCTGTGTAATGTCCATTCTCACTGAGTAACGAGGTGAGCTTTGTAAAGTCCATTCTCACTGAATAGCGAGGTGAGCTTTGTAATGTCCATTCTCACTGAGTAACGTGGTGAGCTTTGTAAAGTCCTTTCTCACCGAGTAACGAGGTGAGCTTTGTAATGTCCATTCTCACTGAGTAACGAGGTGAGCTTTGTAAAGTCCATTCTCACTGAGTAACGTGGTGAGCTATGTAAAGTCCATTCTCACTGAGTAACGAGGTGAGCTTTGTAATGTCCATTCTCACTGAGTAACGAGGTGAGCTTTGTAATGTCCATTCTCACTGAGTAACGAGGTGAGCTTTGTAAAGTCCATTCTCACTGAGTAACGAGGTGAATTTAATAATGGATATATTTCCTTTTTGTAGTGGTGTATATCTGGAGTGTGTACAAATGATATAAGAGCTCCATCCGGTGACGGTATGTAAAATCTGCGTTAAGAAAACATCATTATAATGCTGGGTTTCTGTAATTATTTTAAATTTTCGCGATTACTAATTTTCGCATATTCAATCCAAATGGCTAGTTTTGCTGGTATAAGTTTACATGGTTTTAATTTTCATACTTTTATTTACATAAGATAGTACTATTTTTTCGCGACTGCGCATACATGTATAACTAAAATTACTACACTGCATTAACTGTTAAGATAACAGTTTGTTTGGGGTTTTTGTTGATGCCTACTCACTTATATTTCATATATATGCATCTATAATTCCAAAACTTTTTAAAATAACATGAAAAGAGGTTTCGTATATTCGTCAAATTTGTGAAAATAAGATAACACAAAGCATATAATGTACGTTATACCCATTTTGATAATCTTTCAGAGAGTTGTTTATACGGAGATGATCCAGGACCCATCTTTAACAATGGATGGAATTGTTCAGAAATGGCTAGTAAAGCCCCTAACAACTGTCCTTCTGTAACCACGAGGTGTTGTGCCTCGTGTGCTGAACCTACTACAACAACCGAAGCCATAACAATGCCACCTACAACTGAAGCTTCAATAATGCCACCATCAACAACCAAGGCTACAACAACGCCACCTACAACAACTGAAGCTGCAACAGCGCCATCTACAACAACTGAAACCGCAACAACGTCACCTACAACCGAGGCTAAAACAACGCCACCTACAACAACTGAGGCTAAAACAACGCCACCTACAACAACTGAAACCGCAACAACGTCACCTACAACCGAGGCTACAACAACGCCACCTACAACAACTGAGGCTACAAGAACGCCATCTACCACAACTGAGGCTACAACAACGCCACCTACAACAACCAGGGCTACAACAACGCCACCTACAACAACTGAAGCCACAACAACGCCACCTACAACTGAAACTTCAACAACGCCATCTTCAACAACCGAGGCTACGACAAGGCCACCTACAACCACCGAGGATACAACAACGCCACCTACAACAACTGAGGCTACAACAACGCCACCTACAACAGCTGAAGCTACAACAACTCAACCTAAAACAACTCTTGTTACAACAACGCCACCTGTAACAACTGCGGCTATAACAACGCCACCGACAACTTTAGAACCGATAATTCATCCAAATCAGCAATGTGAAAACAAGAGAGGGGCAGGATGGACACTATGTACGGTAAGTTAATTTTGCAATCTCTCAGCTGTTTGCTCGTATGTCTGCCATCAAGGTAACCTTTTTTTTTAAAACAACGACTTTAAGTTACAGGTTGGCAGTCCTATGAGGGTTCGAGCTTCACATATGTCAAGGTTTCCACGCACCAACCAATGCTCGTGGGTTTTAGGGGTTTTACCGATTTTCCAACTTTGAATGTCTCTTTCCTCCAACACAAGCTCGACGATCATGCAAGGACCTATTTTAGCCGAACTGTCGTTAATCTTTCCATCGGCCAAAAACTCTTTTAATTGTTTGACTGTTTATGCATAATCGATTTGAATTCACCGAAGTTAAATGACTTTGACTTCACTTTACTTTTGTAGTTTATGTACGAAGGGAACTATACATCAATTTGTCAGACTCTCTACTGTCTAACACCGACAAGAGACAACTGTTTCTCTGTAGGATCAGCTGAGGACTATACACAGTGTGGGGATAAAAAGGTAACGTAATTTACTGAAGTATAATTTAGTAACGTACTTTACAATTTGATTGTATAAAATAGTTGGTGTAATTAACAATGATATATTTTGTAAGTGAAGTAATTTCCAAGGAAATTATGAAATGTGAATGTAGATGTGTTCAGAGTGTTAACAAAATAAGGTATTTGAAAGGGACTATTAAGTAACACATTATTTGCCAATTAAGGGCCTATTAAGTAACGCATTATTTGCCAATTAAAGAGCAAGGTTATTTCTTGCATCTCCCTCAACTATTTTTAAAGGATAATATCGTGAGAATATGATATAATAGTACAGGGTATTTTATTTGATTTAGTAACGTTTAACACCATTTGGTTGTTATTATCGTTAAAGAAATCAACAGTGATGAATTGTGTAGATAACGTAATTCAAAAGAAATAAAAAAAATCGTACGTGAGTTTAAGAAAAGCACAATATTGCAAAAAGTGGGCAAAAATTTCCTGCATACGGTGTTTATATTTCACAACTTATTTGATATGCCAGAGCTTGCACACCTTTCACAGATTTTTTTATCAGACACCGATGTCTTCGTGACCGATTTTATGGAGCAGGGCTATAAGAAAATACGTCTCATACGATCCCTAAAAAATTCTTTCTTCGTTATCAGCCACTAGTAGAAAAGTTCAAAATTGAGTTAAAAGATATGGTGATTAGATGTTTTAATTAGTGTTTGACTGGTCTGCTGTACTGAGATGATCACCTCAATATCCCAATTGTGTCTCACAACTATGTTGTGTTCTATGGTCATTACCGGATCCTAAGATCGCAATGGAAGAGGGAGGTTTGACGCCGTAAAACCTGGTTCAACCCACCACTTCGTGTGAAATGCCTGTACCAAGTCAGGACTATTGTGATCCACCAATTCTCCGGTATGACTCGTTTTTGTCATTTTCTCTGGACTATGAGATTGATCATTTAAGTTCGGTAGTTTTGTTTTTACCTTTATTTACCAAACTGGCGTAAAATGTTACTTGATATATACAGGAAAAATCGTAACGCATGTTTTACTCATGAAAAACATATGTAAAACGTATGAACATAACACCTGGTGAACGTAGAAATAGTACCACGCATGAAAAACGTATGGTAAATCAGAAATTAAAGATATTTATATCAGATTTCAACTTATAAGGTAATCATCCTTTGAAGAAATGTACAGTCAAATTGAACCTTTCATATGGAAAATGGCTATAAAGTTTTGAATATGAAAACATGTGTTAAACACATGTTTTACATGTGATATAAAACATATGAAAAACTCATTTTTTCTACAGGCGTTTTTCATGCGTTTGTCAAAACGCATGAAAAAACACATGAAAATCATGTGAAAAACAGATGGTTTTTTTAAAACGTGCGAAAAAACATGTGTTACTATTTATCCTGTGTACGATAAAATATTGAATCATGCCGACCTTTATCAATGAAAAAGTCCAGTCTTGTAATAATGAACCATGTATTTTTTATTGGCCAACGCAAATTGCTATTCCTATAATCAAACTATTTAAATACTTTCCTAACCACTTGTTAAATCATTTAGCTTTGAAACAATAATTAGACACAAAAGCTCAGAATGATTAAATATGGGGATAAAAAAGTGCAATTAAGCGTTTGAATAAGGTCCAATGTTTTACAATATAAAAATGAAGCTTATTAGATGCATAACGTTCTGAGAAGTAAACCGGGTCACTCTAAAACACTTCACTTTTAATTTCACATAGACTAAAGGTTAAACCTCTCCGCGAATATTTTCGCCTCAGATATCTTTCATGCAAGAAGCAATGCACCAATGGAGCATTCGAGTGTCTAAGGTCCGAAAAGGCAACGACAAAATCAGTATACCCGGACAAGAACAGCACGAAAAAACACAAAACACAAAATCAACCGAACAGAAATCAACAACACAATCGAACTCAAAGTCGTTACAAGAGTGAAATTAAGTGCCCCGGAAGAGATAGCGCACCAGTCGTGCTGCTAATTTCCAATTCAGTGTATCAAATCCGGTAAAGGAAGACAAAACAAAACTCTACGACAAACCAACATCTGCACACAGTTGAGAGATAGAAATGCCATATATATGTCTATGAGTGCAAGGTGTCTACCGTAAAATCTCTTGATCGAGTGAAGACAGCAACCGAGGAGCAACATTACACTGTGTTAGCAATTTCTGTGTTAAATGTGAGTTCTGCCAAGGAAATTGATCTTATTCCTGCAAGCTCTTGAGTAACGAATTAACTGTGATACGAAAACTCCATAAGCTGGAGCACTAGCGGACGGGATGTTGCGTCACAAGAAGGGAAAGTTAACGATTGGATAGTAGAAGTCATCACGTTAGTCATAGAGCTTTGTTGAAAGTCTTCCTAGAGAGTCAATTTCGAGATGTAAATCTAAATATGAAGCAGACTCCCTTGAATCTGTCGTGTCCTTTATCTCAAGTTCATGCGGATATATGAGATAGAGAAAGTCACCGAATCGAGAATTGTTCAGTAAAAGGACATATTAATATATTACGGAACGTGAAGTTAAAAGAGAAAGCTAGTCTACGATCTTTTTTGTAAGAAGTCTGCTTCATATGAATGAACAGCAAGCAAAATTGCACAATAAGTGCCCACTGGAATCCGTAGTGTTTGCTGAAAAATACGTCCACCTAACTGAACACATATGTTGTCGATAAGAACATTGAGCATGTCGGTTATTTTGTCTTCTGTATTGTTTTCTTTTTCTGAGACTCATTGATGACAAAGCAGTCATGCAGAATGGCGAATCTTCCCGTTCTTTCATCAATTTTTCGGTTCGCCCCTTTTTTCGCCCCCTTGATGTTGTTTGTCCCCCTGTTACTGAAAGTATCCCTAATCCCTGACCATAACCCTATCTCTAACCCTTCCTTTTTTATCGTTCCTGTATTGTGGTTCTTCAAGTTGAATGGCTTATATTAATTGTTTTTTAACCTTGATCGGATATTTTTTTTCGTTTTGTTTTTTGTTTAAGTCGTATCATTATGTTTTTTCATGGCTGCACTCCCCCCCTCCAACCCTCCTGATGCTCCTCTACCTCCTCATTCTTCCCCCTTCTCATTGTTTTTTTTATCGGGTTCACCCTTGTTCTTTGTTTGGTTCGCCCTTTACGGCCTTTATTGGTGTCTTCATATGGTAAGCTTATGATAAAAACTCTAGATAAGGTACAACTTTTATTTTACAATTTCTATTTTACTTTTTTTCACTCTTGTTTCGACTGGAGTTCGCGTTGTTGATTGATATTCAGTTATTTTGTGTTTCCATGTTTTACATGTTGTCTGTTTTTGTCCCGTTCTTGTTGGTGTTTACTGGTTTTGTCTCTGCCCTTTCGGACTTTTGACATTCGGATACCCCATTGGTACCTCTGCTTCTTTTATTTACAATATCAATATCAATAGGGTCTCCTGGTAAAATCGGTCATAATCACTCTTCTGTCGAACACGATTCTGTAGTTTTTTTCTGGCTCACGGTTAAAAGTTTCCTCTGACCTCGTTGGATTTTGTTGTTACCCTTTACGGTCCTGACATCATTTCCGTTGATGGTTACCATCTCTTTTACGATGTCGTGATTGATGTCCAGGGCACTTAAAAAAAATCAAAATTTCTCATTTGTAGCCCGATTCTCAAAATCTTTTTGTGGCAAAAATCCCTGTCTGTGTTTTTTCAATTCAGATTTGCAAATGTCTCCTAGTTTCCTATCCAAAAACTTGTTGGTCTACATGTAAGGGACAGGAAACGCAAATTTTACGCTTACTCTTCCGAAGCACGTAAGTTCACTCTCCTTACGACTAGAGTTCGCGTTGTTAATTGATATTCAATAGGGTTTTTTTTGTTTCCGTGTTTAACTTGTTGTCTGTTTTTTTTTTCGTTCAAGTTGGTGTTTTATAATGTTTTTGTCTCTGCCTTTCGAACTTTTGACATTCGGATGCTCCATTGGTACATCTGCTTCTAACGAATTTTTGTAAAATGTTGACATAAAAAAGATATAATTATATATGTATAAAAATCAAATATGCATTGAAGGTCCACCACAGAATGCATATGTCAAAATGCCTTTTGAGTCCAACATGGGTTGCCCGTTTCCAAGGCATTTGACTATCCATATTGGGCCTCCTACGTACATGTTTAATTTATACATACATACATATCCTCTTCGTGTTAGGTAACACATAAGGCTTCCACCAGGGTACGCCATCCAGCTCTGTCCTTTGCCTTTCTCTCAAGTTCTCCCCAGCTGTATCCCAACTCTTTCATCTCTGCTTCTAGTGTCCTCCATGTACCTTTTGGCCTTCCTGGCTTCCTCTTGCCAGCTGGTGTCCACCTCAGTGCTCTTTTTACATGCCTGGTGTTGTCCATCCTCAAAATATGCCCTGTGTATTTCCATCTCCTTTTCTTAATCTCAACATTGATGATTCTTATACCTGTTCTTTCAGCGAGTTCAATGTTTGATACTCTGTCCATTTGATGTTCATAATCCTTCTTAACAATCTGCCCTCAACTATTCTCAATTTTCTCTCAATTTCCTTGTTTGTTCTCAATGTCTCTGCTCCATATTATAAAACTGATCTTACATTGCTTTTATACAGTCTGATCTTAGTTCTGTATGATATTTTCCTAGACTTCCAGATGTTCGAAAGTTTATTAAAAGCTGATGTTGCTTTCCCTATTCTAATACTTATTTTTTTCATCACTTCTCCATCACAACTTAGAGTACTTCCAAGATAACAAAAGTCTTTAACTTCTTCAATAGGTTGTCCATTCATGAGGATATGGCTGTTGTGTCGGCAGTTGGTTTTCATGACTTTTGTTTTTCTGTCGTTTATTTTCAATCCTATTTTCTTGGCTTCTTTACTTATGTTGTTGGATTTCATCTGCATGTGGTGGTATGTTTGCGAGAACAGACTAATGTCGTCAGCAAAGTCCATGTCATCTAATGAACTTGTCAGTCCCCATTGAATGCCTCTTGGTTCGTCTATTGTTCTTCTCATGACCCAATCTATTGCTAGAATAAAAAATAGCGGCGAGATTATACATCCTTGTTTGACTCCATATGTTATAAAAAACCAGGGTTTAATATGTTAAGTTTATAGCATGCTCTGCTCGTAGAAATTATACATTTCTAAGCTTTGCGACTTTTTTACTTCATCTTTCATGTTTTTTTCCTAATAACTAATTGGGTTTTTTTTATTGCTACTGACCAGGTATATATAGATCATGTCGGACACTACGTAAAAATGTTTAGAAGTCAAGTGAGCGATTCAGGATCATGGTTTCTTCTAATGTATACCGCTTTTTTAATGATAGAAGATAATGATATGTGCAATACACGACAAAACCTACAATACAAATGACAATTTAAAATATTCTGCAATGGAAACAGCCAGCAGCCTTCAATGTGACCAGTGGTCGCTGCTTGCTGTTTTTCAATTGGCCCTGAATTGAAAATAAACAACATGTGATTCAAGCCCAATCCTAAAGTGCATCTGATGTATGTTTGTCCCTTTGTACTGTATACAAGAAGCAAGGGTGTACCAAAGAGATAATCAGTATCATAAAACCGTAAAGACAAAGACAAAACAGGCAGACAAAAAAATCATCACAACAAAACAAACCACATAACAACGTAAAACACACACACACACATAACAACAAAACCACATTCAGCAACGCGAACTCAAGTCGAAACAAGAGTGAACTCAGGTGCTCCGGAAGAGTAAGCAGTTCCTGCTAGCTATAGCACAACCGTCACGTTTCCAAAGATCGATTTAGTGTTGGTCAAATCCGGAAAGGATGACATTACAAAACTCTATGTCAAACCAACATCTGTGCTCATCTGAGAGATAGAAATCCCGTATTAGTATACAGGCACATGATGTCTTCCGTAAAATCGATATACGATATATATACGATATCGTATACAACATCGATGATTCTTATCTTTGCTCTCTTGATATGTTTGCAGTATTTAAGGGTATGAAATAAGGTTTTTAAAAACAGCTAGGGATATGATTAGAAGAAATAAAACATTTCAGGTAGGATACAATTAGGTACTATGGTTTCTTTATTATTCGTAGAGTATCAATTTTTGTTGTTTTCGTTGTTGGCTTTCACCCACGAAATTTGATACCAAACGAAAAGGAAAATTTATATTGCTTTGTATGCAGCAAACTTCAGAACCACAAATTCAAAAATCCACAAACTAATCCTTTTTCCCCAAACCAGGAAAATTGGTAACCACGAAAATAAATGAACCTACAGTATATACTTAAAGGTCTTTGAATGCAACATTGATCGAAGGCTGCTGGCTGTATTCCACTGTGGATTTTTGTAAATTGTCGTTTATATTGTAGGTTGTGTCGTGTACACTTATTCCACATTTCATTATCTTCTATTGGTGTAATTTACAATGTGGTAATAAAGATATAATCAATTGGTAATTAGTTAAACCATCTGATACCAGGGGTTGCTGAACAATGTGTTGTCTTCTATTTTGTAGTGGTGTTTATCTGGCGTTTGTACAGATGATGCAAGGGCGCCATCTGGTGACGGTATGTACATATACTGAATACTTTTGATAAGTATGGTTGATACAACTTCTTCACAAACCTGAGCTACATTTTTTGCTGTCTTTCCACCTCAAGTTTATATTTTAGTATCTAATATCCAAATGTATTACTGTGGTTTCATTATTATTCCTTGGGTTTAAATTTTCGTGGTTTTTGTGGCTGGCTTTGATCCACGAAATATGAAACCCAACGAAAGGGCAGTATAACATTTGTCTTAATGTTGAAAACTTAAGAACCACTTATTTAAGAATCAGCGAACTGATTCTTTTTCACCAAACCACGAATATTGGCATTCACGAAAATAAATGAATCCACAGTATTACAACATAAAAAAGGTTTTGTAGATTCTTCCAACTTGTATCAAATTAATACAAAGCATAAGATGCAAGTTCCATACATTTTGATAATCTTTCAGAGAGTTGTTTATACGGAGACGACCCAGGACCCATTTTTAACAATGGATGGAATTGTTCAGAAATGGCTAGTAAAGCCCCTAACAACTGTCCTTCTGTAACCACGAGGTGTTGTGCCTCATGTGCTGAGCCAACGCCACCTACAACAACTGAAGCTGCAACAGCGCCACCTACAACCGAAGCTACAACAATGCCACCTACAACAACACCATCTACCACAACTGAAGCTACAACAACGCCACCTACAACAACTGAGGCTACAACAACCCCACCTACAACAACTGACGCTACAACAACTCCACCTACCACAACTGAGGCTACAACAACGCCACCTACAATAATCGAGGCTACAACAACGCCACCTACAACAACCGAAGCTACAACAACACCACCTATAACGACAGAAGCTACAACAACTGAGGCTACAACAACGCCACCTACAATAATCGAGGCTACAACAACGCCATCTATCACAACTGAAGCTACAACAACGCCACCTACAACAACTGAAGCTACAACAACGCCACCTACAACAACTGAAGCTACAACAACGCCACCTACAACAACTGAAGCCACAACAACGCCACCTACAACAACTGAAGCCACAACAACGCCACCTACAACAACTGAAGCCACAACAACGCCACCTACAACAACTGAAGCCACAACAACGCCATCTACAACAACCAAGGCTACAACAACGCCACCTACAACAACCAAGGCTACAACAACGCCACGTACAACCACTGACGCTACAACACAGCTATCTACAACGACTGAGGCTACAACGCCACCTATCACAACTAAGGATACAACAACGGCACATACACCCGAGGCTACAACAACGCCACCTACAACTCTAGGACCGATAATTCATCCAAATCAGCAATGTGAAAACAAGAGAGGAGCAGGATGGACACTATGTACAGTAAGTATATATGTGCATTCTCAATCTGTTCGTACGTCTGCCTAAAAAGCAACCTTAGAAAAATCAAAGTATAATTCAGATGGAAATCACTTTGTTTATAAATTATATATTTGTCTCTTTCTGCTAAGGGACCAGGGTGGCGGAGTGGTTAAGACACTGGGTTAAAGATCACAGGCCGAGTTGGGTTCAACCCATATTTGTCATTGTTTCCAGGTACCTCCTGTTGCTCGTTGGTCACATCGATTTTCTTGCCATTATCAGGCTTTCCTCCCACACAATGCTGGTAACCATGCAAGCGCCTATATAAGCCAAACGACTGTTTATCTTGCCATCGGTCTAAATCTCATTAGAGCTAATGTTAATTATTTGACTGTGTTCGCATCACTGATTTGTATTCACGTAACTTAGATCAATCTTACTTTCGTCTTCTTTTTTACCTTTTGTAGTTTCAGTATAATGGAAACTATACATCAATTTGTCAGACTCTCTACTGTCTAACACCTGCTAGAGACAACTGTTTTCCTGTAGGAACAGCTGAGGACTACACACAGTGTGGGAATAAAAAAGTAACGTAAATTACTGAAAGACATAACTGTAAACATGCTTATTTTCGCGGGTACTTATTTTCACGAATTAACGATTTCACCCAAGTGGATGGTACTCAATTTCGAGTTAACTACTTCTTATACTATTCAAGCCATAACTATTGCTTATTTTGCGGGTATTAAATTTTGCGAAAAGTATCGGACCGCGAAATCCGTGAAAATAAATACCTCGCGAAAATAAGGACGTTTACAGTAATCTAGATTGTACACAGTTGGCGTAACTAGCAATGATATATTGTTTAAGAATCGTAATTTCCAAGAAATACTGGTACTGAAATGAAAATGTAAGTGCAAAAACACGGTATTTCTAAAGGGTCATATAGTAACATATTATTTGCGAATGAAAGAGAACGGTTATGCTTAAAGTCTCTCCATCAACTGCAGTTAAATTCGAATTCATTAGTATTGTATAGAATAGTACTTGCATATAATTATACACTGTATGTGACTATAAAAATTACATTTACTGGAACATAATATTGTAACATATTTTACAATGTGGTTGTAAATAGCTGACGTTGATTTGTTATGTTAGTAATATAATTCCAAAGAAATAATGAAATGTAAATATAAGTGCGTTCACCATGTTCACAAAATACGATATTATACCCCCACTCGTAAGAGAGGGGGCTATATTGCAATCACCTTGTCCGTCCGTCTGTCCGTCTGTCCGTCTGTCTGTCCGTCCGGTTCAATTTCTCTGCTTCTACTGGATGGATTGGTTTCAAATTTGGTACACAGCTTCAGCATGATGAGTTACACCTTGCCTCCCCTTTCCAGGTCAGTCCATCATCCACTTCCTGTTTTCCGAGCCGACTTAGACTTTTTTAGGGTAGAAAATTTGAAATGTGAAATTTTTCGTAACAGATTGCTTGGCTTCTACTGGATGGATTGGTTTCAAATTTGGTACACAGCTACAGCATGATGAGTTATACCGTGCCTCCTCTTTCCAGGTCAATCTATCATCTACTTCCTGTTTTCCGAGTCGACTTAGACTTTTTAGGGTAAAAAAAATGTAAAGTTGGCTTCTACTGGATGGATTGGTTTCAAATTTGGTACACAGCTTCAGCATGATAAGTTATACTGTGTCTCCCCTTTCCAGGTCAGTCCATCATCTACTTCCTGTTTTCCAAGCCAACTTAGACTTTTAAAGGGTCAAAAATAGACAATTTTTCGTAACAGATTTCTCAGCATCTACAGAAGGGATTGATTTCAAATTTGGTATACAACTTTAGCATGATGAGTTGTATTGTGCCTCCCCTTTCCAGGTCAGTCTGTCATCTATTTCCTGTTTTCTGAATGGTCGAGTGGGGGTATACTTAGCACGACTTAGTGCGACCCCTTGTTTCAAAAGGATCATATAATACATAATTTTCCATTAAAAGAGCAAGGTTATTTTTATCACGTGTCCTTCGTTTGCTATAGCAAACAGGAACTGATCAATCTTCAAGGGCACCTGAGTTCACTAGTTACGACAGGAGTTTACGTTGTTGATTGCTTTTCAGTTTCTTTTGTGCTTTGTGTTGTCTGTTTTTTTTTTCGTGCTGTTATCGTTCGTGTTTACTGTTGCGCTTTCGGACTTTTAACGCTCGGATGACCCATTGGTACATCTTTGTCACTTTTCTCGAAATCATTAGAAATTTTAAATTAGTACATTCAAGTTTTACTAAACACTGTGCAGTATCAAGTACTTTGGGATGTCATGTGCTACTTGTTCCTTCATAATATTTGTTCCTTGGAACTAATGTTATATAATAATTGTTCCTAAAGGAATTTGTTTTATGTAATATTTTTTCCTTAGCTATAATAAAAGTTACCATAGCAAGGACAAAATATTATAAGAAACAAATTCCTGTAAGAACAATTATTATATAACAATAGTTCCGATTTTACTACTATTTATAAATTACCGAAAAATGTTGCACAATCATGAATGCTTAAAATGGTTTTTGACGTACACGGGGACGTACATAAAAATGTACCATCTCATATTCGAAGGTGCTCCTTGTTAATGTTTGTACTAAAATAATATTGTTGATATTTGACAATCATCAAAATTATTTTTAAGTCCTTGAGCAATGATTGTTGAGCCAGAATATATTACGGTATAACAGTGCTGGGCCCAGAATGTTATATTAATTTAGCCATAGTATTATGATATCGAAGACACGTCAGTTTGACCCAGATAAGTATGATATTCGATTCAGAATATTATGACATTTGAGCCAGAATATAATGATATTTGATTTTGAATATTATGAAATTTGAGCCAGAATATTATGATATTCAATTCAGAATATAAAGACATTAAATTCAGAATATTATGGTATTTGAGCTAGAATACTATGACATTTGAGCCAGAATATTATGATATTTTAGTATAGAATATTATGGTGTTCAAACCAAAATATTATAGTATACACAACTACTCCAGTCAAATAATATTATAGTGAGCATATTGTTGTTTTAATATATTTCAAAGTAGCAGAATCTTTTCAAACATTATTTAGATTTACATTTGTTGACATTTTACACCATATGAAATGTAAACCACAAAAAGCTTATATAATATGATGGCCAACAAATTGTTCATGTGGCAAAATTAAACAATTATTGCAAAACTAGGAATTACAAAAAAAAAAACAATTTAAACCAAAAAGATACCTCGATCTACAGTAGATCAGTAATATTTGTATGCAAAGACGCTTATATTAAGACTTTTTAGTGCTTACCTTCATTAAATATTCACATTTCTAAACATAAATCCTTATCATTATATGAATGTTCTGGTGCCATGTTTGTTTTGAACACTAATCAAGCACACCTTATACCTATTTAACCATGTGACTAGTATCACATGACTAATTCAACAGTTAAATGCTTATAACCAATTAAGCATGACATGGAGTATAATTAAAATCATAATAAAAGTTCTTAAAAGAAGTCGGGAACATTTATTATAGACATGGATTTTATATTATGTAACAATTTTTCCTTCTTTTCAAGTTTGCTATAATATTATGTCATAAAGGAACAAATTTTATAAGGAACAAATATATGTTGACATGGGATACGGTATATAAAATTTAGAAAGTCACCAAATCGAGAATTTTTCAGTGTGTAAAGGGGTCGCTCCTCTTCCTAGTAGATTTAAATAGCCAGCCTTTATCCCTGAACAAGGGAAGTACTTCTTTGGTTCAGAGGTAGAGCGCCTGACTGTAAACCTAGAGGTCCCGGGTTCGACTCCTGGTCAGGACATGTCGATTTTGTGAAGTAATTCATGCTCTCCGGTTACAAGTGAAAGGACATAATCAATATAACGGAAAGTAAGGTTTAAAAAAGAGCTAGTCTGCGATCTTTTGTTTGTGTCTAGAAGTTATTGTAAAGAGTCTGCTTCATACGAATGAAGAAACAAATTACCAAGCAAAATGCACAATTAGTGCTCAATGAAATCCAAATTGTTTGCTGAAAAACACATGCACCATTTTAACAAATATGTTGTTCATAAAAAATGAGCATGTCAATTATTTGTTCCTCTGTAAATTTGTTCTTTTTCTTAGACTCATTGATGACAAAGTAAGTCTTTGTTTAGTCGACATTACTTATGCGTTTTCCGTTCTTTTTGAGAAAAAAAAATGATTTTAAATTTCCAATTGTCTAAATAGAAAATCTTGTCTTGTTTTTGGCAGTGGTGTTTATCCGGAGGTTGTACATCTGATGCAAGGGCTCCACCTGGTGACGGTATGTACATGAAATTATTGCTGAGTTGGAAAAATGTTTAAATAAACTATTTACAAGGCTTCGATAACCATTTTGAATATGTTATTCATTCAAAGAATATATTTGTGCATCCAAAATTTAAACTTATGGCAACAATAAATTGAATAAGGTTTCTTCCAATTTGAAAAAAAAACTTACACAGAACATCAGATGTTAAATTCATTGTGGTTCACTTTCAGAGAGTTGTTTATATGGAGACGAACCAGGTCCTATCTTTAACAATGGATGGAATTGTTCAGAAATGGCTAGTAAAGCCCCAAACAACTGTCCTTCTGTAACCACGAGGTGTTGTGCCTCTTGTGCTGAACCTACTACAACAACTGAAGCCACAACAACGCCACCTACAACAAGTGTAGCTACAACAATGCAATCTATAACAACACCACCTACAACAGCTGAGGCTACAACAACGCCACCTTCAACAACTGAGGCTTCAACAACGCCACCTATCACAGCTGAGGCTACAACAATGCCACCTACCACAACTGAGGCTACAACAACGCCACCTACATTAACTGAAGCTACAACAACGCCACCTACAACAACTGAAGCCACAACAACGCCACCTACCACAACTGAGGCTAAAACAACGGCACCTACAACAACTGAGGCTAAAACAACGGCACCTACAACAACTGAGGCTACAACAACTGAAGATAGAACGACTCAAATACCGATGATTCAACCAGATCAACAGTGTGCAAACAAGAGGGGAGCAGGATGGACACTATGCATGGTAAGGTTCAAACAAGAGGGTAGAAGGGTAGACACTATGCATGGTAAGGTTCAAACAAGAGGGGAGCAGGTGGGACACTCTGTATGGTAAGGTTCAAGCAAGAGGGGAGCAGGGTGGACACTCTGCATGGTAAGGTTCAAACAAGAAGGGTAGAAGGGTAGACACTATGCATGGTAAGGTTCAAACAAGAGGGCAGCAGGGTGGACACTCTGTATGGTAAGGTTCAAACAAGAGGGCAGCAGGGTAGACACTCTGTATGGTAAGGTTCAAACAAGAGGGGAGCAGGTGGGACACTCTGTATGGTAAGGTTCAAGCAAGAGGGGAGCAGGGTGGACACTCTGCATGGTAAGGTTCAAACAAGAGGGGAGCAGGGTAGACACTCTGTATGGTAAGGTTCAAACAAGAGGGGAGCAGGTGGGACACTCTGTACGGTAAGGTTCAAACAAGAGGGGAGCAGGGTAGACACTCTGTATGGTAAGGTTCAAACAAGAAGGGAGCAGGGTAGACACTCTGTATGGTAAGGTTCAAACAAGAGGGAGCAGGGTGGACACTCTGTATGGTAAGGTTCAAACAAGAAGGGAGCAGGGTAGACACTCTGTATGGTAAGGTTCAAACAAGAGGGAGCAGGGTGGACACTCTGTATGGTAAGGTTCAAACAAGAGGGCAGCAGGGTGGACACTCTGTATGGTAAGGTTCAAACAAGAGGGGAGCAGGGTGGACACTCTGCATGGTAAGGTTCAAACAAGAGAGTAGCAGGGTGGACACTCTATATGGTAAGGTTCAAACAAAAGGGCAGCAGGGTGGACACTCTGTATGGTAAAGTGTTTTCCCTACAAACCATTTCTTTGTCCAACAAAATATCTAATGATATCTTTATAAATCAATTAATTTGATGAAACTTCATATGGTGATTGCAATGCTTTACTTCCATCAAGAAATTTTGTCTTGAGATATAACCCTTTTTAATACCCACAAAAAAAACTTTTGGAACCTGCTATGGTGTGAACATTTTCTATTTATATAAACCAACATATGATCATAACAATAATATTATAATAACTAAATTGAAAGTGTGCAGTTTGTTTATAATGGGGACCATGCATTTGTTATTAATGGGGACCATACATTTGTTAATAATGGGGACCACACATTTGTTAATAATGGGGACCAGACATTTGTTAATATTGGGGACCATACATTTGTTAATAATGGGGACCACACATTTGTTAATAATGGGGACCAGACATTTGTTAATAATGGGGACCAGACATTTGTTAATAATGGGGACCAGACATTTGTTAATATTGGGGACCATACATTTGTTAATAATGGGGACCACACATTTGTTAATAATGGGGACCATGCATTTGTTAATAATGGGGACCAGACATTTGTTAATATTGGGGACCACACATTTGTTAATAATGGGGACCAGACATTTGTTAATAATGGGGACCATATATTTGTTAATAATGGGGACCAGACATTTGTTAATAATGGGGACCATATATTTGTTAATAATGGGGACCATATATTTGTTAATAATGGGGACCATACATTTGTTAATAATGGGGACCATATATTTGTTAATAATGGGGACCATATATTTGTTAATAATGGGGACCATACATTTGTTAATAATGGGGACCATACATTCATTTCTCAGTACCTTAACAGTCTCTAACATCAAATGTTATTCATTGTCTTTACCTTTTTGCAGTTTTTGTACGATGGGAATTTTACATCCATTTGTCAGACACTTTACTGTCAAACTCCAGCAAAAGACAACTGTTTTGATGTAGGGACAGCTGAGGACTATACACAGTGTGGAGATAAAAAGGTAATACTAAGGGGTTCTTGTACAAGACACCAAAATTTTATCACAAATTGATATTTTTGTCATTTTCATATAGACACATCAAGAGATGCACTTTGAAAATTCAATTTAAAAAATTTATCTGAGTTAGTTAGATAAATGATTGTCGCTGTCCGATAAAGTAGTAAAAAAAGGAAAATTTAGTTTTAGGTTACCTTCCTTTGTCGGAATGCAAAAATATATGATTTCATTTGATTAAAAAAAAATTAATATAGTGAAATTAACATAATATAGAATATATATAATTGTGTTCATGATCTGAATATGAAATAAGAATTTGAAAGAAATTATGAATTTATAAATTGAATCTTAAACACTTTTTAAATTAAATTCTATCGAAAGCTGAAATTTAATTTTGATCTGCAAATTCGTTCTTACATAATGACAATATGGGGTGTGCGAGCATTGATAAGATACCAATTTTATACTAGTTTATTTTAGAATTCCAATTATTATCAAAATATTTTAAGTTCAACTTTACTTTTTGACATAAAAATTATTTTTTTGTAGATGTTGGAATGAAACTTTAGTAATAGATAATAGCATAACAATTTTATTATTGGATGTGCCAATAACAGGTTTTCAAGTACTTGGGTTTCATTATTATAGTTTTACAACTAAATGCTATAATTGTAATTTTAAAAGACATTAGCTATACAATTTTACTAGAAGATGTTAGAATTACAATTTTACTAGTAGATGTAAAAATTAAAATTGTGTTAGTAGATGTTAGCATTACAATTTATTAGTAGATTTTAGCATTACAATTTATTAGTAGAAATCAAAATTACAATTTATTAGTAGATATTATAATAATTACAATTTTATTAGCTGATGTTAGCAATATACATTTAGTACTAGTAGAAATTAGCATGGGCATATACTAGTAGATTTACTTTTTTAATAGTAGTAGAAATTAGCATGGAAATTTACTAGTAGATTTACGATTTTACTAGTAGTAGAAATTAGCATGGAAATTTAATAGTAGATTTACTATGTAACTAGTTATATAAGCATTACAATTTTACTAATTTATGTTAGAATTACAGGTAAACTAGTAGATTGTAGAATTACAGGTAAACTAGTAGATGTTAGAATAACAGGTAAACTAGTAGATGTTAGAATAACAGGTAAACTAGTAATAAAAATGACAACAAAGATCCAGACAATAAATTTTGCTACGCCTGACGCGCGTTTCGTCTATTCAAGACTCATCAGAGGCGCTCTACCAAAAATATTGAAAATGCCAAACACTATATGATTATGAAGAGCATGGAACAATAAAACCAAAAATACCAAACTGGGGAACCAAATTATTACTAAGATGATCAACCTATGTCTGGGGTAGGAAGAACCTTAGGTTTTAGATAATTTTGAAATTTAAATGAATAATTTAAAGCTTTGATGTGTTCTCCAATACAAAAGTGTTAGAATTATGAGTATTACAGATAAACTAGTAGATGTTAGAATAACAGGTAAACTAGTAGATGTTAGAATTACAGGTAAGTAGATGTTAGAATAACAGTTAAACTAGTAGATGTTAGAATTACAGGAAAACTAGTAGATTTTAGAATTACAGGTAAACTAGTAGATTTTAGAATTACAGGTAAACTAGTAAATGTTAGAATAACAGGTAAACTAGTAGATTGTAGAATTACAGGTAAACTAGTAGATGTTAGAATTACAGGTAAACTAGTAGATGTTAGAATTACAGGAAAACTAGTACATTGTAGAGTTACAGGTAAACTAGTAGATGTTAGAATAACAGTTAAACTAGTACATTGTAGAGTTACAGGTAAACTAGTAGATGTTAGAATTACAGGAAAACTAGTAAATGTTAGAATAACAGGTAAACTAGTAGATTGTAGAATTACAGGTAAACTAGTAGATGTTAGAATTACAGGAAAACTAGTACATTGTAGAGTTACAGGTAAACTAGTAGATGTTAGAATAACAGTTAAACTAGTAGATTGTAGAGTTACAGGTAAACTAGTAGATGTTAGAATAACAGGTAAACTAGTAAATGTTAGAATAACAGGTAAACTAGTAGATTGTAGAATTACAGGTAAACTAGTAGATGTTAGAATTACAGGAAAACTAGTACATTGTAGAGTTACAGGTAAACTAGTAGATGTTTGAATAACAGGTATATTAGTAGATGTTAGAATTACAGGAAAACTAGTAGATTGTAGAATTTCAGGTAAACTAGTAGATGTTAGAATTACAGGTAAGTAGATGTAAGAATAACAGTTAAACTAGTAGATGTTAGAATTACAGGAAAACTAGTAGATTGTAGAATTTCAGTTAAACTAGTAGATGTTAGAATTACAGGAAAACTAGTAGATTGATTGTAGAATTACAGGTAAACTAGTAAGTGTTAGAATAACAGATAAACTAGTAGATTGTAGAATTACAGGTAAACTAGTAGATGTTAGAATTACAGGTAAACTAGAAGATGTTAGAATTACAGGTAAACTAGTAGATGTTAGAATAACAGGTAAACTAGTAGATGTTAGAATTACAGGTAAACTAGAAGATGTTAGAATAACAGGTAAACTAGTAGATTGTAGAATTACAGGTAAACTAGTAGATGTTAGAATAACAGGTAAACTAGAAGATGTTAGAATTACAGGTAAACTAGTAGATGTTAGAATTATAGGTAAACTAGAAGATGTTAGAATTACAGGTAAACTAGTAGATGTTAGAATAACAGGTAAACTAGTAGATGTTAGAATTACAGGTAAACTAGAAGATGTTAGAATAACAGGTAAACTAGTAGATTGTAGAATTACAGGTAAACTAGTAGATGTTAGAATAACAGGTAGACTAGTAGATGCTAGAATTACAGATAAACTAGTAGATCATCATTGTAGAATTACAATATTTCTAAGAATGTTCACATTTAACTTTTACTTGGAAATACTAGCATTACAACTTTACTATTAAAAATAAGCAGTACATTTTTCATGATATATATACTATATTACTAGTACTTATAAGCATTAAAAATTTAGAAGTAGATGTTAAAACTACAAGTTTCATATCAAATTTTACTTAGAGGTGTTCGCATTTAGTTTTACTTATGCCTGTAAGCATTAAAATTTCACCAGTAGAAACTAGCATTACAATTTCACTAGGAAAAACTAGCATTACAAATTTACTAGAAGAAACTAACATTACAAATTTACTTGAAGAAACTAACATTACAAATTTACTAGTAGAAACGAGCATTACAAATTTACTAGTAGATATTAGCATTTCAATGTTACTAGTAGAAATTAGCATTGCAATTTTACTAGAAGTTAGCATTGCAATTTTACCAGGAGATGTTAGCAATACGACTTTACTAGTAGATATTAGCATTTCAATTTTACTAGTAGATATTAGCATTACAACTTAACTGTTAGATATCAACATTACAAATTTACTAGTAGATATTTACATTACAACTTTACTAGTAGATATTAACATTAAAAATTTACTAGTAGATATTTGCATTACAAATTTACTAGTAGATATTAACATTACAAATTTACTAGTAGATATTAACATTACAACTTTACTAGTAGATATTAGCATTACAATTTTACCAGTAGAAATAAGCATTACAATTTTACCAGGAGATGTTAGCAATAGAGTTTTACTAGTAGATATTAGCATTACAATTTTTGTTGTGGGTTAGGGCATTACAATTTTACTAGTAGATATTAGCATTACAATTAGCAGTACAGTTTTACTTGTAGAAACTTACATTATTTATTAGTAGAAATTAGCATTACAATTAGCATTACAGTTTTACTTGTAGAAACTTACATTATTTATTAGTAGAAATTAGCATTACAATTTTACTAGTAGAAATAAGCATTACAAGAATACAAGAATACAAGTTTATTGACCAATTATGGACCCTCAAGGGGCAATGACAGTACAAACAATAATAATATTGTATCAATTATAAATAAATAAATTATTACAATTGAGAGTACAGTTTACATATCTAGTACATGTATATAGTTACAAATAAGATAAATGGTAATTGTTATTTTATACTTTATATTATCTCGGACTCCAGATGGAACTTACAAAGTGAGTTAAGAACAGTTATATTTTCACAATTAAATGTCCAAAGTAATTTGTGGAATGGAGATAATTGGTAAAAATTCTTATTTGATTCTTTTATTATATCAAATAAGATATTTCTAGAACCTGAAAATTTGGTGCAGTTATTAAAGAAATGAGATTCATCTTCAACTTCAGAGTTACTACAGTGGTCACAAATTCGTTCCTCAATAGATGTTTTGGGTTTGTTATATCTACCCAATTCTATTTTCAATTTGTGACAGCTAATTTTGAATTTAGTAATACACCTTCTGAGTTTTGGTTCAGTAATAAGATCAAGATATTTTTCATATCCAAAATTTGTTTTAATCTTAACATAAGTTCTCAATTTTCCATTTTCATTTATCAATTTGTCTCTGTGGTTGTACCAAGTTTCAGTATAAATATTCCTTAAATCTGTTTTGATGGTGTGTTTGAAAAATGAATTTGATTTGTTTCTATATTTGTTCCCTCTTGGAGTCTTAAGTAAATTAAAAACATTAAAAATTGCTGAAAACCATGATTTACCTCCTGCCTCATGTATATTTTGGGATTCTAAATAAGCATCTTTTAATAAACCTGATGGGATGTTTTCCATCCGATACCAATAGTTAATACTGGCTTTAAAACCATCTAAAATAATTGGAAATCTACCAACTTCTGACATTATACCAAAATTCGAACCTTTTTTGTGAATCCCAAGAATGTATTTAATAAATTGTAAATCCATTTTAGAAGATGGTGAGAATTTTGATTGTTTAGTCCAATCACATAAATGTTCTAGTTTAAAAGAGGGAGGTAAATAACAACCCCAGATTTCAGCACCATATAGCAGTATGGATTTTATAGTGTGATCAAATACATGTATTGATGATCTGATACTAGGTCCGAGGGAAACATATTCGGCCTTTAGTTTATATAGAGCCTTTAGAGCCTTTCGATAAAGGTCGAGTTGAGCTTCTTGAAATGTACCAGAAGGAGTTAAAGTTATACCTAGGTATTTGTAATGATTTGTACATTCTAATGTTTGGTTTTTAAGTGTAAATTTTTCCTTTAGATGTTTACCAGTTTTATTAAATGTCAAAGCTTTAGTTTTTGAAAGATTTACATTGATGCCCCAATCCTCACAGAAAGCTTCCAATTTATTCAATTTGTTTTGCAGTCCACATTGTGTTGTTGACATTATAACCACATCATCTGCGTATAAAAGGCAGTGAATATCCTTATTATTTAAAGATATAGGATCTGAGGTTTCATGAAAATATTTTGGGAGGTCATTTATGAATATTTTAAATAAATTCGGGCTAAGAATGTCACCCTGTCTGACTCCAACTTCTGAGTTAAAGTTTTCAGTAAGGATGTTGCCAATTTTAACACATAACTTTGATTTGCTATACATATTTTTGAGTATTTTGTAGAATTGGCCTCCTACCCCTATGTCTAGTAGTTTTATATATATTGCTTCATGCAAAACTGAATCAAAGGCCTTTTTGAAATCAATGAAGCATGTGTATAACTTTTTCTTTTTGTTTATATATTTGTCGATCGCTGTTTTTAGAACAAATATGTGGTCAGCTGGCCTACATTTTTTAGTAAAACCGATCTGGAAAGGGGAGATAACATCATTTTCAATGAGACAGCTGTCTAATCTAATATTAAGTATTGAATTGAACAGTTTGCCAAGACATCCTGTTATAGCTATACCTCTATAATTTTCTGGTTTAGACCTATCACCTGATTTAAAGATGGGGCTTAAATAACCTGTTGACCAATGGTCGGGATAAAAACCGGAGAGTAAAACATTGTTGAACAACTTTGATAAGCAGGGTGTAAATATTTCTTGAAATAGATAAATAAATGGATGGTGAAGCCACATTTAAAAGGTAAAAACTAAATAAGAAATACAAAGAAATAAAACCTTTAAAACAAATAAAACAAGAGTGCCCAAATTTTCGGACATAAAGTCCTTCTTAAGGGGCTAAAAAGTAAAGGGATGTTCACACATCGACTGACGAGGACAGACTTTCTGTCCTCGTCAGTCGATGTGTGAACATTCCTTTACTTTTTAGCCCCTCAAGAAGGACTTTATGTCCGAAAATTTGGGCACTCTTGTTTTATTTGTTTTAAAGGTTTTATTTCTTTGTATTTCTTATTTAGTTTTTACCTTTTAAATGTGGCTTCACCATCCATTTATTTATCTATTTTATGTATACACAAGCCACAGTGCAACATACTTTATTTATTTAAATATTTCTTGTCCTGCTTTTAACATATTATTTGTAATAAGTTGCAATCCTCCAGATTTGTTCGACTTAAGTTTTTTAATAGCATGCATGATTTCTTTTTCACTTATAGGATCGTCTAATATGTTTAAATTTTTACTATTACTTTCTAGAGTGTTAAGTTTATTTTTCAATATCTTTAGGGTTGAATCAAAATTGTTTTGAACTGAATTTAGACTGTCAAAATGGTTTTTGAAGTCCATCGGATCAGCTGGAGGTAGATCATCTTTCTTTTCTTTAAGCGAGTTGACAAGCCTCCAATAGTCTTTAGGGTTTTCACTTTTAAGGCTGTCAATTTGTTTTACAATATTTATTTTAAAATTTTTTGCTTTATACTTTCTGGTTTTATTGTATATTCTATAAGCCCTGTAATAGCTATTTTTGATTTCCTTGTTGAATGGAAAAGCCGACATTAATTTGGCTTTTTGGACTACCTGATTACGAAGAGTTCGTAGATCTGAGTCAAAAAAAAGTTTGTGTTTAGGTTTCTTTTTCTTAATAGAGGGACGTTTAAGACATTTGTCACATGCACTAAGTATTAAATTTTCAAACTAGAGGGCAGCTTCTTTTACAGAATTTTCATTATTTATATCTATTACATGGTCTTTAAAGTTATTTATTTTCTTATGTGTCTCCTCACTCTGTAACTCTATTGCAAGTTTAATTTTGGATTTCTCATCCCAAATATATTGTGGTGGAACTGACTTAAATGTGGATGAGTCTAAAATATTATCCTTTTCAAATTTAGTAATTAATGTCCATGATAGTTTACAATGGGTGTATTTCTTTCGTCTGTTCCAAACATGTCCAAAGTGTGCGAAGAAATCTGTGTCAATGAAACGCTTCTGGACAAAAAGTACACAAACAATATGGAAAAAGCAGCGATTATAATTTTAAAATTACTTTTAAAGTAGAAAACTAATTTTAAAAGGTTTATATTATTGCATCATTAATTTTTTGTCATTACCTATGCATTCATGTCGTTCAAAGTTCTGCTTGAAAGCAAAACACACACCACAATCTGAGAAGTTACCCGTGTCGGCCATTTTGAATTCTATTTGCACTACCTAAAAACGTGGTGCATACCGCACACGGTTCTAGTTGTTCCAGCACACTGTTCTGGTTCACTCCATTCGCGGAATTCGGTCCAGAACATTCCCGATTGACGAAAGAAATACACCCAATGAGTATCAGATAAAGTGGGGATAAATGGGGAGACTCTAAAGTAAGGAATAAGGGGGAGTAAATTTTCACTGGCAAATACATAATCTACTGTGCTATTTCCCTGAGGGGTATAGCATGTAAAACTGCCAAAGGAGTCTCCCATAGTTCTTCCGTTTAGAAATCTAAGTCTATTGCCAATGCATATATCAATCAGTTCTTTACCTCTTGTATCATTAATATTGTCAAATGTTGCCCTCGGACGCAGATCAATATCATGAATGTAGTCATATTGACTATCATTATATTTATTATTATCGCCATAAATAAAATCTGGCAGGGCCCCTACTCTAGCATTAATATCTCCACATAAGAACAGATCACCTTTAGAACAATAATTTACAATATCTTCTGATAATTGCTTTAAAACACTTGTGTTATCTTGTTCTAAAGCTATAGTTATCGGGGATTTTATAGGAGGGTTGTAAACTACACATATATATATATCTTTTTCAGTGTTGAAAAAAGATTTCATTAACATAATCCAGTGATAGTTAGTATTAGTTATTGGTAAAATTTTAATTCCAGGCCTTAGGCATGGTTTATATAGAATTCAAAGGCCTCCAAAATGTCTACCATTTTTTGATAATGGTCTACAGATTGGAAAGTATTTAAAATCTCGAAAGGAAATATTGTCAGCATAGCCCAGATGAGTTTCTGCTAAAAATACTATATCAAAGTTTTCGATCTCATGTAAAAAGTCTGGATTTTTACTCTTATCAAAGAATTTTGATTTTAATCCTCCTATATTCCAGAAGCATAGCTTTAGGTTATGAACTAGTTTGGCCGTCATAATTGACCTTGTTGTTTGTTACTTTGGTACTATTAGGTATATAAAATTGTTACCCAGTAAGGCAAAGTGTGAAATAAAATAATTTGGTTAATTAGTATCAATAACAACTTAATATAATAATTGTTAAGATAGATATAAGTGTGCACGCAGGCACAATATATATCAATTATTACTAGTACAAAATGTATGTATCATTACAATTATACTAGGAGAAATTAGCATTACAATTTTACCAGGAGATGTTAGCAATACAATTTTACTAGTAGATATTAGCATTACAATTTTTGTTGTGGGTTAGGGCATTACAATTTTACTAGTAGAACATCAAATTATTACTAGTAGGTGTTAGAAATACATTTACTAGTAGGTCCCAAATAATTATAACAATTTAAACAAGCATACATAAATCGTCTTTGTACAATAATTAAGACATTTAAAGATACGGTGAGATCAAATAACCTAATAAAACCCAACTCATCTCAGCCCTTTTAACGGATTTTTTGAAATTTTGAAGGATTGGTTGGCAGCATATATTATTGATCAGCAGTGGTGCCTAGATTTTTAGGTTTTAATTTTAATGGGGCGGGAGAAATAGCAATGAGTAAAATATTTCCCTTTGTGATCCTAAGAAAACACTTATCGTCAATCATTTAGGAAAATAATTAGCAATATTTTTAAGTAAATAATTATGCTAAATTTTAAAGTAAATTAAAAAGAATACTTTCTGGTAGGTTTTTTGAAAACTTAACAGTTTCTTCAAAAGTTTTACACTGTATTCTTCAAATTGTGTGAATTTCATTATTTTTTAAGAATTGGGGAAAATAATAGGTTCTATGACTTTAACCTATGAAGTTCAATTTAGATATTTTTGTAATAGGGATCTTTAGAAAATAAAAATGTCAGAAACTTCACAAATACTGCAGAAAAAAAATCAAGCCATTCTAATGTGTTAATAAAGTGGTGAACCTTGAAATGAAAAAAGATAAACAACTACCGAACTTGGATGATCAATCTCAATTGTCGGAGAGACTTGAACAGGCATTTCAAAATGACTGTTGGGTTAACCAGATTTTATGGCGCCAAACCACGGCTAAGGGTCCGGTAGCTACACAACACGGTTGTGAGACGTGATAGGCATATTGAGGGGATCATCTCAAAACAATAACCAGCCAAACTCTAATCAATAAATTACTAACCATTTCGTCTAGTACATGTATAATTCTGAATCTTTCCACAATGTTTAATCTATAAACATTTAAATGTATAATTTCAGATCCTATACTTTTTCCTTGTTCGTCTTTCTCATGTTTGTTTTTGTAGTGGTGTATATCCGGGATTTGTTCATCTGATGTGAGGGCTCCATCTGGTGACGGTATGTTAAATTTGCTTTAAGTTAACAGAAATGTGTGGAACAAGTACTGTAAATAAAGGTAACAACAAAACCTGGTCCTGACTTAATACATGCATTTCAAAAGAATCGGTGGGTTGAACCAGGTTTTATAGCGCCAGACCTCCCTTTTTCACTGCGATCTTATGGTCTGGTTAAAGACACTCTCTCATCGATACACATAAAATAGTTATGAGCTGTGCATTTTGTAAAAAAAAAATCAAATATGCTCATTGCTCAAAACATATTCTTACCGTACAGATTTTCCATCCGTTGTTTTGGAAGATAAGTCGTGTTATTGAAAGGACACTAATTCGAATTCCATTTTAGACTATGTATTTTTTACCCTGAGATGTAATAATTTTTGTCTGTCATACTTGTCCTATTGTAAATCGTTAAACCAATAAAATAAAACAAATAAAAAATTTGTGTACATCAAATTCTTTGCTAATAATTTACTGTGGTTTCATAATTATTCGTGGGATACCAATTTTGTTGTTTTCGTCGGTAACAGTCATCCACGAAAATAACAATCCTATTCATTTTTACATTCATTTCTTTTAGCAACATGAACAAAGCATGAAATTAAGAATCCGTACAAACAAAAAAAAATTGAGAATATTACGAAATTTGGTGGGGTATAAAAACCACGAAAATTGGTACCCAAGAAAATAAATGAATCCACAGTATAACACAGAGCAAAAAACACATTTCATTTTCCACTAACTTTCAGAGAACTGTTTATATGGAGACGAGTCGGGTGCTATTTTTAACAATGGGTGGAATTGTTCAGAAATGGCCAGTAAAGCCCCCAATAACTGTCCTTCTGTACCCTCAAGATGTTGTGCATCTTGTGCTGTGCCTACAACAGAGGTTTATTGTACAGCTGAAACATCAACAACGCCACCTACATCATCTGAAGCCAGAACGCAATATACAACAACCGCCGTTGGTTCAACATGGCCAACTACTACAACTGAGGCTACAACAACGCCACCTACCACGACTGAGGCTACAACAACGCCACCTGCCATAACTGAGGCTACAACAACGCCACCTGCCATAACTGAAGCTACAACAACGCCACCTACAACAACTGAGGCTACAACAACGCCACCTACAACCACTGAAGCTTCAACAACGTCACCTACCACAATTGAAGGTACAACAACGACATCTGCCAAAACTGAGGCTACAACAACGCCAACTTCAACAGATGAGGCTACAACAACGCCACCTACCACAACTGCAGCTACAACAACGCCACCTACCACAACTGCAGCTACAACAACGCCACCAACAACAACTGAGGCTACAACAACGCCATCTATAATACCTGAAGCTACCACTAAGCCATCTATAACAACTAAAGCATCATTTATAACGACAGCTGTAGCTACATCAACGCCACGAACAACCATCGAAGAAACAACAACACCGCCTACAACAACTGAGGCTACAACAACTCCATCTACAATTGAAGCTACAACAACACCACTTTCCACAACGGAAGCATCAACAGCGCCACCTACAACAACGCCCACTTTTACAAGTGGAGCATCAAAAACAGCACCTACAACAATACTCCTTGCAACAATGCCACCTACAACAACTGAGGCTACAACAACGCCTCTTACCACAACCGAAGCATCAACAGTGCCACCTACAACAACTATAGCTACAACAACGCCATCTACAACAACTGAGGCTACAACACCGCCACCTACAACAACTGATGCAACAACAACGCCACCTACAACATCTGAAGCATCAACAACTCCACCTTTAACAACGGAACCTACAACAATGCCACCTACGACAACTGAGGCTACAACAATGCCGCCTATAACAAATGTAGCTACAACAATGCCACCTATAACAACTATAGCTTCATCAACTCAGCCGGCGACTACAACACCTAGAACACCTGAAGCTACAATTCCACCTTCAACAAATAAACCCACAACGACGTCATCTGTTGTCGGTTACCTTTCGACAGAGTATCAATCAACTGGAATGGAATCTACAACGGAAATTACTACAGCTTACATTCCAGGTATATCTTCATTTAAGTTGCATGAATCAGTTTTTTTTTAAATATTCTTTATTTTAAAGGGCAATGCTTTTTATATCATTCTTTTTGGATGGTTTGTTCTCTGTCTCGTTTTTTTCTACTTTCTTCTTTCAGAAGTAAGAAACAAATATTATGGTCAATTTATACATTGTTATAAATAAATAAAGTTTTTAATCAGTTTATGCAAATGACATTTAAAAAACAATATCAAATGCCTGCAATTATAACGTGGAAATACTAAGTGATCTACAATAAAAGTTTTTGAAACAGGATTTGACTGCTGAAATTAACAAGTTCTTACTTGTATTTTCAATAAATAATGAACCAATTACCATTACGAAACACTATTTCAATTGCCATGACCCAATAGCCACTACATTTTCAATTGATCAAGAACTAACTACCAATGAATTTTCAATAGACGATGAACAAATTTCCACTGTATTTGCAGTAAGCCTTGATTACTCCTGTAACTGTATTTTAGATGGGTCTTAAGAACAATCTTTTTCTGTGGGCAATAAACCTACATTAAACAACATAAGAAACGCACCACTTCTGTTCATTTCTTTTGACTAAAAGTTTAATAGCAAAAATCTCTTAAAGTAGTTGTCGGAATGATCTGAGATTAAGGCACAGCATGTGTGGGGTCCTTAACACCATTCTCTACAAATTTTTAAAAATTCTGATTTTTCTTTTTAAAATTTCTAAAAAAAAATGAGTTTTTTAACCCAAAATGAAAAATTCACAAATTTTTTGAAAATTTGAAAATCGGGGACAAAGCTTGAATTTCACAAAAACTTTTCAGAAACATGCATTTTTGATTTGATCAATTTTTGACATGTTTTTTTTTTTTACCTCTGTAAAAAATCTTGCCGTAAGCGCACTGGTACCAATTTCAGAAATATTGGCTTGTTTTTTTTATTCAGTTTGGTTTGATTTATCATTTAGCATAAAAGAATAAATAAAATTTCAAAAAAAAATTAAAGAAGCCTGGAAGGAAAGAAGTGGTGTGTTATTTGTGTTGCTGGGTATATTTTCCATAGATCAAGAACTAGTTACCACAGTGACTGTACTTTCAAAAGGGCTAGGCAAGGAGCCAATTACCACTGTGTTTTCGTTATAAGATGTAGCAATTACCACTGTATCACATGAAGAGTGCAGTGGTCGAATGGTTAAGGCACTTGACTTTAAATCACAGGTCGACACTTCGGTGGGTTTGAGCACCACACGTGTAAAGGTTTCCAGGCACCTACCATTTCTCACGGGTGTCACCGATTTTCCAGCCTTGATATCGGGCTTTTTCCCACACAAGCCTGGCGACCATGCAAGGCTCTCATATTTGCCTAAAAGCTATTCAGAGCTTATGTTAATTGTTTGACGTTAAATGAATCTTACTTTTACCTCCCTTTTTGACTTTTACCAATTATTACTGTTTTTTTTTTCAATAGACAAAGAACCATTTACCACTGTATTATCAATATGCCATTGACCAATAGTCACCAATTACCACTGTTTTTTTTTTCAATTTGATATGAACCAATTTGATATGAACCAATTTGATATGCCTTTGTTTTTCAGTTTGTCATAAATAAATCCTCAAAATTTTACTTTGAAACTCAATATTGTGTCTTGCTACCGGACTTGACTTATTTGTCAATTTCTCTTCCCCCCTCAAAAGATAGTGTCTGCCCTTTGTGATCCTTGCAGGTAGATTTTATGCTATTAACATTTAATAAACTGCATAAAACCACAACAACATCAAAGCAATTGAAATGTCTTTTTTACCCCCTTATAATTTACAATTCTGTATGACCTCTGAATACAACACCACCATCTAATATCAAAATCCTTTTGACTCCTCCTTTTTATATTACATTCTTGGGTTTCTGTATAAATTCCAATCCCTAAATCTTATTTGACTCTTCCTGTCGTTTAGATTTATAGGTAATCTGAAGCGTTCAAAACAACAATCCAACCCCGTATTTGTTTTACTCCTCTTTTAACCTTTCTGAATCGACTGCATTGAATTTTGGCCGGAATTTTTGGAGTGAAAAATCCGGGTTATAAAATGGTGAATGTCGGGCGGCGGGGGTGAAAAATTTTCGTAACAGTTTGCCCAGCAACTACTTATCACACCCACTTGATATTTTGTATACAGCATCAGGTTGGGATCAAATAACGTGGGTTTTGATTTCAAGTCTGTTCCTCGCCTACTTTCTGTTTAACAAAATCCGGCCAGTTTTGACTTTGACAAGTTTGTTTTGTGCTTCTGTAGGTCCCGCAGATTTTGCATTCAGAGTTGACGTCAGATTAGATATAACCGTCACTGCTGATCTGTCTAATACTTCATCCCCGGAATATGCAACTCTGTTTAGTCAAACTTTGACAGGGGTAAGTTTACATGTAAAAAGGCAAATTAAGCCAATGAAAATCTACCTGATAGTCGTGTTGCCTCATCATATATGAGGGGGAGTAGGACCTTTTTCGGGACACCGGGATTGGCCACATTTAAGCTCGGGATTCCGGGATTTGGACAATTAAGTTCGGGATTCCGGGATAAAATTATATCAACTTTACTGGGCTTCGGGATTCTCTCATTTTTAAGTCGGGATGACGGGATTTTGTAAAAATTAGTTCGGGAATCCGGGATCAGACCCCCTCCTACCCCCCCCCCCCCCCTCATATATCAATTTAAATGTCAATGAGCGCTGGGGTATAGTGCCTTTTCAAAGATTTTATATTTTCGTCGCTTTACCCAAAATCCAATATCCAATTACTACCTTACTTTTATACTGGTCATAAACAATCTTTAAAATAGGTTGAATATCCCGGCTACCAGTACTTTCAGTACTTTGATTGTAATTTTAAGCACTTTCCAAGGAAAATTCTCCAAAGATAGTAGCAGTGAACAGTGCGATCTTAAATAAAATGGTAGGGAAAAACTAAGCAAACTTTCTTTGAATAGCTATATATTTCCAAAAGGGATCCAACAGGTTGTGCCCCTGCAACGTAAAAAAAGATGCAAATTATAGAACACTGCATTTAAAATGTCATCAATACAATTGTTTAACATAGTCTTATGTTTAGCTCGACGCACTAGAAAAACACACTACTTGAACGGACAAAACCTACCTGACAAGTAGATGTGCTGGACTCTCAAACATGTCAAACTGTCCAGTATTTCAAAGAAATTCAGTATAAATTCAGTGTATTTTTCATGCAGTAACTCAAGTACAATTAAGAATGTTTTCATTAAAATCAAGACTCACTACACTAGACTCTACTGGATCGGCCATATTCTACTGAATTCAACTTAAACTCTAAACACTACTGAACAATTAACAAGTCCAGAGTTAACAATTCTTGCCAAGAGCATTTTGTCCGTTCAAGAGATTAAGGGCTTTACTAGTGACAGTTATTGTCGTCACTCAAGAAATTTTATGTAGACAAATATGGGATTTCTATCTCTCAGATAAAAGCAGATGTTTTTTGACATAAAGGTATAGTATTGTCGTTCTTATCGGATTTGACTTTCATTAATTAAGCATTGACTTATACACTAAATCATTGTCTAACACTAATCCAATCATGGCAACGTGCAATCTAATTCAAATCATTTCTATCAATAGTTCACAACTGTTTCTGTATGGTAGATCTGAAGGCATTCCATTATACTTTCTGTTCTGATGACCTTTTGAATTGACCAATCAGATTGCAGATTTTGTAAGCATTACTTCTTATGATAAATCATCCAGAGGATTCCGAAAAAGGTCATTATAAACGAAAGTAAAATGGGATTTCTTCAGATGTACCATACAGAGACAGTAGGGAAGAATTTATAGATTTTATTTTAATCAGATTTGGGCTAAGTGACGGCTGCGCTATAGTTTCTTTCTTTTTTTTAATTATAGCTCAAAAATGATATTTTAGTGAACCCAACGGTGTAAATTTTGTTTTCACAGCTCACCAACTACTATAAGTCATCCAGGTCCTGCGCAAGTACATTTAGAACGTGTATTCTCTATAGCATAAGGTAATTATATCTTTAAAATATTTATTAAGTCGTTGCCCAGTGCCTTTATATTCGACATGGTTTCTGAGCATGTTCCCAATTTTTTTTTTTTGCTGTCTTCCATGAACAACCAAACTTGTTATAAATCTTTGCTGTAAATTTTAATGAATGAGATTATAACTTTATTTGTTTTGCGTCAAATGATAATTTAAATAGTCAAATTTATCTCAAAGCATTTTATTTTCACTTCTTTATATTATAGATATTGATATATGTATTTCTTTCATTCAATTGCAATAACGCTGATATTTTTTTCAACTCGCATTTTGCTGAAATTGAATGTTTGAGATAATCAAGACATATGATTAATACACACTTGCTTGCTTTCTCCACACTCCGTATTTTGACACATAGAACCGGATGGGAAACACAAGACCGGGTTAAAGTTATTTGTCAGCAAATGTAAGGCGATATATTTTATCGGTCTTTTTTATTATGGAAATTGAACAATGTCAATACCAACTATTTTCTGCTGACGAACTATGCTTACCCTGTCTTTGATGTGTTCCACCTCATTCGATGTGTTCGAAAATCCGCCGTGTTTTCTGCAGAGCTGGGAGTATAATTGCGGATCACGACGTCATACTGAATGAGGACACCGGAAGTAACGTAGTGGCAGCGGTAGATGATCTGGTCCATGGTAGAGGGACGGTTACTATTGGAAGTGATACCACTAATGCAATTTCTGCCAAAATTACAGACAAAGGCGGCTCTTCTGGTATTTTTTAACACATATGAAAGTAGTGGGAATATAGTGTTCTGGTCCGTTTGCATATATCTGTCTGTTCGTCCGTCTGTTCTTCCCAAATCAGGTTGAATTACTTTCAATGTTGAGACTGGCATCGTGTATTTTAGACAGCTTCTTGGTTTAAATTTGATAATAAGCTAGAAATATTGGACTACATTGATATTTTATATAAACTAGTTATATAATAAGTGATTACGTAATGGAAGCGAATCGCCAACATTTTGGTAATAATTTCTGTTTTAAAACTTCGAACATTTCGAGATATTAACATAGCCATTGACTAACAATTGTATTAGTCTAAAATTGCAAATCTTCTAATAAATTCTGGATGTAGATCAATGTATTTACTGGTCTGTGTAATTAATTATATTTCATAAGTTATTTCTTTCAGCAACCATAACAAAAACTGACGATTCGTGTACCAGCTATATTCAGTTACATAGCTGTCCTGATAATTACCTTTGTATAATAGATCTAGAAACCAACATACCATTTTGTTCGTAAGTTGAATTTGAAATCATGTAATGAACTTTGGGATTGGACCAGTGTGGCCGCGTGGTGTAAGGCGCTGGTGAATATACCACACTAGTGATCACCAATCGATCACCTCTCAGGTGGTGTTTGAGTCTCGTTTGTTATTTACAAAAACTGGACTTCCTTAATGTGTGCAATTAGGTTTGTCAATTACTAACTCAAAATCAGTGATTTCCTCCAGGTATTCCGGTTTCCTCCACCATTCAAACTTATCGCCCTATAGGACCCATGTGCCTCGAAAAGGGCGTTAAACCCTTACACACACAAACACACACACACATAAGCTTTGTTTGATTGATACGAAACCATTATGTCCTTTTTATGTCGCCGGCAAAGTGTTAAAAGGCGACATATAGGGGTCACTTTGGCAAATTATCGTGATCTTCGAAGTCCTCCTGCGTCGTCATATAAACTTCCGTGGCAGTTTTCTTGGCAACTACGTCCCAAAGCTTTTTATTATTTGGTATGTAGCTTTGATCTCCATTAACATGTCACAGCCTCTTGATATTTTGAATGTACATTTTGTAGCTTTAAAGCTTTTATAAGACTTGTCAAGTAAAAAATGTCCGTTGAAGAGATTTTTGGCTTTACTAGTGTTTGATGGTGTAAAGCAATGTTCTGCTCGATAATTAACCTCTTCCTGTTCACCGAATGCTTGATTGTTTCTGTATACTGGACATGCATAGAGAGTTTCTTTTCAGGGAAACTAAATGTCATACCTTCAGTTTTGTTCTGTGTCAGTCCGTCCATCCGTCCGTCCCCCGAAGGTTCCAGATCATAGCTTGAAAACGCATTTAAAGATTTATCTGATATTTTGCATAGCTATTCAGAACAATAAAATAAAGATCAAGTTAAGTTTCAGGATGATCTGAAAAAATATTATGGTTTTGCCACTTTAAAAATTTTCAAATTTGAGACAATGCTGAAATTTTTTAGTCTAAGAACAGTCATACATGTATATTGTTTGTAAAACCAAGGTTTAAATTTCAAGGTTGTTTTTCCCATTTTGCTATCAAATCATGCACAAAGTTGTCTTTGACATAATGCTTTAAAGTCTCAAATATTCCTAAGTTGAACATTTTTTACAACTATTGAGTCACTTGTTTAAATCATGAAATGGTCAGCCGTCTTAGGCTAGAGTTTCGGTGTTTACATTTTTGTATTCGATTTCTAATATCTTTTTTTTTTATTTTGGGGTTTTTATGTCTGCTCCAGCTTAAGCCTTATTCAGTGTAAAGATTTTTTGAAAAGCATATATTTGTTTATTTTTTTCTTTCCTCAGACAGACATATCACTCTGTAAAAATATAATAATTCAACTCGATGACCATGTTTACTTATTGTAAACTGTTGTTTTAAAATACAAGATGTATATCACCTTAATGTTTTATTTATTTAAATTTCAGGAACAAAATATCGGACAATAAAGGTAGGAATTAAGCAATTAATAGATAGTTTGGTGACATGCAAATTACATTAATATTAGTTTATATAAAGTTTATAGAGTCTAAACCAAACAAAAAGGGGTTCAAAGTATACCCCTTGATACAACCCCTTAATTGGTTCGACAAAACTGTACACTCAACTCCTTTTTGGTACTTACATGTATCTAGTGACCTAGTACTATCTTAGCAGTTAACATAAAGTAGCAATTGGCCGTTTAAGAGGTACATGTAGATCGTACAGGTACAGTATAGCGGGTTACATGTATTTTCGCGAGGGTAAATTTTTGCTTTTTTAGTGTCATAAGTTATGTGAAAATATTTTGCGGGTTTTATTTTCGTGGTTTGTGAATGTGTTTGTATACGACTTGCGTTAGATAGATATTTTAGCGGGATTAATTTTCGCGAATTCGGTTAAGCCGCGAAAATAACCCGCTATACGGTAACACTTGATTCATTTTTCAGATTATAATGGTATAATCCTTGGCTTAGCTGTTGGAATACCACTGTCTTTCATCGTGATGTTGTCGATGCTTATATTTTGTATAAAGTTCAGAAGTCTTGGACAACCCGAACAAAAACACGTGTATGTATAATTCTTTAGATATATCCACCACAAGTTTCAAAATGTCAGACAAATTAAGGTTAATAAATACAAGTGGCATATAAATTGATTACCATGCTAAGAAGGCAAGAGGGTCAGCTGTTCTTCTTAAGTTCAATCAATGTCATAAAACCTCTGTGGCTGATATAGGGGTGGTAGTTCTTGGGTTGGAACACCCCCATTTTCTGAGATAATTTTGTGATTTCACTGTAGATTCTCGATACAATTGGTCTGGGATCCCCCTGGTCGTCCAGAGTGGACTGTATACAATTGGTACTCTTGTTGATGTTATGGCAAGCCACTCACTGTTTATAAAATTCGAATTGTATTATCACGGGGTATTACCGACTTCGGTTAACACTGGCGAACTGACGACAGTCCAAAAATACCTGTGCATGACGTTAAAAAGGAAAAGGACAATACGTGAAATAAGTTTATTCCTAGTCTTTTGTCTACCTTTTTATCATATTGTCCTCTTCTTTGTAAAACATCATAATACCAATAATGTTTGGAACCGTCTTCAGATTGCCAGTTATAAACGATAGTCCGTAAAACCCCGTGATCATGACATTTTAAAGTAAATCATTAAACCAGTTTAGCAATTTAACTTTCAGCCTTGCAACCTCAACTTTGCGCAGCATAAAAAGGGGGGATAAAGAACACTTAAGGGATATATAACTCTTAAATATTACTTGAAACGTTTTAGTCATGCAGGCATTGCCTGGATTATATATATTTATTCAAAGAAATCAAGCTTGTCAATGATCATAATATGAAATGTTGGAGCTCCATTAACGTTCATTGGAAATTTTCCCGAGAAACCTATGGTTCGTTCATTAAGATTTTGCAATTAAATTCATTTGACTAAAAAATTGCATGAATATTAAATGACACAATTTTATTTTAGCCAAAGTGTTGGGTACCCCTTTAATTGACATTCTTGATTTTATAGGCCTGATGATATGGATACGTACGGACCGACAGTCTTTGCCACATCGTTGCCCTCCAGATATCACAGCTCGGTGCCCGACGATCTATACTTCAACAACATGCTTCACGGTTACTATGACAACGGCGGATTCTATCTTTATGATTCTGATGATTATTCTCAATCACAAAGATCTCAAGTCAATTTTGGTAAGAGTCAATCAATCAATTAATCAATTAATCAACCAACCAATTAACCATTCAACCAACAACGACACGAGTGGTAAGTTTCTTTTGAAGTTTTGGTGTCATAAAATATTTTATAAAAGGATATGGAGTAAATGAACATTAGACCTACACATATATAAACTCAAACTGCAATGATTTTTTATAACTGTATGGTCATTTCGGAATTTTATTCCTCATCAGCTCTAGAACCAAAAACATAGGAAATCCACAATTCCAAAAAGGTGTTGAAAAATGAAAAAAAAAAAAAAATGAAATCGGAATAATCAGTAATATCAAATATATCTAAGGACAAACTACAACGGAGGGAGTAACCTTAAGTTTTAGAATTTACATAAATTAAGATCATAATAGTATTAAACAATGTTAACACATGAGAATAAAGTCCATTCAACATATTTAATGCATGTACCAAGTCAGGACTATTGCCATTCCATTTTCATTTTACCTTATATCTCATATGTTTATCTTGATCATCCCTGTTCGGCAATTTTTTGTCGCGGATTTCACGTAGTGAAAAATTGATATTTCCGTAACAGTTGTCTCAGCAACTACTATAATCACAGCCATTTGATATTTGATAGAGCATCAGGGTGGGGTCCCATTACGTGGGATTCGATTACATGTCTGTCGCTCACCTATTTCCTGTTTTACGAAATCTGGCATTTTTTTTTACTTTTGACATATTTTGTAATAAACTACATTAGATGATAGTAACAGAAAATTGTTATTGAGAGTTCAAGTATTATTTGTCTGGAATGTTTCAAGTATAAAGCATTTGATTTTGTAATTATGCATTGATTGCAATGTTTTGTAGTTTTATTTGTGTTTAATAGAGTGGACGCTGTATAGCGTTTCATTAAAAACCAGGGCTGCCAACTTTCCCGATTTTCAAGTGTTTTCACGACTTTTTTCTAACTTTTATATTGAATATAATTGTAAAGATCACAGATATACTTTAAAAAAAAAACGATTTTGTCTTAGGTTCTCTCTAGTGGAATTGGACTTTGATCGATTTGATTTTTATTGTGTGTTTGGTTTTTGTGCTTTGTCTTGGAAGGGGGAAGGTTGGGCTTAAAAAACATGTGCCTGTCCTAAGCCAGGAATCTTTGACAAAGCTTTCGTTTGTACTTGTCTTTTTGATGTTTTCTGTTCCTTGTTTAAGAAGGGGGTCTATCCGTGACTATTTCAGGGCTGGATTTGAATTATATGCATTTTATTTAGACCATGGGCCAATTGCAGAACTGCGAGCAGTGCCAAATGGCCTCGTTGAAGGCTGCTGGCAGTTGTCCGTTGTGGTTTTTCTAAATTGCCGTTTGATTGTGGGCTGTGTCGCGTACACTTATTCCACATCTCATTATTTTCTATTCAAAATTTCAAAAGTTGGCAGTCCTGAAAAATGTGCTTTGGTCCTCGCTTTTACATACCAATAAAGCTACAAAATATTGCATTCAAGCAAGTAGATTCGGCGGTTTAATCTCGCACTAAAGGAGACTGAGTAAATGTCAAAAGAATCGTTTAAATATGGTAGATTATTCGATTAGAGTTATCATTCTTTTGACAGCACTGAAAAATGTCGAGATAAAATTAAAAAGAACAATCTTTCTATCAATTTTACGAGCTGTATTTCGTTGCTCGATTAAATTCATTGAGAATGATGTGTTTGTGTGTTTTGTGGAAAGAAATGCATTTCTGAGGCATTCTGAAAACAGTTTTGATATTATGAGCTTTTAAGTGGTGTTACACCCACATCATTTTATAATTGGGTGTAAAATCCGGGTTATAGAAATAAAATGGTGAATGGCGTGCGTTTGGCCTGCGGGCGGGGAAGAAATTTTCGTAACATTTTTTTTTCAGCATGCATTTACTAATCACAGCCACTTGATATTTGGTATACAGCCTCAAATTGGGGATCCATAACCTGAAATTCGATTTCAGGTCTGTCGCTCATCTACTTCCTGTTTGACAAAATTCGGCCATTTTTTACTTTGACATATTTTTTTTATTTTTGTAAAGAAAAAAGTTTCTTTACTTGTAAAAGTGAACTGCTTTTAATGTTTGATTTTAGCGTATACTCCTGGTTCAAGCAGTAAACGCAAGAAGAAAAATAGAAAGGTATGTAATATGCATTTGTGATGTGAAATAAATGTAACATGCACAAAGCAACAAGCAAACTTAAAGTGTCAACATTAATTCGTAATTCCAGAGCTTGTGGAAATTACATCAATTTTCTTGGAAGAGCGTCACGTCTGACACAAAAATTGCTCAGACAGGGTTATTTTGCTCTTCCGTTGCTGTCTTCATTCAAGGAATTATTACTGAAGACATCATGCGCTTAAAGACAAATATTCGATTCCTATCTCTCGCTGAGTGCAGATGTTCGTTTGTCATAGGGTTTTGTTTTGTCTTTCTTTACCGGATTTGACACTCTGAACTGGCAATTAGCAGCGCGACAGGTGTGCTGTAGTAAGGAGGAACTGTTTACTCTTCCGAAGCACATGAGTTCACTCTTGTTACGACTTGAGTTTTATTCTGTTCGGTTGATTTTGTGTTTTTATGTTTTGTGTTTCTTTGTGTTTGCTGGTTTTGACGTCGACCTTGCGGACTTTTGGTTTTGAGTACTTTTCGTTTTCACCAGTTTTTGGAGTTTGACCTCACAATATTTTGATTTAAATGCTACTGAAGAGAGGTTACTCCTTAAAATATCGATTTATTGAAATATCGATATATAGCATATCCAAATTAACCGTTTATACCCGCGTTTTGGTATTTTTGATTTTGACGTGCCTCTTTGCTTCTGTTTATAAAAAACACCAAATGTGATGTGTTAAGTTTGATTAGCCTTTCCCAAACTTTTTATGCCCCCGCGACGACATGTCGGGGGGCATTAAGTTTTACTTATGTCCGTCCGTACGTACGTCCGTACGAATTTCCGTCAAGCTTTTCTCAGAAACTGTAAATGGGAATAACTTGAAACTTGGTACGATGGTTCAGTATGACAAACTATACGTCCTAAGCGAATTTTAGACCTGTCGGACACCTACTTCCTGTTTGGGGCTGGATCGATACCAAAATCAACATGAAAATTTCCGTCAAGCTTTTCTCAGAAACCATACATGGGAATGATTTGAAACTTAGTAGGATGGTTTAGTATAATAAACTATGTGTCCTTAGCGACTTTCAAACCTGTTGGACTTCAACTTATTATTTGAGGCCAGCGGGGGCATCCGTGTCCCATGGAAACGTTCTTTCTTTATTTCATGTATATATTTTTTTTCTAATTCTACCTTTCATTTTTAACTGCATCTCTTAGACAAAAGCATCATTTACGAGTAGGAACCACTTGATTTTATCTTCAAATCCTTCTGTCAACTAGTAAAACTTTGGGGTGATAATGTTCATTAATATATCAAAGATGTCCACTTTTTAGAAGAACTTAAAATTTATAGCTAAATTCAATTCTGTCTTACTTGCCAAGAATGATCCTCTCGTCCTCGCCTTCATTTCAATACGTTATCTGATTGAACTCTGAGGGTGCATCTAGTGATCTGCATCAGAGCTCACATTTTTTTAGTTTAAATTACAAACGTGTTTAATTCTTAACTTATGGATAATTTCAAACTTCCTATATATGATTTCCACCCCTTGTATAATGAAAGTTTTTGCTCGGTTCTGTATATGCCCCCTTTGGTCCCATGATTTGAATTCATAAAAATGTGTAACTAATATAGAGTATGTTTAAACCTAATATAGAGTTAAAATCTTAAGCTATTATGCTTTTTTCTATTTCAGCAGTCCAACAGCGTTTCCAATATTTGAGGGGTCCATCTGTGATTTTTTTCTATAAAATATATTTTTATACATGATATTTATTTTGTTATGCCATCTTAACTTTAAACATAGTCAATGGGCATCTTTGTCTTGAGATACACAGAGACAAAATAAATCTCAAGAAATTTTATGGGCGACATCATGTGTTCATACTAAACATCATGGGATTTTTTTCTCTCAGATGAGTACAAGCAGACGTTGATTTGTCAAAGAGTGTCGTTTTGTCCTCCTTTACAGGAATGACAGGATGTATTGACCGTTAGGAACGCAACTGGTGTTTCAACCATTGCAGTAAGCCGGAGTACCTGATATAACTCTAGTTTCAACTTGAGTTCGCGTTGTTGATTGCTATTTGGTGTGTTTTCATGTTGTCTGTTGAATGTTCTCGTTCGTGTTTATTGTTTGGACTTTCCCCTGTGGCTTTCGAACTTTTGACTTTCGAATAACCCATTGGTATCTCTTTATCAACTCATGCATAGACACAAAAAATCTAAAATTGGGCTGGTAAAACTAATTTGACCCCACTTTTATCCTTTATCTAAGCCAGAAATCATTTGCAAAAGTCTATTTTTATGGGCATGTTTTAACTTCCCTTTCATTCTGAGTTGTTGGCTTTGCATCTTGTAATTTTCGGACATGCTACATTTGAATACCCAATGGAAAATGCTTCTCTTCCTGGTTTAAGCTATATTTAATGTTGCTTGGACGTAAACATCAACGAACTCAACTTAAGTGACTGGTTTTTAGCCGGGGTAATCGCTAGCGATTAGCCACGGCTATAGCTACGATAGCCTTTCGGTAAGCCTGTAGATGGTTTTTCCGGCAGTTTACCAAAAATCTATCAATAGAAATATCAATACACGCTTGCAATATAGTTCTTTTTCCAGATCTTTTTTTTGTCGCCTTATTCGCAATTATGTTATAAATTTATTTATATAGTTTTCAAATTTTCTACAAGTATGTAAGACGCCTATCTGATGCGATAGTAATTATTGATTAATAAAGAATACAAAAGCGGATTGATATTTTGTTTATATTCGCCGATCTCATTAGTGATGTCATATTCACTAATTTGCATCTCATTATAAGTGTCAAACTGGATGGCTAAAAGTTCAAATCCTGATATTTTTTTTTATTTGATCAGATCATGGAAGTAATATTGAGAGTCAATATTACTTCCATGATCAGATAAAATGATTCTGTAAACGGTTCTTTAAAGAAGAATTTATTCATATTTAAAATAATTGATTTTGAAAATAAGGCTTAAAAACGAATTTTCTGCTAAATTGTTTCTCGACCAAGTAAGTTTTCATTGAAAATTTTTAATCAACAAAATTTTTGCTCTTTAGAACCACTGAATATATTTATTTTCAAGATGTACTACAAAAACAATCTTTTTATGTAAATTGTAGAAGCAAAAGAAATTTTTAATTATCTTGAAGAAACAAACAAGGTATGGCAATGCAAAGACTTTTTAACCACAGTTTTTTTGTCTTTTTGCCATGACGTCTTTCCTATTGTGATTGCGCGCCTGCAAACGAAGCTAACAGAGGAAAAAAAATAGGAATGTTTGCCATCGGTAAGTTTGAGGTCATAGCAATACTTTGTAAGTGTGACTTCTCTGGTACTGCTTAACAGATTTCGATGAAATTTTGGATCGTTTGTCATTTCAAATTGATAAATTCTACAGGAGTTACAGGACAGATTTTACTTAGTTGTATTCATCTCAGATGTTTGTATCATAATAATATTTTGAGTTTCGAGTTGAACAAAGTCTGCATGAATAGAAAGATTATTGTCAAAGTAAATTTTTAACTGTTGTAATGTGGAGGAGGATGACATTGGCAACCTGTAGCAATCCTGTTAATTTATATGTTCTTTCCTAAAGAATGAGAGAAATCAGATGCTTTTTTTGTAATAAACTATATAGAGTCAGAGAAAGTTGTCTGTTGCCCTGCATTAAAACTGATCTACCAAATACATATATAAGCTATAGCAAATGTTATCAATTCATTTGAACCAGTGGGTCAACAACAACAAAAGTGACTTTAAAGAGTAGAATACAACATTCAAAATTTATATTTTTACCCCCTGGGTCGAAAGTCCATCAGAGAAGCATGTGTCAATACCTCCCGAAAACAAAGTTTGGGGTATATAGGAAACAACCTGTGTGTCTATCTGTCTTTCCGTCCGTCCGTCTAGCTGTCCACATAACTCGTAAGCGCTTTTCCTCCTAACCCGCTTGAAGGATTTAGCTGAAGTTTAAGATTTGGCAATCACTTAGACATGAAAAAGAAAGTTAATTTGTAGACACTCTCGGGACTTTACCAATAAATGTAACGTAAAACGAAACTAAAAACGTCATGAAATGAATTTCTCTCGAGACTTTTCCTTGACGTAAATGCTTTTAATGTCCAAGCGATTGCCAAATTTTACAAATTGCCCAAACAAAGCCCGATTTTGAGGCCGAAATGCAATGAATGAAACTATATATTTGGGTGTTTTGGAAAGGAAAATCATCGGTGAAACGAATTATATAAAAAAAGGGCATGAGATAAATGATTTATTACAAGAAAACCGAATTGAAGAAAAGGGGGGTGTTTAAAGTAGTATCTCCCTTATGATTTTTCGTACTGCACATTGACTATAACAAAATATTGATAGAGGGGAGCAAGTCCCTGTGATTTGGGGTTTGTGGCCAAAAGGGGCTAAAATGGGTGTATTGACAAAACGGCTGTAGAATTTTTATTATTTATTCAATTTTGAAAATTCTTTTTTTTTTTAATTCTTCCAAACTCCTCACAGTTCCAGTTCCTGTCAACCCGTGCAGCGAATAGGCCCGCAGCAGCGCTAAGCTTGTCGGTAAAAGTCCACTAAAGAGCGCTCAGAAACCTGACATCGGGTCAGGCCGCTTTGCCCACAAAGCGACTGGGATGTGTGCCCCAGGTGGTTGAATGGGGCAGCCCTGACATCGAGAGATGTGGGGTCGTCAGGCGATAATGCGGAAAACCTGACCGCAAACCATAGTGGTGCACCGTGTTGGGAAAAATGTCACGTTTCTCGCACGTTAAAGAACCCTGCTGCAGGTCTCGGTAAGAGTAGGACCCGTAGGATCCCCATGCAGGAGGCTAAACTTCTCGTCCCTACCCATCACTCCTTTTTCCAGTGGCAGTCAAAACTCTCCAACCTGATTGGCCGTGTGTCCCCATTTCCTCCACTTTATCATCATTTCATGTTCATTGAATCACCACTTTCATGTTCATCTCCCGGATATAGCCGAAATCGTGCTGCTTGGGAGTAAAGCAATATCTAACTAACTAACTAACTAACCAGTTCCTGTCCCTAACGGTCCGTACACTAATCACTGCACCGGGCTTTCCGGATATCTTTTCAATGACCTCTTTTTGACCCCTACTCTCTAATTTAAAACCATGAAAAGTACTCGCATAAATTTTCATTGCTAACTATAGCAAAATTTTGAAAATTTATTCCAAAAAAAAAATTATCAAGAATCTTGATGGACTTCATACAAGCCTGTAGCAGTGGGATAATCTTGACCTATTTTTGCCGGAAAGGATAAGCCTACTGCGAAGGAGTTTGGAATTCGTTATATTTTCAACTTTATATGTCAATGTTTTTTTTTTCATATATATTGCACCGTAACATTGCTACAGGGGACCAAAGACAGGCCACGACCATAAAATCAACTTTAAAAAAAAAATTTAGTTCGATTTTCAAAATCTGTTCTTTTTTTTCATTGGAATCCTTGTGAATATCCCTTAAACATAAAAAGTAGCTTTTTATTTTTATTTTTATTTTTTGCTACATATAAACAATTCAAAATTGGTAGATTACCCCGGCTACCAGTACTTTCAGTACTTTGATTTTTTCTGTACGAATCGTACACGTTATAATAGGTGACATCCTTACGGTTTCTATATTCACCTTTTCAAGGCATCCAATTCAGTTTCGACTTTAATTTTGTTCCGTCCCTGATTGAGGTTTAGTAGTTTTGTATGTGCTATTGTCATCGTCAGGCGTCAGTCGTCCGTCCGTCGTCCGTCGTTAACTTTTCTTCAAAGATCTTCTATGAAACCACTGAAGGGATTGCTTTCAAACTTTGTACACTTGATCTTTAGTATGTCCTCTACCAAGTTTGTGAAATTTGTGAAGATCGACCTACCAACATGGCCGCCGTTACTAAAAATAGAACAGGGGGGTCAGACCATAGTTTTTAGCTTATAGTTATAGCTCAAACAGTATAAGAGATAAAGAAAATCCGAAGCAACCGCCCTTTTTCAGCATCAAACGCTGTACAAAACTCTCCATTGAGTCAAAGTTTTGGGACGACTCCTTTTAGGAGTTATTTCCCCTTAATCGTCAAAATTGACCATTTTCACGGGTTTTTGGGCTTTATCTTGAAAACTGTTAGTGCTAGAGGAAAAGTAAGCCTTGCAAAATTTTTCAGCTCATTGAGATCTACAAAAATGATTTCAGGGTCAAAATTGTCAGAATAACCGTTAAGTAAAAAATCTTCTTCTCTGAAACCACTCGTGGGATTGCTTTGAAACTTTGTACACTTGATCTTTAGGAATACCTCTACCAAGTTTGTGAAATTTTTGTGAACGTTGACAAACCAACATGGCCGCCGTTACTAAAAAAAGAACAGGGGGTCAGACCATAGTTTTTAGCTTATAAGTATAAGAGATAGAGAAAATCCGAAGCAACCTTCCTTCTTCAGCATCAAAAGCTCTACAAAACTCTCAATTTAGTCAAAGTTGTGGGACGACTCCTTATAGGAGTTATTTCCTCGTAATCGTCAAAATTTTCACAGTTTTCGAACTTTATCTTAATAGCCATAAGAGTTAGAGGAATAGTTAGCATTGCAAAATTGTTCAGCTCATTGAGATTTACAAAAATGATTTCAGGGTCAAAATTGTCAGATCATCCTTTTAAGTGTTTTCAATCAATTTTAACTTGTTTGGTTTTTTTTCTTTCAAATGGAAAGCTTTGTAACCTTGAATTCTTGATCTTAAAAGTGTTTTTTATCCTAACTAGTTTCTGTAATGTTACATACCAAGTACATGTAGACCATGTTGCACACTAGGTAAGAGGCTTTAGCATAAGAGATCAGGTGAGCGATTTAGGCTCCTGAGAGCCTTTAGATATGTTTCTAAGTGTTGCAACCTTTGGTGTTATATAAAGGTAATAACAAACTACCGGAGAAAAAGACAAAACAAGGCAGACACACCGAAGAAATTGAAGATCGCAATGGTACTGACTTTGTACAAGCATTCCAAGAGTGTTTGTGTGTGTAAGGGTAAAACGCCCTTTTTGGCGCAACTGGGTCATATGGGTTGGTCATTTTTAATGGTAGATGAAACCGGAGTACCCTGAGGAAACCACCGACCCTGAGCAGGTGGCTGACAAACTTATAATCACATAATGATGGGGAGGTCCTTTTTTTGTGAATTACAACCGGGACTCGAACACCACATTAGAGGTGCATTTCAAAAGAAATGGTGGTTTAAACGAAGTGTCAACTGATTTATATATCTTTGCCTTTGTGATTGACTATATATTGGTTCCTCTTTGCTTCATCCATACTGTGGATTTCGAATCAGGTCAGAAATCAGGACCTCGTTAGGATATTATCAGGTGACATATTAATACACAGATATAATATTATTTATTTATTGGACCTCCCACTTAATCAATATTGATGCAAATATAATTAATTAATATGCCATATCAATCTGGAACATACTATAGCCCCCCTTCCTTTTGGAAAAAAAATGAATGCTACATGTAAAAACAAACTGAAATTTGGTAAAGCACTAATTTAAAAATCGCCCCCTCAAAAAATTCTGGTTATCAGTATGTTATTGCAAGTTCTTGCGTGGTTTCAACCTCTAGAACATTTCAAGTAATTCCTTATACAAGTCAGAATGTAAAGGCTATTATGCTATACACAGACAATGTCTTAATTACGTTAATACAACAACAATGTCCCAGAGGAGTTCAGGGTATGTTGTTGTTGTAGTAGTAGATTCCTCCACTTTCTGGGTTTTTTTTCAATAATTTGATCTTAGTTATGAGTAATAACCTTGTGCACATTTCCCTATATTTAATTAAGTTACCGTTTTTTAAACCATTCTCAAGCTTGGTAGAACAATGGGGTGCAAATTACTGTTTCAGCAAACAGCAAGCTGTTTTCAATTTGCAATCTCTACAATGAGCCTGCATATATCACGAACTATTCAAGCCGGTGCGTCTTTTTACCACAGAACACCACAGAAGACCGCATAAAACCACACAGTCAGACAGGTGGTGACAAAATATTATCTCCCTTGTAAATATTTTGTATGTCTAACTGATCCGAAAAACACATCATTTTGAATGACGCGGTGAGCTGAAATCACCAACTTAATCTTTTGATTAATAAAAAGAAGGTCATGGTTATTTTCAAGTTCGGGTACAAGTGAATGGACAAACTATTGTTCTTTTTTCTTAGTTAGGATGTTTTACGCATAGAATAATAATTTGTGACAAAAAAGGAATTTATTATCTCTAAGCAGTCCGAAAACCGGTGGTATTTAAACAATAGAATGTGAGCTCTTCATTGGAAAAGATAGGAAAGTCAATTCGAATGTTTATCCTGGTTGTCAAGTGAATCAAAAGTTCTTTTTAGTACAAAATTTCTTCCAATTTTAAGTTATGCTGATAAAATAAACTTTTTTGAATTAAAAAGAGTTTTTAAAAGTAACAGATTGCATTTTAATGCATGTTATTATGTGGATATTTATGAAATGCATACGGTGCAAACTGAAATGGATCGCACAATTTTAACTTTTATATAAAAAATTGAAAAAAATCACACTATTTGTTTAAATGTATATCTTCCCATCTGCAAATTTTCAGACATGTACTGCAAGAGGTAAAGCCAAAATAAAATTAAGAAAAAGACCTATTTTTCTAGTCCGTCTTGACAACCTTCTTTTTAAAAGTACACGATTTACCTGTTGAATTCGATTATGTCATAGAACATGTTTACCTTTTTGACCGGTATCCGTAAATTGGGATCAACAGTATGTGAATTTGCATTGTATTGGAGTAGATGTCCAATTCAATATTCAGTCATCCGTTTTAAAAATAGGAATGACTCCCATTTATCATGTTTATAATTTATTAAAGATAGAACTTGGTTGTGTCCCTTGAAAGTTTTTCATAGTTACACATTGAATTCAAATGGATCGTTATATGATAACAGTAAAATATAATTTTCAAACTAATATCTGTCGATCGAAAAGGTAATAACCTAACTTTCCCACAAGTTTCGAAAATGTACTGCAGGTATTACGCCTTGTGTGATTTTTTAAAGGTTGAGTTGACATTTTAATTTTTTCCAACGGCCAATAAGTTTCACTCGATTTGTTAAAATATGCACTTTTGTTGACCTTATAAACAACTGTTTACGCAACAGAAAAGATTCGTTAATAACATAACATGTCCAACGTATATGATAGTAGTCAAATCCATGCGTAATAAATGAAAATTGAAGATTGTTTATATGCCGTCGCCATCGTTGTTGTCATCGTTAAAAATTTAAAAACACATTAGCTGTTTTCTGCAGGGGAGATAATTGAATACCACTAGATATTAGACTGTAAGGAATAACCGGAACTCTATAAAGGTGATAAACATGTTGAATTTAAAAAATAATGGTAAGTGCGACGGGTTACATACTTTGACAGATGACGACCAATCTTATGCTTTTTTGTTGACAAAATTTTAAGGAAATCGGAGAAAAATGTTTTTTTTGTCACAAGCAAGTCTAAAACGTTGCTAGGCAAATGAAGGGAGACGATTACAGTTTTACAAATCGAACAAACCTCACTTAATAGACCTCCCCCTTCTAAAACGTCATTTTACATTTGCTTATTATCATTTTATTACAAAAACATGCATTATATTAATAAAAAGTAAAATTTAAACAGTTTCACCAGTTAACGCCTTATATATTGCAGAATTAAAGAAAAAATATTTTAGGAAGTCGAGTAGACCATTGCTATTTTTAGCTGGGTATGAGATACCCTCAATGTTTATTTATTTTATGAATGAAATTTCTATATTTAGAAAGAGGGGTTCACAAATAACTTATGAAATTAGCACAACTTTGACAATCATTTTTATCAATACCGCTATAGCGACGGGTTCAGGAATTTTTTATCAGAAAGAATGGAGTCTTATCTGTTGTATATATTTTTTTCATATTTTTAGGAGCATGATGTTTTATTTGTCACAAAGGAAATCAGACCCCATAATATCACTTAACATGAGAAATGTGCTCTTTTCACGCTGCAAATTTAATAAACCAAGGCAAATTCTGTGTTGTTTACTTTCATTTTACATATTTTATATCACAATTTATTTTAAAAGTTGCTCTAATAAACTTTTTAATGCCCATAGTTACTGCGTAAACATGCCGAATCAAATTCTTCCTTATTTACTGAAGAGCGCATATTCTTTTGTCTCGTTCTGACCACCTTTCTGACTGCACAGAACACTTTCAAAACACTACAAAATAGTTATAAGTAAATAGAAAAATACATAAAAACTCCTAACAAAATTCAAAGAAAGTTCACGTTAGTTATGGGAAATATACAAGTTCCACAGAACACCTTACGCTATATCACTACCCAAACCAAATGAACTACTACCATTGACTACATTTAGTTTCAGCGTTAGTATTATTTTCTTCTTATTATTTTACTCTTATTATATAATTTAGTTAGTAATCTTTCTTAAAACACAAAATCGATTTTGTTTAATTTAGATGTTTTTGTTACATCTTGTAGTATAACAAATATATGTAATTTACTTGTTCTGTGCTACGTGTATTGGATAAATAGTCGACTGTATTTGTGAAAAAAATTCAACCCATATTAATACATAAATTACAAAAATTGCTTACACAGGGTTATGTTGTTCCTCGGTTGCTGTCTTCACTTAAAGAATTTTACGGAAGACACCATGCACTTATTGACAAATATGGGATTTCTATCTCTCAGATGAGTGCAGATGTCGGTTTGTCATAGGGTTTGTTTTGTCTTCCTTTACCAGATTTGACACAGAATTGACTGAATCAACGCGACGGGTGTGCTATTGCAAGCAGAACTGCTTACTCTTCCGGAGCACCTGCGTTCACTCTCGTTACGACCGGCGTTTTTGATTGACATTCAGTTATTTTTGTGTTGCCATGTTTTACATGTTGTCTGTTTTTGTCCCGTTCTTGTTGGTGTTTACTGGTTTTGTCTCTGCCCTTTCGGACTTTGACATTCGGATACCCAATTTGTTCCTCTGCTTCTTTTGTTCAGTTTTTCCTAAAGAATATTTACTAAAATGCAGTTCAGAACACTTGTCTTCTAAGACTCAGATGGCTCGCTTTGCACAAAATTGTTGGAACTGCATCATTCCTGCCAAGGTCATTATAAATGAGTATACAAAATTTCATGAAGATCCAACCTGTGATTTCAGGAAAATGACCGTAAAAGAGTAAACCTGAAGTTTGTTGAACGGAACAACTAAACACGGACGAACGGACAAAGAAAGGGACAAAACTCCATTAAGTTAGGCCCCTCTGGTGGCTAAACTACTCCCCCAGTCATGCATGGGTAACTCAAGACCAATAGATAAGATGACACAGAAGTGCAATGGCCTGAAGTCATTCTACCGTGTCAAACACCGTCACATGACATCATTCATTAATATTACAAAAACATACTGTCGACACCATGTAGTTTTACCCCTTCAAGCTACGGTGGGATTTAAATTTTAGTATCGTTTCGCCCTGATATTGGAATTTTAAAGTGTTGATCTAAAGTTCGTAGCTGTGGAATATATAATCTTTTTTGTCTTTTTAAAATGGATAAATAAGCTTCTTAAGAAGATAGATAAAAGGTAAGAAAACAATTGTCTTTGATCTTTCTTACACCTGGATTTTTGTCAGGTGAATAACAGGTGTATTATTTCTACATTATGGATATAATTTATATGTGAATAATTTTTTGGAAGTATATTTATTACGGCTATATTTATAACTTGGATTTTAATCTGCAAGGTAAATTTTGTAATGGAATTTAAAATACAAAATTGGCATTCTTATCATGTAATGTTTAAAATGCAAACATGGAGTTCTCTTGTGAAAAATAAAGATACTATTTAGATATTTGTATGACCAGACTTGATTATGTGAGAATTTTTTTTTCTATGGGTCATACAATTTTTTTTTTAAATCATTACATGTATATGACTTTTATTTAACATGCTAGACGAAACATTCGTCAGCATGATGCTACATCATTGTGTTTCCTTGAATATTAGCATTTTATATGGACATTTAGATGAACATATGGGAACTTTAGTTATTATTAATATGGGGCTTTAGGCCCGAGGTTTCAGGTCTTTAAACTACAAAACTTAAAAACTTAAAAAGAAGCAACTACTTTAGTAATCTAATATAACGACGTGTCTTTTTCTACTGATCAAAATTTTACTGAAACTGGTTTAATTAACTCTTTTTTAACAACTGGCCAAATTCTTTAAATGAATGTATAGCTAGCTACAAGTTTCTTCAAACCCTGTGGCAAAATGAATTGAATCGCTTAACAAATAAGACTAAAGTTGACTTCCGCACAGAAATTCCAAAGCTTCCTTTGATCTTTTCTTCTTCTAACAAGATATTTGCTTCTCTTCTTTGGTTGACAAAAGAAACGTTTAATTTATTATCCCCTCCCTTTATAACCACAACATAAACATTCCCACACACTTTCATTTACGAACACCTTCGGGGCCCTGCAATGTCATAACGCGGTTATCACCAAAAACCGATTACGTCGATCCGCCGTTAGTATACAATTTTCTCATCGGTCAATGACACGACAGTCAATTATATGCCAATTAAGGCCATCTGCAGAAAAAATAAATTATGTAGAAAAAATTGTATTTTGTGTGTAGTACTGTCAATAAAATGCTAATTCTATACTAATTTCGCGAAAATAAGCACCTTGTCGCTATATCTGCCCGTAAATTTAGCGCCTAAGTTGCATATGTATCAAGTTAATTTATTTCCAAAAACAACTTAGGTTGTCAATAATAAATGCATTCATTTAAACCTTTTATTTTTGTCAAGAAGAGAGGGTCTTTCATTGCACTTAAGGATTGGGCTTGAAACATATGTAGTTTATTTTCAATCCAGGGAAAAACAGCGAGCAGCGACCGCTGGTCACAATAGAGGCAGCTGGCTGTTTTCCATTGTGGATGTTTTAATATATTGTAGGTTGTGTCGCGTACACTTATTCCACATCTCATTTTCTTCCACTTTTATATGTTTGTTCTCGTGCTTTTCTTTAAATTGTGTACAAACAATTCTATTGACCATTTTCGCAAAATTTGGGACGGACGAACGGACGAACAAGCCAGAACACTATATGCCCATATTCCCAGGAGATGGTTGGTTAAATGCAAGTGAACACTGGTATACTCGTGCTTTTCTTTTGATAAGCAGTAAACAAAAAGGGTTCTTTATTTTGGATGGAAAATTAATATCGCTTGGTACTTTGTTTTTTGTTGCTTTTTTTTTTGGGGGGGGGGGGGGTTTAGGTGGTGGTGGGGGGTTGATGTTTGCAAGAAAATGTCAAACAACATTTCTCATTGACATTTAAGAAGTCACTTATTCGGAATTTTCTCGTCTTAAGCCACACATTTTTTCATTGTCAACAATGATGACATTTGAAATTACGATCACGATGAACTACGTACTAAATATTGACAAAAGTTCCTAAGTTTCATCAAGATTTCAAATTTGTTTATTTTTGGATTTTGCTGTCTTAGAACATAAAAGTATTATTGTTGAAAAAAGGCAAAGTCTAGAGATAAAAAGTTTAAACATTGGCCCGAAACGTAATGCCAAGTAAGCCTTATTCTTCCTTTGCAAAGGTCTTACATCAAAATGATGTATATATATATTCATTCAATGTACAAAAAAAAATATGTTAAAAGAGAAAAGTGATTCAGAATAGGTGGATCGAGTGTGTGGCTTTTTTTACTCTTTTTCATTCGGTTTGCTAAAGAGTATACGTTTCAACGTGATAAATCTGTAGGTTTCAAAATTTTGTGTGTCGTTTTGCTAGTTAGGGGTACTAAATCACGCTCACGTATTAACATAAGAAAGCCTACAGAAATGAAAAGTTGGACAGACAGACGGATAAAAAGATGTTGTCAATAAAGCTCTTCTTTTTTGCATAGCCGAGGTAATCACTTTCATGCAATAAGAATGAATTTAACTCTCATTTGCCATACATGTATTCATATACAGAAAAATCTTAAAACCAGATCGACTTTGTGCAGCATATAGTGAAAAATAAGACAAATCTTAATTTTTACAAGTAGACTTTAAATCGTCATTTTGACATGGATTTGTACACTGTAGTTGATTAATGCCATACAGAGAACTAGATAACATTGTTTAAAGAGACATTGAAACGCCAATCACTCTAAACCTTTAATCTAAATTAGAATACTATGGATTGTATTGACAAGCTTCCTATAAACATATCTATTTGGAAACCAGATCGAAGGATACATGTCTGCTTATCCTCAAGATAAAATCGACCAGAAGCCCTTTAATCCGGATCTATGGAACGCCATAGCTTAAAAGATTTCTTCGTACAATCATATTGCGTTCCGTACAATCTATATTAATCAACTGTATAGTATTGAATAAATGTTTACTTAATTACCAATTTAGTCATTTTTTCAGTAAACAATTAAATCTCTGTACTTTACCCCCGTGCTTCGTGTTGGACAACATTTTTCTCGTGCGTGATAACCTTTTTTTTTTCTTCATCAGTTGATATTCTCAAAAACTTTGAAAAATCAAAAGAATATGATTGAATTTCACAATTATTCGAATTCATTTTGCATTGTTTTTTAATTGGCTATTTAAACTCGTGCTTCGTTTTCGGCAGTTTTTTTAGCACGTGTTTTCTTGTTTTGATCCCACTTTACCACCCTCATTTAACAAAAGATTCCCCCTTCTCCGTTATTATCAATGATATAACGGTTTTTTACTGTCTCCTGTTTACAAAACAAAGCCTTACCGTTGGACATGACACAACGTTGTCTCCCCGGAAGCAGTTTGTTGTGACAGCAATCATTTATGTTCTAATTGTGACATAACTATTGTATTACTTGAGACCTCAATTATTCACTTCACGTTTGTTGTAAAAAATGGACAGACAACTACATAATGTTAAATTAATACATGAATTTGTAAAGGAATTCTTGAGTAAAATTTAGGACCGGTTTTCTACTCCGTTTTATAATAACTCCCACGTGCATTCTATGAAGAATCTCGGGGGGAAAGTGGGAGGGGGCTCAATCTCAAATGATTTATTATATAGAAATGGTTTAACATACGATGAAAATATTTCTAATAAGCTTTTATTAGATTTTCTTATACATGTAATTTGATTGATAATTGCTTTTGTCTTCTTGAAGTAATAAGTAAGTGCTCGAGAACATTGAACACTTTTGTTTTAGCCCCAAACGTCGCGATTAGACACTCCCAAAAAGGGAGGGGTCCTCATAAAGTCACTTTAAACGAAATGACCCAAGACGAATTTTGCCGAAAATTTATACGAAGATTACACAATTTTCAGGGGAAGGGAGGACAACCACTGGAACATCCCCCCTTTCCTGGATCAGTCTGGATCATCAACTAGGATCCTCTAAAGAGTCATTCTTTCCATACAGCGGTACCCGAATTCGTTTAACTTCGCAATTACCAGGCGCTGTCTTTCATGAATATATAGTCAATAAAAATATTAATAATATCTGCAAACAAATCACTCTTAAGTGTACAATGACCCAAATACAATGATATTTTGTCACGTTACGACTATGTAAGATTAGCCTAATTCTAGTACCGAAATAGTGTTATAATTGGTGTTAAAGAGGGAATTTTAAAGATTCTATTCATTAAAAAAGCTTCATTGGGTTCTAAATCTTATGTATAGTTTCGAATAGAAAATAATAAGATGTGGAATAAGTGTACGCGAAACAACCTATACAAACGCAACTCAAAAAAAAATCCACAATAGAATTCAATGTGACCCGTGGTTGGCTGTTCGCTTTTCCGCAATGGACTTCAATGTGACCAGTGATTGCTGTTTTCTGTACCGCAATGGACTTCAATGTGACCAGTGATCGCTATTATCTGTACCGCAATGGACTTCAATGGGACCAGTGGTCGCTGTTCCTTCCCGCAATGGACTTCAATGTGACCAGTGGTCGCTGTTCTCTGTCCCGCAATGGACTTCAATGTGACCAGTGGTCGCTGTTCGCTGTTCCACAATGGAGTTTAATGTGACCAGAGGTCGCTGTTCGCTCTTCCGCAGTGGACTTCAATGTGACCAGTGGTCGCTGTTCTCTGTCCCGCAATGGACTTCAATGTGACCAGTGGTCGCTGTTCGCTCTTCAAGGCCGCAGTGGACTTCAATGTTGTTCGCCGTTCCGCAATGAACTTTATTGCGATCAGAAGCCGCTGTTCGCTGGATTGCATTTGACCTTTGCCTAACGACAAACATCATACCTATCATTTTAAGGAATGGGAAAATCTTACAAGTTTACCTGAACTTATAAGGACTACAATGTAAATGCGTTATGATGTCACCGAAACCCATGCACTATCGCAGTACACCCGGTACGCCTTTCCTTGGATCCGCGCCTTCCTAAAAAAGAGCGGGAAAACGCTGAAAACAAGATATATAAGTGAGGAGAGGTTAGGGTTATAGGGTTATACCAATTTGATTTTCTTCATGGTAGCTAAATAAGAACACTGTCTATTTGTATAATCTAATTAGAAACAATGACCACGGTCATCTGAAAAGATAACAAAAGACTATTAATAAAGAAATACAATCAAATATCCCTCTATCTCCCCCCAGTCTTTGCGTCCATAGTTCTCTGCATATGGTAAAAGACTTAAAGTAACTGAGAATTAATGTTTTTGTTTGAATGTCACTTCATTTCATAGTCCATATGCCACTTAGGTGGCTGTGTTGAGCGAACTGAACGGCGAACAGGTTGGTCAGTGTGTGGACTCGGTTCAATGACGGTTGTTTCAGTCGGTGTAGGGGTAGCAGTAGATGGTGTCAACGGTGGATCTTCTACTGGTGCATGTGCACTGAAGGATAGCCGTTTCGGTGTATGTAGACGTCTGTTGCTACTCACAACGGGGGTATTAAACGGACTAGATGACGATCTACTGGGCGGTGTCGTTTGATATGCTTCGGGTTTGTCCACCTGATTCAGCTTAGCATCTGTCATCTGCGGACTTTGAACAATAGTAGTCTCAGGTGCTTTTTCTTTAGACAAACCAGTCTGATCTTGTGCTGAATACCGACTTGTGAGGATATCATCATCAATAATCCTAGTAGCCACTACAGTCTTGACGGGCACATACTTTCGCAAGAACTTACGGTTCCGGAGAGTGACACGACCTGACCCATCCATTTTTATGACATATTGGTCAAACTGTCTGACTTCGATAACCACTCCGGTTTTGTCCCACTTCAGCGGATTTGGTCCTGTCTGATTTTGGACGCGAACATAATCACAAACTACTAATGGCGGTAAACGTCTTGTATGTTCTGTCCATCTCTCAGAATCTCTCATATGACGCACCCTCAATGCTTCTTCTCTCGCTTCCAGTGTTTCCCGCCAAGTATTGTGCGGTTTGTAACGTCCAGGCGGAATAGGAATCAAATCCCGGATCGGGTGGCCAAAAACGCACATAGCTGGAGACAATTTCGTATCCCTGTCGGGTGTATTACGATATTGTAGTATTGCCTTTTGAAATGAATCAGTGTCTAAGTTTCCGTCTGATCCAACATTATCTGCTAGTAGTCTTTTCACTGTTTTTACCCCTATTTCCGCTCTACAGTTACTGTGTGGGAACGCTACAGATGATAAGCGGTGGTGCACACCCCAGTTTTTCAAGAACTGTCGGGTCTCGTTAGAAGTAAATTCAGGACCACCATCAGAGGACATCTCTTCGGGTATGCCGAAGGTTACAAATGTACGGCGTAAACTAGTAATCAGTCCGGTACTACCACACTGTGATCTTTCAACTATTGGCCAATTAGAGTATCTGTCAACAATCACAAGGTAATTCACACCTTTGTAGTGAAAGAAGTCGGCGCATATGCACTGGAAAGGGTACTCTGGTGGAACTAGAGGAGTCGGAGGTGCACTCGGATTAGATGGAGCTATTCTATTGCAGTGATTACAGCTGTTTCTGAGGTATGTAATAGCTGGTGTAATACCCGGCCAGAACACTGATGACTCAGCTCTAGCAATCATAGCTGTTACACCTTGATGGGCAGCATGAAGCGAGGTTAAGATTTCTTGTCGAAGTGACGGAGGAATGATCACTCTATCTTTGTAAAGTATGACACCATCCAATGTGCTTAAGTTCTGACTGAATTGAAAGTACTCTTGAAGAGAGGACGGAACATCACGGCGATGTTCAGGCGTACCGTTCTCAATCATAGTCAACAATGTGTTCATGTTCTCGTCACTGGCCGTCTCGAGCCGTACACGTTCCCAAGTGACGGACTGGAACGAAGCAATGGAAGATGCAGATGAGGCAATCAAATCTTCCTCCAGATCAGATGCATCGTTTCTACTCCCGCTGTATCGGTTGTTGTCGACAGTCGCTATGTCATCCGGAAGGATGAGCTGTTCTGGTGCACCCGTTGGGTGGCGAGACAAACAGTCAGCAGCCCTGTGTTTAACTCCGGGTATGTGAATTATTCTGAATCTATAACGAAGTGTCTTCTCCTTTAGATTGCGAAGTCGTGCATTCGGAATGTCCTCTAGAGAACGATTACCAAGAATTTTCAGGAGTGGCTTGTGATCAACGGCTAAAATCAACTTTTCGCATCCTAACACAAAGTATCTAGCTTTATCGAGGGCATCCGCTACTGCGAGGGCTTCTCCTTCAATGGGTGCATATCTTGACTCAGCAGCGTGTGTGAACCGGCTCCCTACTAGGACGATTTTCCAGCCATTATTACAACAAAACGGTTTGTCGGTCGGGCATTCGCAATGTTTCTGGAACAGCCAGAATCCGATTCCATCCTTTGACCAATCTGTAGCAAGGCAAGTCGGTTTTGTCGGATCAAATATCTTTACACCTTGCTCGATCTCATTAATGATGATCCTCTTAGATTCGTTGAAGATCTTGTCTAATTGTTCATCCCATTTGAATGGTACACCAGGTTTAAGTAATTCTCTAAATGGAAGCATCGTTTCTGTCATGCTAAAAGCGTATGAGACCTGATTCACAAGGCCAAACCACGATCGAATATCAGTAATGTTAGACGGTGTTGGAAAGTTAGCTATAGCCTGAACATAAGAACTGGATGGGCGGACGCTACTCGGAGTAATTTCAAAGCCAGCAAATTCAACGGTATCTGCACCAAAGACAAATTTATCCGGATTCAAGATTATACCATTCAGTCCGCATGTGTATAACCACTGAGCAGTTTGGAAGAAACTTTCTTCCAAGGAGTTTGACCATAGCAATACATCGTCAACACATTTGGTCTTGTGCGGAATTTCAGCGACAATTTCATCATACCTACGGGTGTAGCCATCTCCCGATGCTATATACCCCTGTGGAGCAGTTTTGTAACGATATCGACCCCAGGGAGTAATAAAGGTTGTAAAGTGTCTGTCGTCTTCATGTAGTGGAACGCTGTGGTAGCCGTTCCATGCGTCCAAGACTGTCTTTTTCGTGTTTGGTGGGACGTTACGAGCTTGGTGAAATGGTGACTGTGTGTGGTGAGTTTCACGAGTAGCGTGAGCGTTTAGTGGTTGAAAGTCCACTGTTCGACGTGGCTTACCGTTTTTCTTCGCACATACTACCATTCTGTGACACCATGTTACAGGCTCGCCTACTGGTACGGGTTCTATTACACCTAAGCGGACATCGCGGTCAAGACCGGCTTTTACTTCCTCTTGCCAGTGAAGTGGTACTGGCACTGGCGTGTGATGAGCGATTGGTGTTGCCGTTGAATCAATCATAAGTCGCATCAATGGACCCTTCATGTGTGGCAGAGGTTGATGTTCACACGTGTTGAAAGTGCTGGACTTGAAGTACTCAAGAAGGTATCACAGCAGATCTGGATGTTGTCGTTAATTCAAAACCAAGATTGTCATAGTCCTCTGCATGAGCACTGATGGTAACACTGATGAACGGTTGAGGTTTCGAGCATTTCTTTACCCATGTATCTGACAGATGATCATATAAATGATGATCCATTGCTATCCGTTTCTCTTTTCTGTTTTGTCCTTTTACACTAGAGACGGTACATAATGTGTCAAATACAGCACTTTCACAGTCAGGTGTAGATGATTTAAGTTTCATTTTCTCCTTGTTACGACAAACTGATTCCAAATGATGCTCACGGCTACAATGTCCACATTTATTGTCATAAGCCGGACATTCCTTTTTACGAATTCTAGCAGGTGCACTTTTACCATGGCCCCTTTTGCCGCAGTAGGAGCATACTTCGTTTTTGTCTTTAAGTGTCACTTGCTTGGATTTCTTGTAGGTACTGCTAGCGGCCTCTGCAGCTTGCGAATCAATCAACCTTGAAGCAGAACGCTTTCCAGATTCTTTAGCCTCCACAAATTGAATCACATCTTCAAGAGTCATATTCTGATTCTTATCCCCAAGTAGATCTAGCTGGATGTCGGAATCGGCGATACCACGGACTAAGACGTCTCGGACGATAGACTCGGTGTAATTTACCTCATGCGCACAGTTTGTACACGGAATGATGTACTTACACACTCCAGCTTGTCCATTAAGGCGGGCACAATAACTCCTCACTGGTTCGTCGCGATCCTGACGCATATTATGTAGGGATACTCTAGCCACCATAGTGTTTTCCTGACGTACGGCAAGTTTCTTGATAGCCGCTAGAACGTCAGCCTCGCTTTTATTTGTAAGGCTACCTCCTGCTGAACGGGTTAAATCTTTCCTCAGTGGTTCATCACAGCATTCGAGCAGTTGAATGACTTTGTCGCGACCAGTGACTTTCGTAGCATCCACATAATCCGTCCATCGAGATAAGAAATATGACCATTCCTCGCTAGTTCCAGCGGCTGATATCGTTGGGCGTTTCACTTTCTCGACTTTGGCGGTGGTGACGACTCCTCGAGCATGTGTTGCACTGTGGGCTGTGATCAGAGCAGCTACTATTGCAGCATCCAAGTCGTCTGTAATGTAGTCACATCCTTCAATCGGGCATCTAACAGCTGGCATGATGACGTCAGTTTCAGCTTCAGACCGTGGTCATAAATAAGAACACTGTCTATTTGTATAATCTAACTAGAAACAATGACCACGGTCATCTGAAAAGATAACAAAAGACTATTAATAAAGAAATACAATCAAATATCCCTCTAGTAGCCATTGACATTTTTGTCTTATTTCAGAAATTTGTCCGTATACTAGTTGTTTTAGTTGATAATATAATTTTTTTTACCGTAGCCTTTAGTATTGGTTTCATGTTACAATTTGCCGACAACTTTAAAAATCCAAAAGGTAATGATTTTGTAAGCAACAGAGGCAACTTTTAATAAAGTCCTGATTTGACCTTGAGCGGGGTTGAGATCAGTGTGGCAATATTTATAGCTTTTGAAGAATTTTTAAACATCCATCGCGATATTTTAAGTCAAATATTGTCTTATTCAAACATAACGAATTTGCTTTGTCAATATTTGGTCTTAGTAAACTATCATTTTTTGTTAACATTGGAATTGAGATGAAAAAATAATATAAACACCTAAAATTGTGTAAAATTTATTTAATTATATTTAAAAAGAGAACATTTTCAGATATACGGCTAGCTAACAATCTTGAAATGTAGAGAATATATATAAACAATTCCAGCGTTTGAAATGAAAAAAATTTAAGCAATTGCAGGTGTAACTCGAATACCCCTTCGTATACTTCGGAGGAAAAGGTTAAAGACGAGATTGCAGGTGGTGAAATGTTAACGACTGTATTAATCGGGTTAGTGCGGGTGCGGAACCAGACATATGTCTGTCGTTTATTGAAAACGACAAGGATGGGGTCCAAGGTGTTTGCAAGGTTCAAGGCCAATTTTGCCTCAGGTTTGCATTCAAGTTACAATTTGTTTTAATTAAAAGGGCAATTCCAGCCCCGGCGCCAACCCTCTCTTCTGGATCGGTAAATTAAGTGAAGAACAGATTTCTAAAATCCGTTCAGAAAATTTACATCAAAATTAAGTAAAAATGTAATTGACATCTAAATTGCATCTTTCAAAGGTCCAGTCCAACTTTACAAAACAATTTCTATGATGGTTCCTACCAGTATTAATACATTTTTAACAGATTTAAAGTTCAAACCGTTCATCGAAAAAATGTATTATTAGAAAATCATACCATTCAAATATAAAAAGATAAATACCACTGGATGTTCAAAAGTCTTTCAGAAACCACAGGGCACCATTTTTATCACTAAATAATTTGGTAAAGAAGGTTTAATAGGATCAACCTTGGCTTCCTATTCAATACATGACGATCTATTTATCTCGCATTAAAATTTCATTAGGATCAGTCAATTTGAAACCAAACAAAAAATTTTCTATCATGACTACAGTTGAGGCAAGTTTTAACCTCAGAATTACTGTGTTTGGTGCTTAAGATAAGAAGTTTCGGTGTTGCTTTAGAAGGGATTGTGCCGATGAGTGCTTGTTGTGTCTTAAATTGCAAATTGGAAAAGTTCCACAGTTCTAGAGAAGCAAGGGTGTACCAAATGGGCAAAAGTCTAAAAGTCTGCATCTAGTTACATCTTTGGAGACCAAGTGTTACGATCCGCTTGTGCTTATCTAAAGATCCATGACATATATCGGATCCTAACCCTTGGCTAGCGAAGATGAAAGTCTTAAAGCCAGTAGTAAGATTGGGAAAGAAATATATATATTTCATAAAGTTCAGCCAAATATGACTGGAAACAATCTTGAAGATAACTAACACTTGCATTAATTAGCTCTTTTGTCCTCCGCTACAGTAACTTTGAGTTTAGAATCTTATTATAGTATTTTTAATCTTAGTCCAATGCAAGACCGCGAGCAGCGACCTCTGGTCATGTGGAAGACGGTTGGTTGTTTTCCATTATAATTTTTTAAATTGCCGTTTCTTATGTTGGTTGTGTCGCGTACACTTATTCCACATCTGTTCCACCACTGGTGAGATAAGTTATTGCTTACACAGGATTATGTTCCTACTCGGTTGCTGTTTTACGGAAGACATCATGCGCTTATAGAAAAATACGGTACAATGTACTTCGATCTCTCACGGGTGTGCTATAGCAAGCAGGAACTGCTTACTCTTCCGGAGCACCTGAGTTCACTCTTGTTTCGACTTGAGTTCGCGTTGCTGAATGCGGTTTTGTTGTTATGTGTGTGTGTTTTGTGTTGTTGTGTGGTTTGTTTTGTTGTGATGATTTTTTGTCTGCCGGTTTTGTCTTTGTCTTCACGGTTTTATGATACTGATTACCCCTTTGGTACACCTTTGCTTCTCTCAGATTAGTGCATATGTTTGTTTCCATAGAGTATTGTTTTGTCTTCCTTTACTGGATTTGATACACTGAATTGACGGTGACAGCACGAGACGGTATGTTATACCAATCAAGAACTGCTTACTCTTCCGGAGCACCTGAGTTCACTCTCTTTACGACTTGAGTTCGCATTGTTGACTGCTATTCAGTTGTTTTCGTATTTTTGTGTTTTATGTTGTCTGTTTGTTTTTCGTCCTTTTTTCGTTTGTGTTTACTGGCTGTCTCTGCCCTTTCAGACTTTTGTTACTCGGATGCATCACTGGTACATCTGCTTCTTTCTTATGCTATCTTCTCCTACACTACATGTACTAGTAGATGCAGAATGTATGATTCGTTATCTAACTTTTTTTAATCACCGTGAAGTGCTCAAAAGAGCGAAACTAACAGCATTACAGAAGTTCACGTAAACTAAATCATTAAAAGGAATTCCGTTTGATCCGGTCTTAAAAAGTTTGGATAATGTTTACACCCGGTTTTTAAATTTAGAGATAAAGAAAGTTTAGAACTGATCTCATCTGTACGCACCCAATCTTCTTTAAATTTATCACTTTGTGTTAATACATATTCATAGATAACTATAAGGTCTAGTTACGATTTTTTCCTGCTCACACATTGAGTATAATATGAATTCTAATCTTATTTAGTTTACCCTTTAATTTGTACAGAATTAAACGAGAAGGTACTCAGTATGCCCTTTTGAACATCTTCAAAATAAATTTCAAATGCCCTTTTGAGCAAACTTTAATATTTATTACAATCAAACCATTTTACAAATTTTGTGAACCATTCAAAATCCATTTAGGGTAATAAGTAGCTAAGGATAAGAAAAAGATGGAAACCCCCTGTTCTCTACTGGTATAGTCCATCCATATTTATTCATGGGAAACCCAAAAATCAATTAGCAATCAGCATGATCAGATCAAATTTTAGAATAGGAAGTGCATATCCTGTATTATGTCAAACATTGTGTGAATTTTCATGAAAATCCATCAAGGTGTTTCGAACTAGTTCCGAATAGGAGATAGATATTCTGCGGTGTAACGGAATGACCCCTATCAATTTGTTCCCTTACTTTTTACCGTATATGATAAAAACCAACAGGACTTGAATGATATAAGTGAAAAATGTAATTATTTTACAAAAAATCTATTAATAAATGATAGAATTTATTCACAAAAAAATGATCTAGAGTTTATATAAATGCAACAAATTAAATAAACAAGATTAAAATAATTTTAAAAAAATGTCTAGGCTAGTCCATGTAAAGGCAGTTTTTTTTGGTAAATGATTGTTGTCTTTAATCAAAGTCTACGTATCATCATTTCAGTAGCTTTGAGAGGTTCTATGTTTTTCCAATCTTTCCAAAGAATTCCGTGTCCCAATGGATCTTCATATCTTAGATACGGGCCGTTTAAGTGATTCAAAAAACAGCTGTTGAACCACCAAGCTCCTGTATACTGTTCTGCACAATTAGAATTTTCACGAAGATCATTGTCACGATCGAAAGTGGAAAACTTCATGCCGTTGTGATAGGCCATGCTGTCACCTTGAAAACAAAAACAAAAATGTAATAAAAAAATTTTCAAATGCAAGCCATGTATTATACAACAACTTTATTGCATAATAAAAACCTCAAAGAGGTTAAGCAAATACAAATATACGTGTAAAAACATACAAAAAACAATGAAGATGTAACTCTACATACAAAGACATTATATAGTATTTACAAATATGTATGACTTTGACCAATGTGGATCTCATTGTCGCAACTCAAATGATTGCTTTATAAAATCAACAACCGTGGGCAAAACATCCATATTTGGGTTAAGTACAAAAATCAATTTATCAATGGTTTCAAGCTGGTTAAAATTAGCATATTGTTTTTGAATTGAGTCAATAAATGTTTTTTTTTTATATTATTATTAATTTGACAATGAAAGAAGAAATGAGCTTCATCATTAATTATTTTGCATGATTTACAAAATCTTTGTTCTCTTGGTATATTCTTGTATCTACCAAGTTCGATCTCTAGATTATGGTCACTAATACGTAGTTTGGTAAGTATTTTTCTACTATTAAAGTTTGGAAGGTTTAAGTAATCTGAAACATTAACATCAGACTTTAACTTGCTGTAAAGGTATAATTTCGAGGAAGCATCAAAGCTAGATATTTTGTTTATTATAAGTTCATCATATTTCTATTTAATAGTTTTTTTGTTTTCTCTTTTTATGTGTAACTTATTAATTTCCTTAAAACTTTTATTGTCATTCTCAAAATTTTCATAATCTATTTCAAATTCCGTCATAACAGATCTAGCAAAGCTATACCAAGTATGCACACCATCTGTGTGGAGATTTTTATTTAAATAGAGTGCTTCTTTAACAAGAGGGTTTATATCTACACAGTTTAGTCTAGAAAAGTAGCAAATAACTTGTGTTTTAATAAAAGAATCTAGTGGTAATCTACCAAGTTCAGATTTTGCATTATAATAACATAGAATGTCAAAATAAAACAAGTAAATCTGTGAGCTAATGCTCACTAGTGATACCCCCGCTCCCCAAACTATGCCATGCACACAAGTATAAATACTCGGTAAACAGGAAGAAGTTGACCTAGGAACATAAAATTGGTATACACCATATGGGACTATAGGATAAAGCTATATGCAAAATATCAGACCTTTATCTCTTGTAGTTGCTGAGAAAATTTTGACGAAAAATTTGCATTCATGTTCACTATGTGCAAAAATCAAAGTATTCGGTAAACAGGAAGTAGTTGACCTAGGAACATAAAATCGGTATACACCATATGATACTATAGGAGATAGCTTTATGCAAAATATCAGACCTCTAGGTCATGTAGTTGCTTAGAAAACTGTGACGGAAATTTTGAATTTATGTACACTATGTGTACAAACCTAAGTATTCGGTAAACAGGAAGTAGTTGACCTAGGAACATAAAATTGGTATACACCATATGGGACTACAGGATAAAGCTATATGCAAAATATCAGACCTTTATCTCTTGTAGTTGCTGAGAAAACTTTGACGAAAATTTTGCATTCATGTTCACTATGAGCAAAAATCAAAGTATTCGGTAAACAGGAAGTAGTTGACCTAGGAGCATGAAATCGGTATACACCATACGGTAATATAGGAGAAAGCTATACACAAAATATCAGACCTCTGCATCATGTAGTTGCTGAGAAAACTGTGACGGAAATTATGTTACGGACGGACGAACGAACGGACGGACGGACGAACGAACGGACGGACGAACGGACGGACGGACAAGGGTAAAACAGTATACCCCCCTCTTCTTCGAAGCGGGGGTATAATAATCAAAAATAAGTCTAACTAAGCTTTTTCATGTTTTAAACACTTACAATGTGTACATTTTTCTAATTGAGTCAAAGGTTAAAAGATAATGCACCAGCTTTACATTCTGAACAAGGATTGTATTATATAGTTTCTTTTGTTGAGCAGTATATGTATATTCATATGCTTGAATTACATTGTACTAGTGTTTCTACGTCCGGGATCTCCGGATATAAATTTGGAATGTGGAAAAAGGGAAAAAAAGAAAAAAATCATTACTAGCGTTTCCAGAATATCCATTTATATCAAGTTCATAAGCCGTGCCCTCGTTTCCAATTTTAAAGTGGGAGTAGATGGCATGTGCTGTATTGTTTTCATAATCCTGCAAGTCTATTCTCATCATGTAGTTACCGGAAGACGTCAGATTGTGCAGCTTCTCTAGACCTTAAAATAAGATATCGTTTTCTCTTTACTAGATTTAGTTCTAAAGTTTAATTGAAATACACAAAAAGTATAAGAAGATACTTTATTAGCCATAAAAATGGGCCCTTTTGGGGCATAGTTGACAATTGAATAGCATTGATATGATATACAAACATTTATATTTAAACACAGTGCAAAAAGTATATATTATATAAAACATACACAGTGATTGCATAAATAACAACTATAGTATAGTACTGGAGTATATGTATCAAAACATGGTTCTTAAATATTGTCCTATACTTATATTATATCATTAAAAATAAGTCATATGTTTTAATGTTTTGCAGCAGAGGTTAAAAAATATTCTTGCTGAGAAGGATTTCTACCAAATGAAATAATGCATAATAAAAAATGCCAAAACACCTTTCAATAATAATATTTACAAAGAAAAAAAAGGCCCCCCCCCCTTCAATTTAAATGGTCGGTTCCGGTGACCCGAGGGGGATATACAGAAATTTTAACAAACTGAAACAAGTGATATCTACTAAAACCACGTGATAGGCTAGTTTGATGTACTTACCTAACCAGAATTCTCCATTCATGTCCCCAAATCCAAGTTTGTAGTTCTCCCAGTTACGATAAAAATCCTCAGAGCCATCAAGGCGTCGCTGAAATACCTGAAGCAAAAATGAAAAAAAAATCTAGGCGACATTAAATGAATAAAAAAAGTAACCACTTTCGGCATTATAAAAGAATGAGCCCCTTCAGGAATGATGATGATGATGATGGGTTTTTATAGTCGTGACTAAAGGGGAATGCCCCTCTGCAGCGACAAACTGTTATATAGACTCGCTATGTGCCATTGGTCGTCCAGCCCATGACACACTGTAACCGCCGGTGTTAGCTGCTCCAGAGTATCCTTTGTTGTCGCTGGAACACTGCCCGTCACGTTGCACCACACCGTATAAGGAAAATAAAGTTGTATGTATTTATACGTCGGTGGATCAAATTAGAACCCCTCCCCCGTCCAATACGTTTGGTCTTCCGGGATCATCAGAAATAATATATTTTTTTTTGTTAATATCCTTTTACATCCATTAATTAAAAAAATCTTGATCTCTAACGCTGATATAAGTGTCACTGAAATTATCAAAGTCGGTAAACTTAAAGCTATACATTTGGCATTTAATTTCACGGGACTATTCCCCTCTTCCATATCCAGTCATTTACCCCGTTCACACTATGCTAAATTAATCCGGATTCGACCCGCGTTAATTAACCCGGATTAGATTTTTACAGTGTGAACGCTTTAATCCGGGTCGAACCCGGGTTAAAATTACCCCCTATTTGAGGTGGTGTTAATGTGAGGCGAACCCGGGTTAGTTGCCTCGGAATGTAATGTGAACGGAAAAGTGGAGTAGATCCGAGGTTGTTACCATCGCAACGCGTTACGTTTTATGACGTCAACAATGAGAAATTATATACACAAACGTGAAAGAGCTTTCTTAATTAATTCTGTCTGGCTACATCATGTCGTATTCGAATTTTGTTTACTTTTTGTTGATGTTTCTTTAGAAAACCGAGAAAGAAAATGTCAAAGCTAATGAATGCGAAATCTTGCGCTATGCGCATGTGTTTCATTTTTAGTAACGCAACGCTATTTTTGTAATGGGAAAATCCCAAAGTGAACTAAATTATTTGTAGTGTGAACCGAGGTGTTACTAATCCGGATTAATTAACCCGAGTTCGCCTCAGTTAAGTATTTGAAGTGTGAACGGGGTAATTGTTTTAGACAACAAATGGCGCCCTGTCCCACACCCACCCCAAACAAAACTTCAGTTGCAATGTCATCTACGTATTTCACAATACAAACAAAAGTTTATTTGATCCTCCCCCAAGGTTCGGCCCATGCGAGATGCAAAGAGGGCAATGGGGCATTCGAGTGTCAAAAGTCCGAAAGGGCAACGACGAAACCGGAAAACACGAACAAAAACAGCACGAAGAAACACAAAACAAAAAATCAACAGAACGAAAATCAACATCGCGAACTAAAGTCGTAACAAGAGTGAACTCAAGTGCTCCGGAAGAGTAAGCGGTTCCTGATTTGTGAATTATAAACTCACAGTCCAGCCCCCTCCGTGTTTGCTGTTTTCACAATAGACCGGACCAATTCCTTGGATGTTAACAACACCAGTCTCGCTTGTTTCACTACACTCACCTGAAAAGTTTAATAAAATATATTTCAAAATAAAGATTTAAAATTTAAACAAAATCTAGGCGTAAATTCAAAAAATATTCTATTATACTGTTGAATTATAGTTTCGCACATGTGCGTCAGATTTGATCTATTATAATGATAATAACATTTAAATAATAATAAAAATAATATTTAAATAATAATAATAATGATAATAACTAGTTATGACTGTGATTGCAAGCAAGTCACATAAAAGTCCCCTCCCGTCCCCCAAATTAAACATGCAATTAAAGTTTTGTTGAAACTGTGGTGTTCAACAAAGCCATGTTACCCATTCACTCTACTTTCAATGTAAATCGGACAAAGTTTAATTTTTGGCAAATTTTATCAGATTTCCCATCTTTCGTGACTTTTGGTGGATTGCCAAAAAATGGCAACTCATTATACAAAGTTACTTCCCCCATGGCAATCAGAATACTTATTTTACTTAGAATACCAATTTCCATGCACATCAGACGAAGTTGAGTTCTTGGCAATTTTGGTGGGAAATTGCCAAAAATTTGCATGTTGTAGAAAAATTCTGATTGCGCCATGATGATCGGCATAGATAACCCAATTTCAAGACGATCGGATGAAAAAAAAATGTCCGCCCTTTTTTCCAAGGGCGGCCATTTGTAAAAGTTGATTGCACACCTCTGAGTGACCCCCTAACCACCTAAGTAGATTTCATCTTGATTTGTCAAAGCGTTTTTCCAAGATGTGTCGGACAAACTTTAGATATATAAACAAATTGAAATACTGAGCAAAAACAATAAGTCCTCCGACACTTCGTGGTCGGGGACTTAATAATAATAATATTTAAAACATGCAGGGCAATAACAAATCAAATTTTGTCTGAAATATTGGATGGATAAATCGAAACTCATTGAGTCAAAAGCAGAGTGAGCCAGTCAGTGCCCCCTCCTTTTGAAATTTCTGGATCCGCCCAAATTAAAGTGATACTTACTAAACACTGTTTTCCTGCCCTGAATGGAAAGAATCATCCCCTCTTCTGCCGGGTTTGATACGAGTGCATCAGAGCTGTATAAAGCACAACGCTGGGAGACCGGATGGAAATGTCCCAGTAAACACTGAGGGTCCCTAAAGCATTGACTTGAGCAGGCTATTTCGGAACTTACTGGTCCACCCCAAAGTTTACTCTCAGTATCCCCTATGCTCTTTTGACGAACAATCGAGAACTTAGCGGTGTTTGCAATGGTATGTTTTACAAGCAAACACAATAAATACAAAAGAGCACTATCTGGAACCATTCTGACTCCGGTACCTTCTGAAGATGAAGCTGAACCCAGTCATATATATACAGAATACATAGCCAAGGAGACAAGTTTGTTTTTGATGCAGGGGGTGTGTCACTGAGGTGTGTACACATTTGTTTAAATAAATAATTACTTCCATTAGTAAACCTTTCGTCTAGTACCGTAAAATCTTTTTAACAATTATTTTATTTTAATTGGAATTACGCAGCAAATTTAAGTTATGTCGGAGAAAATGTAGAAGTAAATTATGAATTATTTCCCCCGTGGGTTTAACATATAACAGTTTCTCAACGCGTTCCTCGTCCACATGGATTGTCAGGTTTATAAAACAGAAAGCCCGATCGCTTACCATATATAAAAGACCAATGTGTGTTACTATAATTTTTAAACCCCCCCCCCCCCCGCCCTAAAAAAAACCAAACCAAAACGTCCTGCCTTTTTTAAATTCAAAGCACTGTCCTGACATTTTAGTCCATCAGGTTTTGCATTGTGCCATTTTATCTAATTTTTTACCTTCTCCCTAACAGGTAATGAAATTTACAGTTTTAATTGCATTTTGTTGCAGCAGGGGCGGATTTTTTTTAAAGAGGGAGTCCCACCTTTTTTTAGCATTATAGTGGACGATTGTGTCGATTTTGTGTGATGATACAGCTGGTTTGGTGTGTTATGTCGGACTTGATTTTTTTGTTACATCAGTCGATAGATGCCTCTTATCTACACTCTAAAAAATAAATTACTTAGTAATACTTATTTCAAGTAATTTAATTACTCATTTTAAGTAAATTACCAAGTAAAAAAAGTTGTATATCTGGGAGTAATTCGTAGTAATTCAAAATTACTGAGAAATTAATTACTCAGTAATTTCATTGTATCTACTAAGTATTTTGAAATTACTTATTTTAAGAACTCAAATATTCTTGAAACAAGTAAATGTTTTACTTGTTTTAAGGCATATATTTTCTAGTTTCAAGTAATTATTTTACTTATTTTCAAGTAATTATTTTACTTATTTTCATAGATTGATTTACTTACTTCAAGTAGTTGTTTTACTTGTTTTAAGATATTCAATTACTTATTTCTAGAAATTCAATTACTTATTTCTAGAAATTCATTTACTTATTTCAAGTAATTATTTTACTCAGTTTAAGTAATTATTTTATTTGTTTCTACATATTTATCGACTCCTTTGTATCTCATATGGGCCATCTATAGGCGTCATTCTGTCACTAGCATCATTATGAATTGTTCCTAGATCTGTCCACGATTCACCATTCCTCCTTCCTATGTCCTTTTTGTTGTCTGAAAAGAAAAGAGTACTCCACAAAGTATCGTTTTCAGTAAAACAAAATTATCGAGAACCAGTCGGTATGGATGTTTGACAGTTTTAACTTTCAAACTATACATCTAAACTAAACACCTCAATGCATCTTTCGTGTGCTATATTCTTTTAAACATTTTAGTTCTGAAGAAAATATAACACTGTGTATAATATTTGTCACACATGCATAAAAGTTGTGAAACATCAAAACAATTGTTTACATTTTCTAAATAATTTAACTGGTGATCTTTAACATGATGATTTAGAATGCAATGGAAACATTAAAAAGGAATTAAAAATAATAAAATATATTAAAAATATACTTATCTGACAAATGTACTCGGTATAATCACTGAAATTCCGAAAATATATTAAAAAAACATCTTCTGTGAATTCCTCTTCCAACTTGATGCAATTCAAAGCGCCAAAACAAGAATAAAGTTACAGATCATCTCATTGGTTGCCTCTTTTTAATTAACCAATCAAATTCCTTCTCTCATTCATATTCCATTCACTTAGTAAGTAATTCAGTTTTACTTAGTACTTTATCTTAGCCCCATATTTTTTTGCCAAAAGATGTTTCATTTCAATCAGCAATAGTGGCAAATGTTTGTTTTTTTCACACAATATTATTTCATAATGTGTTTAACATGCACAGACATATTTAAAAACTTATATAGAATTAAGTATCTATTAATAAATGCCAATTGTTGTGAAGAGGTTATAAGGACACTGTATATTATTTTTATCTACATTTGCTTTATAAAGGTTAATAATGTTACAGCCTCTATATACATGCAAGATCAAATGATACTGCTCCATTTATTTGTGAGTTTACTTTAAATTCTGCCATTTATAAAAAGATTAAAATAATTGTAATTGAATTACTCAAAATAAGTAATTTGAAGTTTATTAGTAAGTCAATGTCTTGAAATTAGTAATTCTTAATTGGTGAATGATTTCATGTTCTGCAATAAGTAATAGTAATACTCAAAATAAGTAATTATATTTAACACAAAATTGAATTACTTATTTTAAGATTTGTTTTACTTGACTTAAGTAAAACCCGATTACTTATAAAATTACTTAGTATTATTTTTTAATTACTTAGTATTTGTAAGTAATTCCAAATACTCAAAACTAGTAATTCCAAGATACTGAGTAATTTATTTTTTAGGGTGTAGCTGTCAGTAACTTCGAGAGTTCTCAATTGAGCTTCTATCGATTTGATTTTTACTGTGTGTTAGTTGTGTTTTGTTATTGATTAATTGATTATCAATAAGGGGAAGGTTGGCGCCAAAAAAACTAGTTTAACACCGCCACTAAGCCAGGGATCTCTATCAAAGCCTATATTTGTATTCGTCGAATTCATGTTCATTGTTTGTTTTTTGTCAAGAAGAGAGTCTTTCATTGCACTTTAGAATTGGGCTTGAATCATATGTAGTTTATTTTCTATCCAGTGCCAATTGAAAAACAGCGAGCAGCGACCACTTGTCATATTGAAGGCTGCTGGCTGTTTTCCATTAATTCCATTTCCATAATTGTGGATTTTTAATTTGTCGTTTAGATTGTAGGTTGTGACGTGTACACTTATTCCACATCCCATTTATCTTCTTTCTCTTTTGACGCCATTTGCGAGGATGGTCTCAAGGAATGATGCTCGTCCTTCGGAAAGGACGAAAAAAGAGTTGTCCCGTGTATGTAGAGAGCAATTCCCCATGCACGTTAAGGACCCCTCACCCTAACCCTAACCCTAAGGACCCCTTTGTAGAGTTCGATAAGAGTAGGCTCAATGGGGGCAGCTGCAAAGGCCAAAGTCACAAACTGCTAGCTGGAGATGGATTCACATAAGCATTAAGCTTGTTTTGATTCAGGATATACAAATATGTTTAAACTAACTTATAAAAATTCAAGGCTTTGAAACTAGTAGGTTAATCTTTTAACTTTAAAGATCATCTTCAAATATGCGTAGAGTCATAAAGGTCAAAAACTTTAAATATCGTTCAATCAAAGTAGCATTAAGCATTGAACACGCCGGGTAATCGGTCCGCCCACAATAAATCAATCAATCAATCAATCAGTTTATTGGATAAAGCACATGAGTAACAATGCATTGTAATCCACAAGACATATATGTAACACATAAGTATAAATGTAAATGCATGAAATAAAACATTTGAAGTCCCAACATTTTAAGTTATATTATAAATTGTAATTATTCTAAATGTTTAAGATATAAAAATAGTAGTTTAGTTAGTCTGTAGTACATGATATTGGATTGGTTTCAGTGGAATCAAAAGAGCGAATTTTAAAAGCCTCCCTGAGGTAATTACATATTTCCCTGGCACTTTCTTCAGTTGAAGGATTCAGTAATTTTTCACTATCTACTTCAGTGTTGTTAAAAATCTTAAATTTTTCTCTTAGAGATTTGTATTTAGGGCAATTTAGGATGAAATGAACTTCATCTTCAACAGTGTTTGTGCAATATTTACAAATTCTATTATTAGCAGGTACTATTGGTTTAGAATACCTTCCTGTTTCTATGGCCAATGGATGTGCACTTATTCTGATTTTTGTTAACCATGATCTGTCTGATTTTTAAAGATTATATTTAAGGTGGCTCTTTAGTTCAAAGGAAGATGATATTTTACTGTAAAAACGTAGTTTACCTTCATTATTATTCTTAATAAAATTAAGTTGTCTATGAACTTTATCTTTGTAGAAATTTTCTAAAGATGTTTTGAACTCAGAAGAACTTATGTCTAGATTTGGAATTAAAATAGTATCTTTAATCTTATGTAAAGTTGAAAGCCAACTATAAGTTTTGTCTTGGAAAAGATCTTTCTCTTCTTTGAATGCTGCTTTTAAAATATCGAATTTTTGTTCATGTTTTGATTCCACAGCAACCAATCTTAAATAATATTTATACATCAAAAAGTAGGACTTAATGCTTATTGGGTTAAGTCCCAATTCAGTTCTTAATGCGAGATTGGATGCCTTACTGTGAACTCCCAAGATATTCTTCATAATCATGTTTTGAACTTTTTCAAAGGGTAGTTTATCTACTGAGTCTAAATTTGAATTAAAATCTGAGATCCATATTTCAGATCCATAAGACATAATAAAAAAATTGTACAAATCCTTAGTCATACTCACACCCAGTAAGCTGATCTAGGAGAGTTCGTGCGTGATGAACAAAACTGGTTAAGAGTTTACGTTGAATTGGTTGAGGTAAGCAATTAAAATGGGTTCCGTTTCATCCGGTTGACTTATGTATGTTCTATATTCAATTTTCTTGCAGATTTGGGGGATATACGTATCTTTATGTTACTTTGAAAACTTCCCCACGTAGCTCGCCTTACTAGGGGTGAACACAGAACTGAATTTAATCGGATTTTTAGGAATTTGGGTTTTAAAATTTACTTTTCACGCCCATTGTTATTTCAAAGGTTATAATCGTACGATGACACAGTATTTGATTTGGGATCAACTTGAAAACCTAGAAATGATTTGTTGCTACTCTTGTCCTTTTTGTACTGGCATGGCTGCAGTTTATCTATTTCCATGGGCTCTTTCGGTATTCTACTCTGGCAAAATTGTCTAAAATGTGACTATTAAATTTTTTCTCTTACTTTATATTGCTGCTTTTAAGGTGTCTTACAAAACTCTAATATATTATTAAAAAGCCAAACAGCATACTAAGAATATAAAAGTTGTTGAAATAACTTTCCTTGAATTTGTTATAAAAAAACTGAGGGAATTTCGATCTCTGCATGAAGCCAAACCCTTGATATATCCTACCTAGTTTATGACAACTTTATTTCAAATAAGACGACCACAATCTTTCAACAAAGAGTCTTAAACTGAAATACGAATCAATCTACATGATCTTGTCAGAAAGCAGCAGGAAAAACGGGTTTAATTGTAATAGATTAACAGTTATGCAATATTTAGCAATAAGTGTCAAATTTTTAAATTGTAACAAGTCACACAGTCCGGCTTGCGTGTAGTTTTGAAAATTGCATAGTTATTGTCCCTTTGTTATACAAGAAGTTTTAAAGCATAAAATAAGTCATAAATAATTGTCAAGAGATCTAGGAACTGTTGATGATTCACAAATAAAGTAAGGTATGACATCAATATTATATTGCAGAATTAGCTTTTAAAAGGTTGTTCATGCACGGGAGTTATGGCATCGTGCACATTTATTGCACATTTCTTTGTTGTTTAGATGGAACGTTACGTAAAAAAATTAAATTTACCAGTTCACTGAAAAATTCGTCTGAACGTTGTGAAACGCAACATCAATTTTAGTCAGATTCTATTGAATTTTTCACGTATGGGTAATGTTTACGAAACGAACCTTAAAAACTAAGTCGGTGACATATCCTTAATTTATCTTGCTTCAATGTATCGCAAATTTATAATGTTTATAAAAATATAATGTTATTATCATACCCGTACCAGAATTTTTCAACAGGGGGTTCGAAAATGTGAAGAGGGGGGTTCGATTTCCCAATTTTTTTCTGACTTTAATAGTGCTTAACCCATTTTTCACTTGATTTTTTCCTATTTTGATCATTTTTTTTTGTCCAAGGGGGGGGGGGGGTTCGTCCAAATCCCTCGAACCCCCCCTGGCTACGGGTATGATTATGTTACTTTTTGGCCATAGTTTGGATATCGTAAGGGACGTATCATTTAACCTGAAGGGACCCTTGTTTTTTTTATTTTTTTTATTTTATTTTATTATAATCAATACCAGGGATTAAATAAATTGTTTTAAACATCCCTGTCAATACTTTATATATGCAGAAATCCTTTTTTTTCTAACCCTCTGCTGCCAAAATACGTTTTTCTTCAAAAATCATTTTCAAAATATTTTTTTAGGAAAACACCAAGCCCCCTTCAAGTTAAATGGTTGCCCCCTAGGTAAATTATATGTGTATTGTAGCTGTTCTATGTTTTTCCCGCCAAAATTGCATTTTTCAAATTCAATTATTTAAAAAAGGAGGCCCGTGGCCAGGCCCATTTTTTATTCCATATATGGATGTACATGAATATCACCAAGAACTATATATCTACTAATTTTCATTAAAATCTGGATATTCGTCCTTTGGCATCGTCGACGTCCCACCTTAATCAATCAATTGCATATATGATCAATGATCATGGTCGATCCCATTTTGTGGGGGGAGGGTGTAAACGTAACGTTATTGTATATCTAAGCTTCCAGGAAGTTCCAAACTGCACACTGTGGAGTGGCACAGCTAGGGCGGATCCAGAATTTTTCGAAAATGGGGGGTCCACATACTGGCCACTGTGGACGAAAAGGGGGGGAGCTCTGGAGGCTTCCTGGTCAATTTTGCTGTAAGATTACACGAAACTCAAAATGAAATTCTTAGAAGGACTTGAAATGGGGGGGGGGGGGGTTCAAACCCCGGTACCCCTGGCCCACCCCCTGGATCCGCCACTGGCCTGCGTTATTCTACCTATGAAAACAGAATGAAAAGAGAAAAAGGACTGTTGATGACAATGAATCTATCATTAACAATACTTTTATACTATATGCACTTGGATGACCGAAAATTGATTTTATGTAAATTTGAGTTCAAAAGTTGAATGTTGTTGGTCAGTCACTTTTATTGTCGGCAATTAAGCTGGGATACTCTTTTTATAAGATTTATAAAATGTGCGATTTAAAAAAAAATCATATGTTTTTATTTCAAAAAAATGTACTAGTGTTTTTTCTTCTTACATCATGATCAGTGGTGAGGGGGTGGTGTGGGGATGTCGGATTGAAAGATCAGTATGACCTGCAAAATAAAAAAAAAATCATTCTCTAGAAATTCTTTGCTATTCATTATATAACTGAACTTTATAATTATGATATAAATAGCATCTTTTAAAGAAGGTTTTAACGATTATAAAGATAAGAACAAGTTGACCTATGCAATTGATATTTGAGAAGAAATAGTTAACAATTTTTACACGGAAATTTTACAAATATTTTATTTTTCCAGCTTAATTTCCACCTGGTCAGGTAAATATTGATACGGAAGCAGATATGACCATAAATGCGCATGCTCTTTGATAATGACACACTCATAGGATGACTGGAATATACTTTCTATTTTTCAGGTGAAAATGGGCACTAGAAAAGAGCCCATGGGCACGGACGAGTGCCTGAACCTCATCCGAGGGGCGCAGGTAAGTCAAAATAGTAATTAAGTAACTTGTTATTAAGTTTTAGTGTTAATTAACCTGCCCCAGGTGTCTGACTACTTCAGTCAATCACGAATTTAAAATACCGGTGGCTAAAAATAGAACGCTATCTAATCAAAAAGGTGTTTTCCTTTGATCAGTTAATTAAAGGTGTGTAAAACTTTGAGATAATTGATAATTAGTAGTTTGTCAGTTAATCATTATAATTAAGGTGAAGGTACTGATTAAATATATATATATTTTTTTCCAGATGAATAGGAGAAATGCTTGAATTTTTCATTATTTGATTCATTTTTTTTCTTTTGAAACGCCACGGAAAACACAAGGATTTAAAAAGAAATCATTTTTAAGGTTTATCTTAGAATTAAAAAAACTTTTAATTAAGTACAAAACAAATGGGCCTACATGTACAACATTTAGTAATAACAAAAACTATCAAACATTTTTGACTATCACTCCCCCCTTTTTAAATAAAATGCAAAAACGTTTCATATCCATTCCGGTAACGTATCATTTTACACACTTTTGGCGGGAAAGTTATTTTCATCAACGATGTCTTTGCCTTGGGGTGCTGGTTTACTTAATTTGACAAGAGACAGAAAATTAAGCTCCAGGTTATAACACCAAAGTTTAAATAGTTGAAAGATATTTTTAAAAATATATGGTATAAATAATGCCATGGAACTGCTTTGAATTTAATACATGTTTTCACAAACCATGCAAACTGAATGGAATAAACTTCCTTGTGTACTCAGGATACTGCATTAACGCCTCATTCTGAGACCTTTTTGAAGAACTGTTATTAGGATACCATGCACAGATTCAGACAGGGGCACACCTGGCCCTCAGCTTGCGCATTTTAGATTTTTCTAAAAAGTTAAAAATTTAAAGTTTAATTGCTAAACATGTGCAGACCAAACATGATTAAGGTCTTACAAAGACTAAGTTTGTGTCATCAGATTTGTCAAGTGTCACGCAATTCTAGTGAGACTTGCGCATCTAGTCAGCAATTTGGCGGCAAATTTCTTTGATCTTTTATTTTTTTTCTTTGATCTTTCAATTTTTTTGTCAAATCTCACGCAAGCAGCTCATATAAACTTCATGAACTTGACAACTCTGTATCATCTATTATGCATGTTATGATTTACCGTACTCATCAATGAATAAAGAAATCCAGGCGCGTAGCTGCCGTTAGGCAAAAAAGCTTTTGCCTGCACTTAATTTTGCCATTTTTTTTTTCAGTTCCTCACACATTATACTGTTGATCGTTAATGTATTGATATCAAAATCTGTTTATCTGTTAGTGTTTAAAGTAGAATGCATCATGATCAGTATATTGTCAAATTGTGGATCTCCAATGTTGTTCAGGCTTTTGTACTGTTTACAAGTGATCATCCGGGCAATCTTTGAAAAAAATGAAAAAGTTTGATTTCTACTATAAGCCAATTGATCAGAGGGCTAGTGTTACACATGACTCGGAAGCAGCATCAACAAGTTCTTAGTCTCCTACATGTAGTTCTAAAGTCGATCCTCCGTATCCGAATATAGGCAAATTGTCAGATGCCGAACTGTCATTCCATCAGACCAAAGTTGATCTTCTGAAGATGGATTGGGAGCCCAACCAATACACTAACTTCTATATTGTTAATGTGAGCTTTTAGTAACATGCACAATACTAACTAGCACCATTTATAAAGGCAAGTCGAGTTGGGCGATACACCTGAATATGCCATTACATTGTATGTTTGCACAAAATTGAAATATTAATTAAAAAAAATAGTTTAAAACTCTCTGAAGTCCCATTTCAATTTGTTACCTAATAATATGTTTTTATCGTAAATTAAATTGATATTTAGGCATAATATATTTATATACATACGTCCGTACGTCTTTAGAATTTTTATGGTCGAACATGTAGTTTTACCCTTTTCTGCCCGTCCGTCCGTATGACACATTAAGATTTTTGGTTAGGTTTTTTGGTATTACATAATATTATTTTATATAAAAGGGTTATGATATTTTCACCAGTAAGTGTGCGCTGGATAGCATTTTAAAACCCACCGCCATGAATCCGTCGGTGTGTGTAACAATTTTCTGGATGAAACTCCTGAAGGCTGTGAAAATGGTCAGGATATAAATGATTTCTTGTTGTTCGAGTAACAGCGACTGACAATAAATATCCATGGTCATTTGGCAAAACAAATTAAATGATGGTGAACAAAACGTTTTTCTATATGTCTCTCCTCTACTTTTGTGGCGAGATATATTGTATTTTGTCGTGTCCGTCTGTCTGTCTATCGTCACAAAGTTTGTTAGTGCAACTACTCCGAAACCACTGAACGGATTGGAATTCGGTGAAATTTATACATTTCCCGACAACTCTTTTACCTAGATGTTTTTATAAAACTGATATTTTGCATCACCCAAAAATATTTAGCCTTCATTATGATTGCAAATTTAATGTCAAAAGTTTTATATAGTTGCACCCAGGAGAGTGGCAAAATGAACCTCTTAAACGCTATTTCCGCAGAGCTTCCGGGGGGGTTGGACCCCCAGGACCTCCCACCAGGGCTCCGCCCTGGACCTGCTGGGGGCCTTTACAGCCCCAAGACCCCTCGCCGTAAGTTTGCCTTCACTTCCCTTTTGTCCCAGCTGCGCCCCTGAAATCACATGAGTACATACATGTTTGTATATTGTATATAGAAATAGTAAAAAGAATGTTATAATTGTTAACCTGATCATTGACCAGTTCAGGTCATACATGTATCAAGAACAAATATGTGTCATGTATAATATGATTAACTCCTCAATGAATAAGGAATAATCATGATTAATATAATATACAGATGTTCAATAGGGGTCTCGTTTACATGTGGAAATATGTAATCATAAAATCAATATAAGCATCTATCATTTATGTCATAAATTTATGATCAGTCCATATTGTACCCATACTTGTATAGTGCATGATCGACCATTATAAAAAATATGTTTCATTTTCATTCCCAGGACCCCCTTCCTTAGTCTTTAAGCCCCCTCAAGAATTTTTAAGTTCCATTATTATGCAAGTTATTTATGGTCGTTGACAATTTCTTTTAAAATGACAGAATATTTAATTTTATCCAAATTGATAAAAATTAAAATGTAACATGTATAAAATTGGCAGTACTCTCATGACTGTGGTTTCAGTTTTATTTGTGGGGTATCAATTTTTGTGGTTTTTGTTGGTGGCCTTGATCTGTAAGCTGCAAACCTTAGAACCATGAATTTAAGAATAGAATTTATTTGATAATGGCCAATATCATGCATGCCTGGTAGGAAAAAGCAAATGTTCTGGTGAATTAATCAACAAAGTACACAGTGTGTACATATATGCTCTTGTATATTATCTGCAGGACATTTGTATATATTTTGTCTACATAAGGCCAAGATAAAATAATTCATTGATTCTCATTTCAAACTTTTTACTTGAAACTTCAAAATATGGGGTGGGCAGGAAAATTTTATTTTCCTAATTTTAAACTATTTTGATACAATTTTCTGCTAGTTAAAAAGAAACTGGTCAAAAACATGAAAAAAGATCATAATTTGGCAAAAAATCAAAATAAATTTGTTTTCAGGTGGCTGAAAAAGGGATGTCATGGGAGGGGATCAGAATCTAGGATAATTTTTTATAATGGCCTAAAAGGACATAATACATACTTGTTATCTGATTAGCCAGGAATGTTTAAAACCAGCCAATAGACAAAAACAATAATATTGAAACAGATTTTATCATTATGTCTATGTTATTTTTAATTGCATGTATAAATGTAATATTTTTAAAAAATGTTAAGTAAAACATGCTAAAGGTCTGGAAAAGAAATGAATTTAAAAGAACTATATACATGTACAAGATGTAATCATGATGATGACATAGACATTTATTAAAAGGAAGAAACCCAGGCAGAACTGTCAAGTTTCACACAAATCTTATATTTTTTCCGTCTGATCTTTAAATTTTTTGGCAAATCTCATGCCAATTAACAGCTCATCAAAACTTGACCGCCCTGCAAAGAAGTCCTAGTGGTACATTTGAAGATGCGACAATACAGTTAACACATAAAAGAAATAAAAAGGAAGAAATTAACATGCAACACAAAACAGCACGCATTAGCAACGTTGTAATGAGAATGAATTCAGGTTCTCCAGGAGGGTGAACAGTTTTTGCTTGTGTTACATTCTTATCATGTAACCGGCAAAGATCAATTCAGTGCTTTTCAAATCCTTTAAAGAAGGGGAAATACGTAAGCTCTTTGACAAACCAACACATGTAGCTTAGGTCAATGTTTTAGTTTGTTCATTAAGTTAAATTAACATATGTAATTAAGGCCATATACATGTATATGCAGTGTTCTCCTCAGGCCCTATTGGCATCCTCAGGCAATGTGATGCTATCTGAAAACACCATTGATATATTTCATAATAAATGTGATGCTTTTATTTCAAACCAAATGATGCTATTGTGAAAACTGAAAATACCAGGATGCTATAAAAAGTTTCTCAGGAGAACACTGGTATATGTATGTATACACATGCATATTTACACATAGTTGAAAGTATGTTTTTAAAACTGTTTCCCTTGAAAAAAAATACAAAGCTTTGATTAATGTTTTATTTTTATATTTAACAGAAGAAAATATTAGAAGTGCCACTAGAAACTAATTACATAGCCATACAGCAAAGACTAGAGGAAACTAAAGAGAAAGCGGCTCAGATAAAGGCCTTGAAACGCAAGGTCAACGAAATAAAACATACAAAGGTAGGGTTAAACTAGAGGAAAATAAAGAGAAAGCTGCACAGATAAAGGCCTTGAAACGCAAGGTCAATGAAATTAAACATACAAAGGTAGGCTCAAAATGGTCCGCCAAAAGCTCAATGTAAAAACTAGCTTTAAACATGTTTAAGGACACAAATAGGTCATTTTCAAGTTCATGGCTTTTCAGGAAAAAATCCCTCAATTAGACAGAATTTATCACGTGACTTTACCAGTTTGTGTAGCAAACTGGTTTGCTGCCCCATAGGCTTATGCAAAAGCGTCTGGGATTTTAAGAACAGAAACATTACTGTAATCGGTAAATACTTCAATAAATTGGACAAGTTTTTGTATGTGTGTAGAAATATTTCTAAAATCCCATATTCTATTGTTAATAAACAACAACGTATGTTTATTTTGATCCTTTGCTCATACATTGACCGGAAGTCTACATGGTTAAAAAAATGTCTAATAACAGGACCACCCCCGGAAAAATAAGACATTCCGTCCTATCTCGAAAATGACGTATTGAGCGGTAGTTCTAGGTCCTATTAAATAACTAAAGAGGAAATCAAATTTTAAACATAATTTATTTACCAGTACCTGTCTGTACCATAAGCCACTAACATGACATAGGAGTCACTGAGACAAGACATGTATTTGTAGTCCTGTGACATGTTTCTTGTGGTGTCCCCAAATTTCCTGTTGCAATTTTCCAAGCAACAAACTACATGTCACAGCCTCTTTATATTTTGCATATAACTTATTCCTATAGTACTTTATAGAGTAAACCCATTTTATACCCCTTTAGTCATCTATTTCCTGCTTACTGAATATTATAGGACCCAGAGGACATGTGTCTTCCATTGAAAACAATCTGTTTAGTTTGAATAATTGTAAATAAATAAATTAGGTGGGTCTAACATCTGATTTACTAGTCATTTTAAGTACCATGAAATTCAAAGTAACATCTGAAATTTTAAGAAGCATGAAATTCAAAGTAACAACTGAAATTTTAAGTAGCATGAAATTCAAAGTAACATCTGAAATTCTAAGTAGCATGAAATTCAAAGTAACGACTGAAATTTTAAGTAGCATGAAATTCAAAGTAACAACTGAAATTTTAAGTATCTTGAAATTCAAAGTAACGACTGAAATTCTAAATAGCATGAAATTCAAAGTGACGACTGAAATTCTAAGTAGCATGAAATTCAAAGTAACGTCTGAAATCCTAAGAAGCATGAAATTCAAAGTAACGTTTGAAAGTCTATGTAGCATGAAATTCAAAGTAACGTCTGAAATTCTATGTAGCATAAAATTCAAAGTAACATCTGAAATTCTAAGTAGCATGAAATTCAAAGTAACGTCTTAAATTCTAAGTAGCATGAAATTCAAAGTAAGGTCTGAAATTCTATGTAGCATTAAATTTCAAGTAACGTCTGAAATTCTAAGTAGCATGAAATTCAAAGTAACAACTGAAATTCTAAACAATATGAAATTCAAAGTAAGGACTGAAATTCTAAGTAGCATGAAATTTAAAGTAATGACTGAAATTCTTAGTAGCATGAAATTTAAAAGTAATTAACATCTGAAATTCTAAGTGACAGTATATTATCTCAGTCTATCCTTTATTCTGATCATATTACATTGGAAAAAAGAAGAGAGACAATAATCTATTTACCAATGGACAAAAAAAAACTTTATGAAAACATCTAGATGTATGACATTTCTAAAAAGGTTGGTTGTATCCACATATTGCAATTTCTTTTTCAAATTTCAAAGGTATGAATTTGACCTTGTAGAATTAAGCCAAGTAGATTTTCAACACTTCAAAAAAAGTTGACAAGTGCAAACTTCATATAAAGTACAACATATATTTTCTGAAGACAAATTACTTCTAATTCAACACATTCATTTTAGACACATATATCATATGTTAAGCGTTGTGTCATCTTTATACCCATTAGTATTCAACCAAAAACCTTTTGAAATATGATATTTAATATATAGAAAAACGAGAACAAGATATATAAAAAGATAAACACCACATTCAATGGAAAATTTCTAATCTACCGTAAAATTTGTATTCAGTTTGAACCGTGAAGCATCAAATTTCGTGTAAGGCATTTGATCTAAGTAAATTTATTTATAAGAACTTGGCCGGTCGGATGTTCTATCGTTGTTAGTGTCAATAACTGTTATTTTGATGTGAACTCTGGGTCAGCTGGCACAAAATAAAGATGTCTTATTTAAAAAAAAAAAACTGAGCAAAAACAAGTGCAAAGTCAAAGATGTTCTTAAAATATTTTTGCTGAGACTGAAAACCCAGAAATCAAAAATCATTATGTTAAACCCCATTCAGGGGCTTATCCAGGATTTGATGTAAGAGAGGGCACACTGAAAAAAATATTAGAAAAATCAAGATTGTAGGACAAAAAATAAGATTATCAAATTTAGAGGGGATGTGCTCTGAGTGCGCCCCTGTATGAATTCTTGCTGGACATTTATTCAGTTTCGGACATGGTGAAACGTGTCTAACTGAACTAAATATCAGAAATAAAATTATCCGTCAGTCAGAAAAATTCAAAAATATATATTGTATAAAATAAGCTCAAGAATGCTATTTCAACTACATGTAGTTCAAATGAAAACTTATTTCGTCGAGTTGGAAGTTTTTTTCTCATGGCAAATGTCTATCTCATTTATGTATAGTCTGGATATTTATGACAAAAGGATTAGTAAGTCCTGTCATTTATATATTAAAGAAATGAGACTATACAAACTACTTAAATAACGTCGTTAAAGTCAAGACTTAGATTAATTCTCGATGTTTATATAACAACTTACTGAAAAGTTTCATGATTTTTTGCTAATAGAAAATATCATTAATGTCATGCGTCTGGTATGAAATCACTTACAAAGCCTTGAGCATTATAAATTAATAATTTTTTGCATGAATTCGTCATGATATAATAAATTGAAGATTCATATCGTTGGTATTTTATTCTGTCAATTGCCTCAGATATCATAGCGAGATAAAGTACATACAGAGTCAATACATAAAATATATTTGGTGATTTAAATCTTCATATAAGATATGACTATCAATGGGTTTTGGTATTATCCGACATTGGCACATCAGGAGGGTCTTTTTGTATAGGAAATTTATAGTAGAATTTCCATATATTTTTTTTTTTTGTATGAAATATTACATCCGTAAATAAAAAAGCAATGTTCAGTGTTGGTAACTTGGTAAATTAACCCAGATTTTATTTGATAGAATTTCCATGCATGGTATTTTGTGTGAAATATTAAGTAGGACTCCATCAATAAAAATTGTTAAGTTTTGGTAAATGAGTAGATTAACCTAGATTTTAATCAATCGTACAGTTTCCTTATGTGATTTTGTGAAGTCAGAAAATAATTTTTTTTTTTAGTTTTTGCAAATCAGTAGACTACATGTACATTTGTACATTTGTATTAAACCGAGATTTCAGTAGTGCAGTTTCCGTATACATGGTATATGATTTTGTGAGAAAAATAATGGTCATAAATAAAAATGATTCAGTAAATTGGCAGATCAGTAGATACACCCAGATTTTATCAATATGTAATTTTGTGAGAAAAATAACAGTCATAATAAAAAACAAATTTCAGTTTCACCCAGATATTGCTAGTACCCTTTCTTTATTTGATTTTGTGAGAAAAAAATAAGTCTGTAAATTAAAAATGACGTTCAATTTTGGCAACTTGGTAAATTGACCTAGATTTCATTTGACTAATGTAAACAAATTAATTTTATTCGTCATAGATGCCGAATTTGCTTAGATAATTAAGTATTTCCGTGACCTACGGATTTATTTCTAAATATTTCATGTTATATTCACAGACTGTCTTATGTCAGTAAAACTTTATAGCTTCATTCATGCTATTTATATTGCTAATTTAGGTTTTAGAATGATGTACATTTTTGTACTTGTTTAAGGTTGAATCAAAACAAAAAAGTCTTAAAAAAGTGAAAGTTAAAATTTCTTAATCTCCATGTAAGTTAATACTTTTCTCCCAAAAACATGATCAACCATAGCATAATACAGCTGATGGTGTCAGGCTACTTAAGCACCAAGGTTTGTTGTTGAATCCTCAACAGGAATTAGAATTTCATGAACCAATTTTACGACTCTCCATTGACACTATTTGCAAGGATGGTCTCAAGGAACAATGCTAGCCTTCAGATGGGACGAAAAAGGTTGTCCTGTGTAAGTGGACAAATCACCATGGCCCACCCCTTCAAGTTAAATGGTCCGTCCCTAAATAAGTTGAATTTAAATTTAGGACTGGATACTCTTTTTAGCCTCTTCCAGCTACTATATTCTTCTGTTGTCAATGATTTGTGATTTTTCTGAATACTATTCCATATTCTTTCGTTTTTAATATTAAAGTAATCGAACAGTCAGCATTTAAAATTGATAGTAAGACACATCCATGTAAATAGCCTTTTCATAAGTGATTGTGTGAATTACATACCAAATCTCTGAGACGTAGTCTATATACTATTAACATTTACCATAATAAATTTTACTACTATCACTTATAGGGAGTTATATTGCTGTTCAATCTGTCCTTTTATAGTGGGATATATACAGTATATATAGATATAAATAAAAGCTTGTAAGGCCAGGGTGAAAATTTATTTGTTTGTCTTCAATATTTGGGATTGTTTGATTGAACTATAAAGTTTATTTTAGACCTTATCTGTTTGTTTTAAGTTGGTTATATATAATATATGGATATAAACAGTGCCTGAAATGAGAAAACCCAATTTGGTGGCCCAAAAATCCTTTTTAAGGCCAGTTTCCTTATACATGTATGTGTAAAGGAAATTTTACTGGCCCAACCAAAAATCTACTTGCATATGGCCAATGGTTGAGTGGCTGTATCAGGTACTGGTAAAAATTGTTATTGATAATTTTAAAATGCATGTAGCTAGACCTTGGCAATGCAAAAGAACAGTTTTTATGCCCCATCCACTTAAGTAGGGGGCAAATTTAGTGTTGGGGTCCATTTGTCTGTCTGTTTGTCCCTCGTCATAATGTTGTGATATGGGGCATTATGTCTTTTGGACATGATCTTGTTTTTCCCTAAAATTTAGATAATACATGTAATAAGAAATGGCCCTGTGAAAAAGGTGATAAATGACCCTTTTCTAAAATTTCTAATCAATCCCTTAGAGCTTAAGTGATATTGAGATGAGGAATACGCGTAAGTGACACAACCTACATTAATATAATAAGCAGTACCGTGTAATTTTTAGAAATTCCCCACCAGCATTCAATCTGCATGCTCAACGGTTGTAGCTTAATTGCTGTTGTTTATATCCACATATTGTCTATGTATTTTTAATCTACTAGTGCAGTAAAATTATATAATGCAAGCCAATTTAAATATTTTGAACAACTTTCAAATACTTTGAACCATTTGAAGATCTAGACTACTGATTTCTAAAATCTAATTAGAATCTTCATACACAATCTTTGCTGTTAATAACATATTAAGAGGCCTCTACTCGGTGAACTTCAAAACTGCTTCAAAGTTTAAACTTTTAATGTTATACCCTAGCCTAATATTTATATAAATGGTCAATAAAAGAACGTAGATATTTGATATATAGACGATAGATTTGGCCATATTTCAAATTTAGATGATACTTGCACTATATATTAAAACTTATGAAGTTCCTATTTGATACTCAGACACCGCTAAATATTTATATCAATGGTCAACAATAAACTAAGATATTAGCGGATAAATTTGGCCACATTTCAAATTTAAATGATACCAGTATTATATATCATGTATATTAAAATCTAAACATCCCCAATACACAGATTATTAAACCATAATTTAAAATTTCACCCTCGAATGATAAGTGGCCACTGCTTTCAATAGAGTATCCTTTCAAGTTTTTGATAAATTTAATAGATATGGTCATAATGAGTAGATATGGAGTGAATATTAGAGGTTTAATCGGCTGTTGGCAAAACACTTTCATAAAGTTTGTTTAAGATTATCTATTGTCGTTAATAACAATATTGATATGTGTCCAATGACATGAATAAGAAGATAAAGGTTCACCCAAAGAAAATAAAATATGTACTCAGGGGCAGATCCAGAGGCAGTTGAGGGCCCCCATTTGCCGAAAAAAATTAATTGGGTGTACAGGAAATCATTGACGCAGGACCAGACTGCCCCCATTTGCCAGTCAGTGGGCCCCCTTTCCGGATCTGCCACTGGTACGTGAGGATAAATATTCAAAGTTTTTTGTTCAAATTGCTGGGGATACACCTTTCAATGTATTAATCATGCAAATGTGACATCAAGAACCAAACAGCTAAAAAAGGTATGCTTTGCAGTAATGATGAGCATTTGCAAACATTGCATATTATGCCCTTGAGCACAGGGGTTCAAATTAACATTTAAATACAAAAGGTCCAGGACTTGTTTAAGTTCTAGATTAAAGTTCACCAGACGTTACTAATAATCATGATAATAGTTATTGTGAATTTACACAGGTCCATGACTTTCGGTAATAAAACTCCAAAGGTCCTGCATCAAAAGTTGAAGGTCCCGGACCTCGGACGAGTGCTAATTCAAACCATACAAGCATAATTGAAGACTTATCATTAAAGCTCTTCAAAAAGATACGTTTCAGAATAATACATATTATAAAATCAGAAGGTTTGAAAGGGGCAGAATAGTACCTATGAAGCAGTAGAAATTCATTAGTCTGAAATTGCAAAGACAAAGACCAAAACATGACAACACATCTCACGACATAACGAGAACACACAATTACATTTGTATAAACTTCAATAAGCTACATGAACTCCTAAAATGTTTGAACAATTTTAGCATTTAAAATATAAAAACTGGCCATCCTGTATATCATGTATATATGGCATTTGTGGTTATTAGGAGTTTAACCCAAACACTTATTTCAGATATGTTTAAATTGTTTACAGGGTACTGAGTCTGTATTGATTGGCCGTACGTGTCAAGTGTCACCGTTCATCAAAATATTTTATTTTTGTTATCTTTTGTAGGGTCAATTACCAGAAGGACAGAAGGTCGTAGGAGAATATTCAGTTTTAGAGGTAAAAATAATTCAGTATACAAGTACATGACCTTTCAAATTTTACACAATTTTCATTGTCCATGTAGGATGCTACAACTCCCACACAATATATATGTGTTCCATGCATTTATTTCAATAGTACTTTGGAAATCATATGTAAACATTTCACACTCACCAACATAGAAAAATAAAGGTAATAGACAGACGTCATAAGGGGGTTCATTGGCAAAAAATTTCAAGCATATTACATTTAAAAAACCTGAGGATATCGAAAATCTGACAAAAATTCCAAGAAGCAAAGAGGCACCAATGGGGCATTCAAGTGTCAAAAGTCAGAGAGGGCAACGACGAAATCAGCAAACACGAACAAAAACAACACCAAGAAACACAAAACACAAAATCAACCGAACGGAAATCATCAACGTGAACTATATGAGAAGCATAAGTGGCCACATTTTACTCTTTCTAAGAGTGACCTTCAAAAACAGGTTTTACTCCACTTGTATTTCAATAAAGGAAAGCAAACTATCCTCTTTGATCATATGAGAGATTTATGAATGTTTTTTTTTTCTAGGACCAAGCTTTACAGAAAAAGAGATGCTTAGAGACTTTGCTCTATGTTAATGAAGTGGAAAATGTACTACAGGTAATAAATCCAGGCATAATTTCTGATTTCTTACATCCCGTGCAGGCCCCGGGTGGCGAATAGGCCCGCAGCAGAGCCTAGCTTGTCGTAAGAGGAGACTAAGGATCTTGGAATTCTGACGCCGGGTCAGTGCGCAGCCCACAGAGCAACCAAGTGTGTACCCTAGGTGGCTGAATAGGGTGGCCCTCGTCCGCGGGGGTTGTCAGGTCTATAATACGGAAACCCTGACCACTGGCCAACGTATGTGGAGAGTGCCACGCTTCATGCACGTGAAAGACCCCTATGTGGACCGCCAAGTAGTGCACCACATAGGCTAAATTTTCCGCCCCTACCCATCTCTCCCCTTTTCCTGTGGTTCTTCAAAATTTACCGGTCCTTTGTTTCCCACCCCACCCCATATTTCATTTATCATCATCATTTCATGTTCATTTTATCATCCTTTTCATGTTCATTGCCTGTAAATAACCTATATAGTGTTGCACGGGCGTAAAACACCAACTCACTCACTCACTGATTTCTTACCACTTGATTTGTTGGGGCTGTTCCAAAATTAAATGTGGAGGGGGGGGGGGGGGGGGTCAGGAGGCACATTTTTCTTTACCCCACCACCCATCTAATAATAAATAAGTTTTTATCATTTTTTCTGAACAAAATTTTTCTCAAACACCCACCACCCACCATATATATAATAGAAGTTCCTCCCGACTCCGCCCCCCCTCACATGTATAATTCTGGAACAGCCCTTACATAAATGTAGCACACTCAAATCCTGCAGAAATGTACCAAGTATAGAGTATTACCCAACATATTGTAGACTAATATTGTTGAGGAAAATCCATGACTTGGAATTGCCAGACATAATAATATAGGTTTTTTGATCAGTTTTATAGACAAGAACCTAGAAATAAAACTCTTCATCAGTTGAAAATGTCATTATTATAGCATAGAGTTAGATTAAAATCATAGGATTTATTTCACGTAAATAGCAGATAATGGAGGAAATTCTATAAATAAACCTGAATTTTTATTTTATTTTGCATCAGTATCATCAAACCCAGCCATTATTACAATAAATCTTCTGAGGAACGATAAATGTCTGCGTAACTGTTTGGTCGCACTAAATAATTACAAAATGTTGCGACCTGATTTTAACATGAGATATAATTTTCCCCATAGAAAGAGTTTAATAGCGTGTAAAAACTACTTTCACTTTGTAATGTTAATTATTATAATATTTAATACTTTCTCCGAGATTTCAAATAACCTCTTTTTTGACTAACGACCAGAACGAACTGGGAAGGCAAACCATTACGATCATAAGAATCGTAGATTTCCCTGTAATTTTAATATCATAAATCAATTGTTGGTCGTAATGTGAAACTATTAAAGATCCATAAAAAAATAAATGATACCTTTTTATTGACTCTGGTTTAAATGGAGGGTTCATATTTAGAACTTTTGTAGTAAAATAGTCTATAATTGATATCAATCATCAATGTAAAAGAAACCTGAACACAAATCAAAGTGATTGCCTATACAAAATTGATGTTAAACACACAAAAAACATAAGCCCAAACTAAAAGGTTACTGCTAAAACGCCCTGTTGGTAATAGTCTTTTGAAATTAGGGTCCAAAATTAACTTCAAAACTGGGTTTTTACTGCAATGTCTGCAAGTAAACCCTTTATATAAACCTTCTTTCATTACAGTTTAAACCAAATCACTGTTGGACTTTAAATCTAGTTAAATTCTACACAAACTGAAGTTTAGCAAATAAAGAATAAAAAAAAACATCAGAAAAGAAACCCAAAACCCATAAGATTTAAATTTAGACTACTGCAAGAAGCTTTATAAGGGGTTTATTTGCAAAAAAAAATAATCCTATATGAATAGTAAAGATGTTAAAATCTCAAGAATTCTGAATAATGTAACAGAAATAAAACTGATTATTATTAAAAATTTTGAGAGTGTGACTTTTTCCAAATCTTTCAAATTTCAAAGAGACATTCTTTAACAAATTTTTCAGATTTCTATTGCACATTTCGAATTTGAATGTGCAAATTAAGATGGCCCGTGGCCCCACCTAATCTCAATCACTTGTATAAAAACTAGACCAGTGAGCATCCTTAAGACCACCAAGCTGACTGATGGGTATTTATAGTCGCGACTAGGGGAAAGCCCCTCTGCGTCGACTTATACCTCTACAGGTATAGACTCGCTATGTGCCATGGGTCGTCCAGCCCATGACACACCACCGCCAGTGTTAGCTGCTCCAGAGTATCCTTTGTTATCGCTGGAGCAGGGCCCGTCTTCCACCACGGGGAGGTACTGGTCGGAATTCTGGAAGACGACCACCAAGCCTTATTTAAGTCATATTTAACCAGGACATATTTATACCCCATTTGGTTTATTTTATAACCATTCCCCTCATATAAAGATAACAAGGAGTGTTTTATGATCAAAATATCATCGCAGACGATTTAAAAAGTAAAGATTTGTTTTGATTGCTCATGCAATAGATTTAACAATACAACACACATTAAAGTGTGCATCCTTAAGCAAAATGGTGTAATTTATTGAATATCAACGTAGACGATTTATAAAGTGAAAATTTGTTTTGATCGCTGATGTGATAAACTTAACAATGTGTTGTGTTGTAAAATGTGCATCAATGAACAAATGGCAGTTATTTATTGGTTGTTAAATTTATAAGCCTGAACAGACTTTGAATTGAATGTAAAGATTGTAAAATATTGCACAAGTGGTTATATAATTTTATAAAGGATAATTTTGTCAATTTATATAATGTGATCCCTATGAAAATGTTTTAATAAAATGAAAATTTTATCATGTTTATAGACTTGAAACTGTTTTCTGCACCATAGCCTGATGACCCCAGCATTCATTATGGCAGTGCTGCCCCATTTAACCACCTAGGGCACACAATCCAGTCCCTTTTTGGGCAAAGGGGCCTGAACAGATGTCAGGTTTCTTGGCGCACTGTCGTGGACTTTTAAGCTGAGCACTGTTAAATTCAAATGAATATCTCAATGTGTCATGGTATGACCATTCATTATGCAAATTTATTTTGAAAAGTAAGATGGTCGATCAAAGTAACGTATCCCCTTAAGATGTTAAAGATCTAGCAGAGTTACTTGTACCAAATATAATAATATGTACCTGGTATTCAATTTGCTAAAATCTTACTGACATATAATGTCAATTCCTTTTCAGGTTCAAACTTGGAATTGAAATTGTTGATTACAATCATATGTTTAGCATGGTATTTATTTCTTGCAGAGTGTTCAGGCAGATTTCGAAGAAAGGGCTATGTACATCACAGAGAGGGAACTCGTATTTGACAGCACATATAGAGAAGAGGCTCTCAAGTCCTCCTCAAGGATGCATAGGGTTGGTATAACTGTCTAAATAATAACACAGTCAACAGTTGACTCAGGTCTTTCTAGAGTTTGCTAGCAGGGGTTCAAATTAGAACGGGTCCAAGGTCCGAGACCCTCAATATTTTATATAAGACCTTCAAATTTTAATTGACAAAGGTCCTGGACCTGTCAGTATTTACAATAACTCTTATTGTGGACCTTTCAATTTCTTCTGAAGGATCTTTGCATTCAAGACTCCCAAAAGTCCTGGACCTTTTTGCTCTCAAATGTCAATTTGAATCCCTGGCTAGTCAATTATTTGTAGCCCCTAAAAGAAATTCAATTTGTGTATTATTTGAAAAGGGCAACTAAAGCAAAGGTATACTGTTATCTCATATGCTTAGAAGAAAAAAATCAGCATACAGGTGCATACATAGTATAATGAAGCAATAATTGTCTTTACCAAAAAAAACTATGAAACTAGTACAATGTATCAATCAAATTTGATCAAGCTAATTTACATATTTTATATGACAGGATTGTGTTTATGCCATGCGAGAAAGCTGGAGTTGGTTGAAGCAGGTAGCACATTGTATGGAAATACATATGAAAAATGCTGGAGAATTTCAACAGGTAATGAAATCTTGAATTGTTTACACTAATGTGTTCTTTGATGAATTGGAAATGTGTCCCAAATATTTTCATTTCTAAATACATGCTATGGAAGATGGAGTTTTGCATCTGAATCAGGGGTTCAAATTAGCACTGGTCCGAGGTCCGGGACCTTCAATTTTTGGTTCAGGACCTTTGAAATACTATAAACAAAAGTCCTGGACCTACATGTTAAAAACGAAAGAATATGGAATAAGTGCCAGAAAGACACGATCCACTTATAGATATGATTTTGATAAATGTACAAAAGCAAAATTTCGCTGCGTGTGAAGTGCTTTTCTGGATTAACCTTCATCAGACACGCTAGGAGTAGAAAACTTGGAAAACCGGTAAAATATTAGATTTGATAAAACAAAAACATAAGCCCAAAAATATTACAACAATGACCAAAACAGATAATTGAATCAAATTTTAAAGAAATAGCCAAACGTTGTCAAACTTTGGAAACATGTAAACTGTGTCTTTCCAACACATATTCCAGTACTCGAAAATATATAAGAGCATACAACTGAAGTTAGGGTTGTGTCTACAATATCTTCTATTAAGGACTTTATGATAACATAATCTTGTGGACTTTCAACCTAGAACTTCAAAAAGTCCTGGACCTTTTGCTCTGAAATTTTAATTTGAACCCCTGTGAATACTGGTTAATTTAATCACTTCTTTTGAAATACCTGTACCAAGTCAGGACCATTATAGTTTTCACTTCTCTAATGAATTTCCTGTTTTACATGTTTCCTTGAAGGAGAAAGCAGATTTAGCAATATCATAGATTGCAGACAATAACTTTAAATTCAACTTCAATTCTTCCATAAATAGCTCTTTGCAGTGTGAGATGACCAGGTTGAGATGCAAGCACATGCAACAATCTCACACTGCCATAAAGTAGCCAATGAAAACCATCTGTACTGATACTTTTTGTTGACATTGACCAATGAAATGCAATGTTATTTAAATGTTTGGTTGTATAGAATGAGTGCTACCTAGGAGTTTTACAGGAAATAGATACTTTTAAGTGTTCTTGGAAACCCTGCAATGATCTTTTACTCCTGATAGGATTTTTTAAGTATTTTGGCTACTTTGGCTGCGACCACTGGCAAAAATACTGAAAAATTCTATCACTTGTGAAAGATCAGCCAGTCTTTTCCAAGAACTTATGTAAGAACCTATCAATCTTTCATTTTTCAAGCTGTTTCTATATTCATGCATTAACCATTTTATTTTGTGTTGTATTTCAGTATTTCTTTGAAGTTCAGTCCATTTATGAAGATATGCATGGATTTATTCATCTGTTAAACAATGGAAAGATGAGAGCTCATCTCCAACCAACAAAACCAGAAATCATGATTCAATATTTCAAGGTGAGACGGAAGAATGTGTGTCTTAATGAGAAGAAATCTTTGGACAAATGTTGTCGAAAGTTTTGGCAACCATAAAAGCAAAAAAAGACTATATTTTAGTAGGAAACAAGCAAACAAAACAATCACATACTGTATAACAAATACCAAAATGCAGGTATAAACGGTTAATTTGGATATGCTATATATCGATATTTCAAGGAGTAACATCTCATCAGTAGCATTTAAATCAAAACATTGGAAGGTCAATTTCAAAACTGTTGAAAACGAAAAGTACTCAAAACCAAAACATTCGAACAAGGAAGCCAAATCCAGCACCGATGATATCGACCGTATAGCAGGTTATTTTTCGTGGTGGTTTAATTTTTGCTTATTTTCACGGTCTAGGGAAATCGCAAAAATAAATCCTGCGAAAATATCCATATATATATACAAATGCATTCACAAACTGCAAAAAAATTTCACCAACCTTGTGACACAAAATCCGCAAAAATTTACCACTGCGAAAATAACCTGCTACATGTGTCAAATGTGGTCATTGTACCTAAAGGCCAGTAAAAATAATTTTGAGCTTGTAAATTTTGAGGGTCAGTAGGAAATTTTAGGGGACTGTGGCCGACATAGACTTATTTATTCACAGGGAATAATCCATATAAACTGCTAGAATTAAGGATTTTACATATTTTTGCTCCATTATCTTGGTGGGAAAGCAGAATTTAGTATTTATTTTTATGGGAGTTTAGGATAAGACCCCTCCTACCCCCCTCCAACCAATTTTATACATTTTGAACAAAAAGTAAATTAAAAGTGTGCTTGTGTGCAACTATATCATAATATTAAATTTAAAAAGCATGTAATACTGTGGTTTTATTATAATTCAATGAGGGGTCAATGTTCCTTGTTTTCATGGATGGCCTTGACCCAAAAAATTTGATTCATGAATAGGAAATTTGATATTGATATGTATGCTACAGGCTTCAAAACTACGAATTTAAGAGACCATGAACTGATCCCTTTTCATCAAACCACGAAAATTGGTACCAAAGAAAATAAATTAAGCCACAGTATTACTGATTGCAGTTGAACTAGTGGAAGCCTTTTCAGTATATTGTGTGAAAATTTTATCAATTTATTCTGTTGATATTTTTGCAGGATATTACCAATAGATTATTAGATTACCAAGCCAGAGTAGAGGATCTGAATGTCAAATATTCTACCATCCACCCTATATATCTTAGAAAGGATCCACCAGCATTTCCACTGAGGGCTAAGGCTCTTATAGAATATAAAAACTTAGAGGTAAGACTCGGTAAAAATCCCAGTAAAAGGTTTATAAATGTCAAATGTTCTACCATTCACCCTATATATCTAAGGAAGGATCCGCCAGAGTTTCCACTGAGGGCAAAAGCTCTGATAGAGTATAAAAACTTAGAGGTAAGATTCAGTATGTCAAATGTTCTACCATTCACCCTATATACCTTAGAAAGGACCTGCCAGAATTTCCACTTAGGGCAAAAGCTTTAATAGAATATAAAAACTAAGAGGTAAGATTCAGTATGTCAAATGTTCTACAATCCACCCTATATATATCTTAGAAAGGATCCGCCAGAGTTTCCACTGAGGGCAAAAGCTTTAATAGAATATAAAAACTAAGAGGTAAGATTCAGTATGTCAAATGTTCTACAATCCACCCTATATATATCTTAGAAAGGACCTGCCAGAATTTCCACTTAGGGCAAAAGCTTTAATAGAATATAAAAACTAAGAGGTAAGATTCAGTATGTCAAATGTTCTACAATCCACCCTATATATATCTTAGAAAGGATCCGCCAGAGTTTCCACTGAGGGCAAAAGCTTTAATAGAATATAAAAACTAAGAGGTAAGATTCAGTATGTCAAATGTTCTACAATCCACCCTATATATATCTTAGAAAGGATCCGCCAGAGTTTCCACTGAGGGCAAAAGCTTTAATAGAATATAAAAACTAAGAGGTAAGATTCAGTATGTCAAATGTTCTACAATCCACCCTATATATATCTTAGAAAGGATCCGCCAGAGTTTCCACTGAGGGCAAAAGCTTTAATAGAATATAAAAACTAAGAGGTAAGATTCAGTATGTCAAATGTTCTACAATCCACCCTATATATATCTTAGAAAGGATCCGCCAGAGTTTCCACTGAGGGCAAAAGCTTTAATAGAATATAAAAACTAAGAGGTAAGATTCAGTAAGAAATTTGAGTAAAAAGTTTATTAATGTCAAAAGTTCTGCCATCCACCCTATATATCTTAGAAAGGATCCACCAGAATTTCCACTGAGGGCTAAAGCTCTTATAGAATATAAAAACTTAGAGGTAATGCTCAGTAAAAATCCCAGTAAAAGGTTTATAAATGTCAAAAGTTCAACCATCCACCCTTTATATCTAAGGAAGGATCCACCAGAATTTCCACTGAGGGCTAAAGCTCTTATAGAATATAAAAACTTAGAGGTAAGGTTCAGTAAAAATATGAATAAAAGATTATTTGATGTCAAAAGTTCTACCACCCACCCTATATATCTTAAAAAGGATCTACCTGAGTTTCCACTGAGGGCTAAAGCTCTTATAGACTATAGAAACCTTGATGTAAAAAATAATATTATTCAAAAACTTGACCTTGTTGTAGCCAACTGTTGTTAGCATGTTTGTAGATTTAAGCCAATCAAAATCATCTGGAATTACCCTTTGAAAATTTTTTTGCTGAAGAATTAAAAAAAAGAAAAGTCATGGGTTCAAATTAGCACTGGGTTGAGGTCTGGGACCTTCAACTGTTGGTTCAGGACCTTTGAAATTCTATTTACAAAAGTCCTGGACCTGCATGTGTTTACAGTAACTCCTCTTAAGATCTTTTTAATAACATCAGTTAGGACTTTCACCTAGAACTTCAAAATCCACTTGACCTTTTTGTTCTTAAATGTCAATATGAACCACTGAAAGTGCAGAAATTTTTATTTTAAAATAACCCTCACCAAAAGATTTAGAATAGTAAGAAAATTTTCAATTTTTTAATTACAAAAAAAACCCAACATAATTAATTTCCCAACAATATTCTTTGATATGGACTTTTGTGCAGATATATTTTAAGATTTTGTCCCTGTACCATTTTAAACACTATTACTTTTACTGAAAAATTGTCCTATTTTAAATATTTTGACATTCTATTTTTAGATCACACTATCGCCTGGTAATGATGTCATCGTTCTAGACAATTCAGACCCAGACAAATGGCAGATCAGGAAATCAGACGGCACAGAAGCAGACGTTCCTGGTGTCATACTAGTAATACCACCTCCAGATAGGAGAGCTCTTCATGAAAATCAAAAGTAAGTTAATTTTACCTTTGCCTTAAAGTTAATATAAGAAACACTATATAGTTATATAAAAATGATGCGCTGGCCCAAAACTTGACATGATGGCATGGAAGCAGATGTTCCTGGTGTCTTTCTACTAAAAACACCTTCTGATAGGAGAGCTCTTCATGAAAATCTTATTTGGATATCAAGTAGTTTGGGTCATTTTTTAAAGAAGGAATATTTGTGAGGGGTTTCTTTTTAAAAAAAAATGTATTATCAATGTATAAATTTGCAAAAAATAATAAATATTACACAAAGATTGATTGCCATATAAAATGCTATTTAAAATCAGATATTTTTTTTGAAAATCAAACCTCCTGAACAGAGTTAAAACAGAAATTGTGAAATTCAAACCCCACAGCAATAAATATCCCTATTTACAGTATCTTTTTAAGCATATTTTGAGCAAACCTCAGAGTAGTATTACTACAAATAATGAAAAAAAATACAAGGAAGATTGTTGTTCTTATAGCATAAGCATAAAGTTTGTTTCCTTATTTAAGATAAATAGATATGTCTAAATTAATGAAGATGTACATGCTTTTGTCTTTTTTCCAGATTAAGAGAACAGCTGTTGATTAACTGGGAAACAACGACAAAACGTTTGTGTACTCAACTGTCGCAATACATGGCCAACTCAATCAAAGAAACTCCGGCTCAAGATGTAAGTAAAATGCTTCATAACTATATACATGTGTATATTTGGTATTAAAATAGAAACATGAAAAAAAAAAAACTGTTGGCACTCCCGCCTCCCTCCCCCCCCCCTTCCTCCCAAAAATGGATTGTAATGGTTTACAGATATCGTTGTCATTAGACGTGTTGTATATTGATCTCAATCCAATGGTTCCAGAAGTCACTTAGGATTTAATTAATTGTGTGGGGGGTCGGGAGGAATTTCTATTATATATATGGTGGGTGGTGGGTGTTTAAGAATTTTTTTATGAAGACGCAATAATAGAAATTTATTATTATACTCCCCACTTCAAAAGTGGGGGGTATATAGTGATAGGGGTGTCCGTCCTTCCGTCCGTCCTTCCGTTACACTTCAGGGTACCCATCTCTTATCCGCAACTCCTTCTTAACCCCTTGATGGATTTTAATGAAACTTACACACAATCTTTGTGACATAATGTAGATGTGCACCTACTATTTTAAAATTTGATCAGAATGATTTTGGGGTTTCCCATAGCAATACATGGACTCAGCCATTCGACTACATGGGGGTGCCCATCTCTTATCTGCAACTCCTCCTAAACCCCTTGATGGATTTTCATGAAACCTACACACAATCTTTGTGACATAATGTAGATGTGCATCTCCTATTCTAAATTTTATCTGATTAATTTTTGGGGGGGGGGGGGGGGGTATTTATTTGTGAGCTGTGGCTCACAGTTTTTCTAGTTTTTATGGGTGGTGGGGTAAAGAAAAAAGTGCCTCCCGACTCCCCACACATTTATTTCTGGAACAGCCCTTAACATATTGTAATAAAAGTTTTGCACTGTTGTTTAGCAAAATCAAATGTAGGAACATGTAATTTATGTTTGAATAGAATCAAGAGCAAACATTTTGAGGCTGTTTAAAACATTTTTATACCCCATCTACCATATCAGGAATCATATAGTGATTAGGTCAGTTCATCCATCCGTCTGTCCCAAATGCTGCGAGATTGGCAGTGTCTTTTCGACATGCTCTTGTTTGGTAAACTTTTTGTATTATCACTTTAATGTTCCACTAGAGCCTAAATTTTGAAAATTCTATTTCATTTTTGAACAATATTCTAATAAATGAACAAATGGAGATTCTGAAATTTGTTGTTTATAATTTTAGATGAAACAAATATCAGGACCACAAAAAGCAGAAGTTATGAAACTTCTTAATGAAGCTGTTCAATTGTTACGACCTTCCAATTCTGACGATCCAAGCTTCCAGGAGATGGTAAATGGTGTCACAAGCTTTCGAAAGATGTTGAGTCAAAATAAGCCTGGAATTAAAGATGTTAAAAATAGCTCAACACAGAAATGGCAGATCAATGGACGAGTTATGCAGCTATACAAGGTATTGTTTGCTGTGGTTTCATTATTATTCATTGGGTACCAATTTTCATGGTTTTCATGCGGGATCTTGACCCACTAACTTTAATACCCCATGAAAAGAACTTTAACATGAATCTCTATGCTGTAGTCTTCAAAACTATGAATTTAAGAATCCATGAACTGATCCTTTTTCATCAAACGACGAAAATTGGTACCCACAAAAATAAATGAATCAACAGTATTTGATTAATGACTTTCCTCAATAGGGCTTCAATTTGTACGGTCAACCCATTGATCTACAAGGCTTGGTAGGGCAAGTTAACAACTTAGTGGAATTTGATGAAACTTGACATGGAAGAAGTGCATCATATGGAGTTATGAATAAAAAAATATTTGCCCTGTGATATCATTCAGGCACTTTAGACAGCTAGTAAGATATGGTTGAATGTATCACATATTCTAAGAAAAAAAAATATGATTCCACTTGCAAAAAAACAGAACCTCTGCAAAATTGAATGTAAACTAGGAAATATTTTTTGCATACTGTAAACCAATTTATTTTTAGGACTACAATATGTCACATTTCTATGTCAGAGGGCAATTTGGAGGCTTTATATTTCGCCATTTATGAGAAAAACGCTTGTGAAAATGAGGTTGCTTGTGATTATTTATATTCCCAAATTTCTGTTCCTCAAGAAATCCACCAATATAAATTGCTCGTGAATATAAGTTGGTTTACAGTGGTGTGCAAGGTCAGAGATATCTAATGAGTAAATATATTATTTACTTTTCAGGACTATTTGACTTATGGAAAATCTTACAAAGATGAGGTCAATCAATCCGGAGGTCAAGAGAAACTAATGATCAACACAGAACAGGGACATATGTACACATCTAAGGCTTATTTTGAAAGGTAGGTTTAATATACTGTTATATCTAAACCCCTCACTGTGCCTCCCCTACCCCCCGCCCCACATAAAAATAAGAGAAACTAATGATCAACACAGGACAGGGACATAATTACACATCTAAGGCTTATTTTGAAAGGTGGGTTAATTACATTGTTATCTCTAAACCCCTCACTGCCCCTCCCCTACCCCAATCAACACAGAGCAGGGACATATGTACACATCTAAAGCTTATTTTGAAAGGTGGGTTAATTACACTGTTAACTGTGCCCCCCCTACCCTGCCCCAAAACTACTGAGAAATATAGAAAGAGACATATGTACACATCTAAGGCTTATTTTGAAAGGTGGGTTTAATTCAAACAAATAACCTAGGCAACCACCTCAAATAAAAACTACTGAGAAATATAGAACAGGGACATGAGGGACATATGTACACATCTAGAGCTTATTTTGAAAGGTGGGTTAATTAAACTGTTAACTGTGCCCCCCTACCCTGCCCCAAAACTACTGAGAAATATAGAACGAGACATATGTACACATCTAAGGCTTATTTTGAAAGGTGGGTTAATTACACTGTTAACTGTGCCCCCCTACCCTGCCCCAAAACTACTGAGAAATATAGAACGAGACATATGTACACATCTAAGGCTTATTTTGAAAGGTGGGTTAATTACATTGTTATCTCTAAACCCCTCACTGCCCCTCCCCTACCCCAATCAACACAGAGCAGGGACATATGTACACATCTAAAGCTTATTTTGAAAGGTGGGTTAATTACACTGTTAACTGTGCCCCCCCCTACCCTGCCCCAAAACTACTGAGAAATATAGAAAGAGACATATGTACACATCTAAGGCTTATTTTGAAAGGTGGGTTTAATTCAAACAAATAACCTAGGCAACCACCTCAAATAAAAACTACTGAGAAATATAGAACAGGGACATGAGGGACATATGTACACATCTAAGGCTTATTTTGAAAGGTGGGTTTAATGCAAACTAATAATCTAGGCAACCTCCTCAAATAAAAACTACATGTACTGAGAAATATAGAACAGGGACATATGTACACATAAAGGCTTATTTTAAAAGTTTTGTTTAATAAAAACTGGTTTCTTAGCAAAATTTCCACAAAAACACACTGTCTTCTCTTTTGTGTTATAAATATTTACTCTAAAATCCTTTTTTTTTATATTTAAACAGAAATATAGTTATAGAGTAATAAACCCATCTTTGAAATTTTAAAAAGTAAAGCTTTGATGAATTATATCATGTGTATGTCAGTTACTGTCTACTACAAAAATCCTTTAGGCCTTATCAGTAGCTAATTTAAGTCTCATACATTTGTGAAAAAAGAGTTGACTTAATAGAGGATTATACTAGTATCAGAGTTTAACTCGTATGATGCAGGCTGAGGAAAGAACATTAATTCATAATTACCTTATATATTATAGAATAGATGTAATTGTCTATTTGTAACCATACAATTAAGGCTAAAAATATGAATTCAATAAAACTCCTGTTAAAATGTTGAATTTATTTACAGAGTGATTCCAATCGTTGATGTAGATGTCAACTCAAAAGAAGCCATTCTTACAAACTTTAAAGCCGATGTTATCATCAATGAACGCCACAATGCCAAAAGACCAGTGCCGCCACCTAGGAAAAAACGTGGATATAGACAAGCATCGTCAATGCCCACTGGTGGTGATGTAGTTAAAGACTTACAAGAAATGTACGAGGATGTACGACCTTTCACAATTACAGGTGTAATTGACCCAAAATCAAAACAAAAACTCTCTGTCTTCCAAGCCATGTCTCAGGGGATTCTTGATCTTTCGAAAGGGACTTTTAAAAACCCTGCAACTGGCGAAATCATGACGATTCCAGAAGCTATTCATAAAGGATATGTACAAGCGGATTTTAGGGAAAATCTCACAAATGGGGATGATCATGATGGTTTCAATCCTTTGAGAAACTCCCTCGATACAAGAGTGTTTCCTGTGTCAGGGGTCATTGACCCAAGGACAGGAGAGTTCATAGGGGTCAGACAAGCTGTGAATGCTGGGATACTTAACCCAAAGACTGGAAAATACAAAAATATTGTCACGGGAGAGGAGATTGATTTTATGGACGCAATTCAAAATGGCTACCTCGTTGTTGATCCAGCTGTTGCTAGGGAGTCCACAGACAGCAATGTTTATACTTTTGTAGACTTAGTGGATGCCTCTTTTAAAGTGACTGGTGTTGTTGATCCTAATAGTGGAGAAGAAATTTCATTAAAACGAGCAATTATGGATGGTATTGTTGATATTACAAACTCAGTTTACCGTAACCCAAACACGGGGGAAACCATGTCAATGGAAGAAGCTTTAAAACAAGGCTTGATCAAGGCCCAGCATGCATCTGGGTCAGATATTGAAAGAGGTGATGATGTCATCTCGATAAAACAATTACAAGTCAAACAACAGAAGTTTGTTCCTGGCGATGAACGATTATCAGCAGGTTTGGACAACTTAGACGGGTGGAAACCAGATTTGAACCAGTTGATGTTCGATAAAGTTCGATCAGTTATTGATCCAGATTCTGTCACTGTCATCGATCCAAGTGATAATTCACCAATTACATTAAGTGAAGCTTATGATAAAGGAGTTATTGATTTTGCTAAGGGAGAATTCCACCTGCCAAATGGGGAAGTTTTAACTTTAGAACAAGCTACAGCAAGAAATCTCATCGAACCAGAAGTTTTGAAAGAACTCTTAGACATATATCATAAATCTAGTTTAGGAGAATTGTGTCGGAGCGGTAAATTTGACCCAGATACAGGACTTGTGACTGATCCAAAAACTGGCACATCCATGTCATTGGAATCTGCTATTGCTCAAAAACTTGTCGACCCAAATCAAATTTTCATCTACGACGTTCCCTCAGGGAAACTGATAAGTCTCGCTCAAGCTGTTGAAGAAGGGAAATACAATTTGACTGCAGGAAAATTCATTCATCCTAAAACTGGAAAATTGATGACACTAACTGAAGCTGAACAAGCAGGAATTATCAAGAGTGACATCGACCCAGATGAAAGATGCAAGGTCGCTAAAACTCTTGAAAGACTTAATAAATTGATGGACACTTCTGTGCCAGCTTCACCTTCACCTTTCAAGGACAATAAAATGTCACTTGAAGAAGCCATTCAGACTGGTACCCTTGACCTCCAAAATGGAACATTCACTGATCCAGTGACAGGAGAAGTTATGTCCCTTGGTGATGCTATAAGGTCACAAAAGCTTGATCCTGTGGCAGCTAGTCATCTTTTGAAAGCTCTTGACAAGCTTTCCCTCCAAGATCTGATGGACAATATGAACTTTGACCCTGAGACTGGCCTTTTGTCTAATGATCAGAGTTCAAGGCCATTGTCAATCCTTGAGGCTGTGGAGGAAGGATTAATTTCCCCTGAAAATGTTTTCTTGGTTGACAAGGTCAAAGGTCAAATTACAACTCTAGGTGCTTTAATTGATGATGGAGTTATAGACCCTGTTAACGGAACATTTACAAACTCAAAAACTGGTGAAACCATGACAATAGCTGAGGCTATCGAACAAGGTCTTATAGACCCAAATATCGTGGAGGATGACTTTATTGATACATCTGTGACCTTGAAAGATTTGATTGACAGCAGCAAAGTCAATCCAAGGTCAACCGAATTTGTTGCCCCTAACAATACCAAAATGTCTTTGAGAGATGCTTTAGCAAATGGATTTTTGACCTTGAACTCAAAGGTCAAAATAGACCCAAGGTCAGGGTGTGTGGTTCTTGCGTGTGATGAGGAAATTGTGAAGGCACTACTGGATGTGAAGGAGAACTCTGATTGGCTACAGACAGTTGAGCAGACGTTAGCAGCCAGAGAGAAGGCTAGTCAAAGATTGGAGAGAATCAGACAGCAAAAAGAAAATATTGAGGTAAGGGCTGTTCCAGCAAAACATACATTGGACGGGGGGAAGGCCACCCATAGCGGCAATTTAAATTTGCCTTCCCCCTGTCCCATGTATGTTTTGCTGGAACAGCCCTAAGGACTAAAACTTACCAAAAAAATATTAGAATTTCATGTACCTAGAACAATATGAATATTGCATGTTAATTTGATATGCTCATGCTAGTAAGTAAAACTTTCTTAAGTTGAAAAAAAAAAATCATAGACGAAAATGAGATGTCCATTGTTTTTCATACAAAACCCTAGACTTTTATTGCCAATTTTGCTGAAGCACTGTTAAACTTGAAAATTGCTCCCCATTAACTCAAGGTAAAAATTTTGAAAATTATAAAAAATAATGCCTACCTACGGACCCTGTTTTATTCAAGCATGAAACCAGAAAATATACTTTTTTATACCACCGCAAAATTTTTGCGATCGTATAATGTTATGGCGATGTCGTCGTCGGCGTCGTCGTCGTCGTTGTCGTCGTCTGTGGACATTTGGTTTCCGTGTGATAACTTGAGTAAATATTGACCGATTGATATGAAATTTAGATATGATGTTTGTAACCACTAAAGGAAGGTTGGTATTGTATTTGGGGTTTGTGGCCCCTACTGTTTTAGCAAAAAGGGCCAAAAGGGGCTAAATCGGATATATTGACAAAACTGTTGTAGATTGTTTATTATTCATTCAATTTTGAAAATTCTTTTTTTATTGAATTCATCATTATATTCTGTCAACTAAATGTGTCAACGGTTTCAATATATATTGCACCGTTATATTGCTATAGGGGGTCAAAAAGGGGCCACACCCAAAAAATTGACTTTTTTATTTGTGGTCCGATTTTCAAAATCTTTTTTTCATTAGAATCCTTATAAAAATCCCTGCCTGCGTTTTTCAATCAGATTTGAAATATCTCTTACCGTTTTTGAGAAATTAGTGGTTGAAGGGGCCAAAAACGCCATTTTTCAAAGTCTGTTTAGGCATATAGTTATATACTAAAAATAAAGTTGTAGCTGGCCAGCCAATTGTTATAAAGTTTTAATATGATGATAATATCCAGTTAAGGAATGTTGGTATTGAATTGGGGGTTTGTGGCTCCTGCTGTTTTAGAAAAAAGGGTCAAAAGGGGCTAAAATGGGTGTATTGACAAAACTGTTATAGAATGTTTATTATTCATTCAATTTTGAAAATTCTTTTTTTATTGAGTTCATAAGTAAATTCTGTCAACTAAACGTGTCACTGGTTTTGATAAAAATTGCACCGTTACATTGCTATAGGGGTCAAAAAAGGGGCCACACCCAAAAAATCGACTTTTTTATTTGTGGTCCGATTGGTGGGGCAAAAAACACATTTTTTAAAGTTTGTCAAGGTAAATAGTCTTATACCAAAAATTAAGTTGAAGTGGGCCAGCCAATTGTTATGAAGTTGAACACTAAATAAATGTTGGTATTGAATTTGGGGTTTGTGGCCCCTGTTGTTTTATAAAAAAAGGGTCAAAAGGGGCTAAAACCGGTGTATTGACAAAACTGATGTAGAATGTTTATTATTCATTAAATTAGAAAAAAAATTTTGGTCCAATTTTCCCAATCTTTTTTCATTGGATTCCTTATGAAAATCTCTGTCTTAATTTGCAATATTTTTCTTACAATTTTTGAGAAATTAGGGGTCAAAGGACCAAAAAATCTCAATTTGAAAATACATATATATAGATAAGGCTTATTTTTTTGTATTAGATCATAGATGTTAAAGTAAGTACATATGTGTCAAATCCACCACAGGATGCATGTGTCAAAAAGTTTTGTAAGTCCACCATGGGCTTCATGTGACAAAAGCAATAGACTATCCATATTGGGCCTCCAACGAACAGGGTTCAACTTGTTGCGGTCGTATCATGCTGCGCTCGGCGTAGCTTTTTATTTTGCCTTAATACATTGATAATGTCAAAAGAAGACTCAAAATACTCTGTTACTATAACCTCCTGATCTTATCATATCAGTTACATAATCTTACGACCATATTCTTCCCAAAATTAAAAATTTATCTGCTCAATACTCGTTAAACTTTTTCAATTAACAATTTTATCAGATAAAGGAACATTCCGACCAAATTTTATTGAACTCATTAAAATAGTTCTTAGATTTGAACTGGGTGAAAAATAGTGAAAATTTGGAATGTAAACATAGGGAACAATAGAGGTTCATTACTGGACCCTGATTAAAGGTAGAAACCAGCTGTGCTACCTGTCCAGGCGTGAAACCCTTTGATCTTTTGTCCAAGGTAGATTTAGGTAGTTTAATAATTATTATCATTGTGATACAATGAAGGATAAGTAGGTAATTCCCAATACACTATGTCTATTGTTGTGTATTGGGTTGAAGTGGTTTGAAAGACCTACATTGTAAGATTGGATATTTTCATCTCTTTTTAGCTCACCTGACCCGAAGGGTCATGTGAGCTATTGTCATCACTTGGCGTCCGTCGTCCGTCTGTCGTCCGTCCGTCGTCCGTAAACTTTTTAAAACGTTAACTCCTCTGACACCATAAGTCCAATTGCAACCAAACTTGGTATGGTTGTTCATTAGTACGGTGCTTAGAACTAATGTGGGGATTTTTGATTCGTCGTAAAACATGGCCGCCATGGCTAAAAATAGAACATAGGGGAAAAATGCAGTTTTTTGCAAATAACTCAAAAACGGCTACAGATATCAAAATTCTGGTGATCAGCACCTCAAGATTTAACTACCCTGAAATTTTGAAGAAAATCCAACGACCCATGTAGGAGTTATTGCCCTTTTTGTGGATTTTTTGCAAATTTTGCACCTGTTTAGCTCAATATCTTGAAAACTATACTATTTGAGAAACTTAAATTGCATATTGTTAAGCACATCAAGATCTACCAAATATGTAAAAGGGTCAACGTTGTAGGACCTTTCCTTTTAGCAGTTATTGCCCTTAGAACGTCAAAATTTAGCATTTTAACAGCATTTCCTCATTACATTGAAAACATTAACTCCTCTGACACTTTAAGTCAAAATGGAACCAAACTTGGTATAGTTGTTTATTAGCATTAGGTGTATAGAACTGATGTGGGGATTTTTGATTGGTCGTAAAACATGGCAGCTGTGGCTAAAAATAGAACATAGAGGTAAATGGCAGTTTTTTGCAAATAACTCTATAACGGTGACAGATTTCAAAATTTTGATTGGGAACAAAAGTGATCAGCACCTCAAGATCTACCAGCTCTGAAATTTTGAAGAAAATCCAACAATCCATGTAGGAGTTATTGCCCTTTTTGTGGATTTTTTGCAAATTTTGCACCTGTTTAGCTCAATATCTTGAAAACTATACTAGATATTTGAGAAATTTAAATTGCATATTGTTAAGCACATCAAGATCTACAAAATATGTAAAGGGTCAACGTTGTAGGACCTTTCCTTTGAGGAGTTATTGCCCTTGGAACGTCAAAATTTAGCATTTTAACTGCATTTCCTTCTATTGAAAATGTTAACTCCTCTGACACTTTAAGTCCAAATGGAACCAAACTTGGTATTATTGTTTATTATTATAAGGTGTATAGAACTGTTGTGGGGATTTTTGATTGGTTGTAAAACATGGCCGCTGTGGCTAAAAATAGAACATTAGGTTAAACTGCATTTTTTGCAAATAACTCAAAAAGGGTGACAGATTTTTAGATTTTGATTGAAAACAAGTGATCAGCACCTTCAGATCCACCATATTGTCAGATGGCCCCCTTATTAATCTTATGACCCTTTCAACGCTAAATAGATTTTGCCTTATAACCTTTACTTCAGGCACATATGTCAGGTGAGCGATTCAGGCTCCTGGGAGCCTCTTGTATAATTTCTTCAACAGTGTTCATACATGTACCTGCACTATAATTTTAATTTATTCTAGAAGTACATACTTGTATAAATTGTACAAGATGTGCAAGTGAAAAGAACATATTTCACCTAGTATATATGCAAACAATCTATGAAATACAATTTAATTGGTGTACTTAATTTAATCCCGCTTTTGATGGTCAGTAACCCTATTTAAAAATCATTTGCCAAATTACTGTGTACATGTACATTTGCATGTAGCAACAAATATTCATTTACATGATATGTTTTTAATTTCAAAGAAAAATCAAGGTAATCGAAAAATTAAAGAATCCATCACATGACTGCATAGAAATGTTTATCTACCCTTGTGAATCATCCCTATTTTAACTTTACAGTATGTAGGTCTATATTGTGATTTTTTATGTCTTGGGGACAATTTTTATATCATCCCATCTCTGACCCAATAATGATTCAGACAATTAATTAACATGAAAAATGAGTCCATGTAACAGCTTTTTGTTTCATAGCTAAAGGGGGATAACACATGTTATTTTGTATGACAAAGTGCTAAAAAATCTGTTAGGCTACCAAATGCATGTAAAGGAAAAATACAGTGTAAAAATAATATGTCTCAGTTCTGTAGAATGTAATAGAAAAATATACATGTATCTTGCACCTTTGATTTTACATGCATTACCATGCAGGGACTAGAGATTAAAGCAAGGCTCACCAAAACAGGCGAAGTGGGCGAAAAAGTCGCCCTGAAAAGTTAAATTTCGCCTTTGTAATGTCACAGGGAGAAGTTGAAGTCGCCTTCTAAAAATCGCGGTAATCGCCGACATTTTCTGTCTCTTTAAAAGATTAAAGAAAGCTACCTGTTTATTTGGTCATTTTACCTATCCCAGGGCTAATTAACAACCTGTCATGATGTCCTGTCACTGTTAATTACCAAATTCAAAAGTTTATTATCCTGTTTATTAATTAACCAATTATCAACCAAGCCCGACGGCGATTGTCGGCTTGTACACCAAACTTGTTAATTAGATGGATCCAACTCCCAGACATTAATTAGCTTCCAGGATTGATAAAAACTTAATATTAATGTGATTTGCTCACAAATAATTGACCAATTAACTGTAATTAATCCTTTTTATTTATTTTGAAAGTTAAATTTCTGAAGAAAAAGAAAAAATATTGAACAGAGTTATGCCCCTTTAAAATAAAAAAAAAATCCAAACATTTAATATTTTTACACATACGTTTGTGTTCTTTTACCATTAGTTCAAGGAATATTATAATTAAATAAAAATGAACACCAACAAAGAATTTTAGCATCATAATAATTGCAATTTATTTTTTTTTCATTTAGAATATCACCTTTCTGATTAATTTCAAAACCTTAGCTGGGTTTATATACCTTTTCCTTATTTGAAAATCTCTCTTAAAATATGAAACTGCATTGCCTTGTTCCATACTCAATGTGTATAATGATTTACTTCTTATTGATGATACAATGTCTCAATCTGTGATATTCATATTTTATATGCCACATTGTATCTTTCGGAAATAAAAGTTTGAAAAATAAAAAGAAATATAGCTGTAATAAGACTTCAAAATAAATAGCATCAGCAATCTCTATAGTTATGCCATAAGGAATAATTTTACCATGACTAAAGAATACCATCATTAATTTAATTATTATAAAACTTAAAGAGATTTCATATGTAGGAAATATAAAGCACTTTACAAAGTAGTATTGTAAATTGTTTCAATGGTAGTGTCGTGCACCTCTCACTTCTCCCTTATTTGTTGTCACTTCTCCCTACTTGGCTGAGAGGGAGAAGTCACTTCTCCCTGTCATCCTGAAGTGTGGTGACCCCTGTTAAAGATTGAAATATTTCTGTTTACTTTAAAAAGACCAATACAAATTAAAAGTATTTTTATAAGTTTAAAACATCTTAATTTTCTATTTTCAAAATTGTCCTGTCATTTTTTGTCAAATTTGGTTGTACACAATATGCAAATGTATGTTTTGGTATATATTTTCAATTTTATACTTCATGAAAAATCAATCAGTTCTTTAAGAAATCTGTTCATGGCTTTCTTAAATTTGGACCACATCTTTTGTTATTAGTCCAAGTAAAATTGACTTCTTGACCATGATAAACCTCATTATTACTTTTATTTCATTAACAAAAAATACATTTCCATCCCCAATTATTTTTCACCCCTTGAGTGATAAGTGGTTTTTAATGTTACACCAGTTTCTTAACATTAGATAATTAATCAACAGGGATTCTCTAGTGATCAGCTGACAGACATGTCATTTTCACCTTTATCTACCTGCAATTATCCCGTTATTTATAGTACACCTGTAATAGGCGAGGATTTTGGGGTTTATTTTGTCAATTTTTCGTTTTCGAGAATGTGAGATTTTTGGTAAATATTTGAGGTGTTTGGGATTATGAAGTTTACATACATGTATAAAACAAAATGTGGAAGAAATAGTAAGGGATTTAGGAAAGGGATTACTTTTTGTGCTCCCCAGGTTCAAAATATTGTAAGTTTTTTTTGCAAGAATTATGGAAAGAAGAAAAAACATATAAAAAGAATTTTAGATTAGTATGTAATAAAAGGTTGCAATAAAATTAAATCTGGAGAACTTTTTCTAAAACATTTATTTTGATTGGATACCATGATTAATTCAGAAAATTTTGAATAGAGGTAGAAATAAATGCTCATATATCAAAACATTTTATAAAGAAAGTCACATATCTAATGAAACACCAGAGGAGGTTGGACACTTTGCACACGGCACGCATATATCTTGTATATTATCGATTGCGTGGCCAATAGACAATCAGTCTAACAGTGGTTATCGACGAGTCAACATCAAACCGCATGTGTATTCGACCGCTTGTCAAGAATGAATTGATAATTAATTACTGCTGTACTGAGATGATCACCTCAATATTCCTATTGTGTCTCACAACTATGTTGTGTTCTATGGTCATTACCGGACCCTAAGATCGCAATGGAAGAGGGAGGTTTGGCGCCATAAAACCTGGTTTAACCCACCACTTCTTTGGAAGTGCCTGTACCAAGTCAGGACCATTGCGATCTTTAATTCCTCTGGTTATGTGTTTGTCTCAAATAAAAATTACAACAAAGTTCCAGACGAAAGCTTCTGTTTTTTGTTCATGATAATTTCCATATCCTACATGTCCTATTATGTTTGACTTATAAAACCTAATTCCAAGAAAATTTTACAGTGTCACACTATTTTACGTAACTATATATTTTGGGTTAAGAAAATTTTACAGTGCTCCACTATTCTATGTAACAATATATTTAATGGACTGGAAGATCGCAATGGAAATGGGAGGTTTGGCGCCATAAAACCTGGTTTAACCCACCATTTCGTTCGAAATGCCTGTACCAAGTCAGGACCATTGCGATCCACCAGTTCTCCGGTATGACTGATTCGTTTTTGTCATTTTCTCTGGACTATGAGATTGATCATTCAAGTTCGGTAGTTTTGTTATTACCTTTATTTGCATGTAAAACAAATGAAATGATTAACAGCAAAATAAAGTTTTTATGATATTAGGATAGAAATATTTGGTTTCACACGTTTTAGAAAAAGATCATATTTATCAATGAAATTAATTCCAAGTTTTTATCAAATAAATGTCTTTTAAGTAAATAAATTACATAATTTTCAATATGGATGAGGATACATTAATTTATTCATATGTTAAACAAATTGTCATAATCGAAGTTCTTACTGATATTTTTTTCGGACCTATAATGTGTTCTTATTCAGGTCTCTATAACTGAAATAACTGAGTCTGCACTTAACAATTTTGCAACGTTCCCACCCCACCCCCTTTAAAAATAATTTATATACCTATCTTATAAAATACAATATTATTTAAAGGTTATCCTTCCTTACAACATTCTTTTAAATGATTTTTATTTTTATTTTTAGATACAGGAATCATTCTTGAAGATTCTTAAATTTTGCGTTTAATGCTTGATTAAAATATGCAAATTAGTAGAAAATTGGCAATGTTTGTTGGTTAATTACGAACAAAATAATGGGGCGCTATGGGGCGCTGAACGATTTTAAAATGTTCAACATATAAAGATTCAATGTGTAAAAATCATTCATGGATCTCAAAGGGTTTTCTCAGAATTTAATGTTAAAGATGACATGTCAAATCTAAAAACTACATTTTCAAAAAATGTGTATTCGTAAATGAGTTAATTAATTAACAGATATCTTATATCTGAGTTTTAAAATAGTATATTACGAAAGCTGGATCTTGGTTCTGACGATATACAAAAACCTGGACACCTGGGGTGAATTAGAAGTAACATAATTTTGTCACAAAAACGTTGAATTTAGGGTCGTAAATCTAATTTGAAATGCTGATAGACGATGCGATTTTGACCACGTGACCTTTGCACACAGCCTTAGGCTGTCGTCCCTCCTCTGATGAAACACAAAACTTTTACATATAATTGAAATCTTATAAATGTCACATTTCTTGAAATACAATAATATTTATTTAATAATTATTTTTGCCTTGATTTCCTGAAAATTGTCACAAAGCTTTTATTCTACCAAAATCTCCAATATTCCCTTAAAATATATTGTCTGTAAAGAGCTCAATTCACACGCCAACATTATGTCATTCATAAAAATATGTTAATTAGTCTATAATTGACACTATACTATAGGAAAGAAAAGTTTACAATCCTTGTTTTATTGTTTAAGCTACATATATTTACAATTATAGGAAAATCAATGTAATAACTAAAGACTTCACTTGTCAATAATTTTTGACAACATTTTCATGGCCCATGCATGACTCCAGTCCTAATATCGAAAATAAATGTTTTACTGGACACCAAGTCTGTGCATAGTTTTAACGATAAAAAAATAAGAAAATGGAATAATTTTGTTTGTCTTCAAAGTTTTGGACACCAAGTCGATGCACAGTGTTAACGATAAAGTATAAGAAAGTGGAATAATTTTATTTATGTCTTCAAAGTTCTGGACAGCAAGTCTGTGCATAGTTAAAACGATGAAAAATAAGAAAATGGAATAATTTTGTTTATTTCTTCAAAGCTCTGGACACCAAGTCTATGCAAAGTTATAACGATAAAAAATAAGAAAATGGAATAATTTTGTTAATGCCTTCAAAGTACTGGTAACATAGGAAAATGATTTTGAATGACGTGAGGATTTTAGAATCTTCAAAGATTGAGGTAATTGTGCAAGAAGAAGAAAAGACTATTCTCAATTTTTATATTCAACTTGAGCATGTAGAGCAGGTTTCTAAAAAAACACAAAATCTACTAACAGAAATCAACAATGTGAACTCAAGTTGTAATGAGAGTCAACTAAGGTGCTCCAAATAAATGTTAATTCATTCTGGTTGAAAAAATGAATCTTCTACCTACATGTTGTGACTATTATAGATTTCAGTATACTGGCATGCAATTGTACAACATAACATGTCCAAACATACAATTTTATAGGTATGTTCAAAATTTTTCAAACTCTTAGTTTAAATGTATTTGTTATCCAGGATTGGGAAACAAGCTTGATTGATGCTTATGTAATAATCCCTCTCAAGCTAGCAGTTTGCAAGTGTGGCTTTTGTAGTGGCCATCATTGAGCCTACTATTATTGAATTCTACAAAGGGGTCTTTAACATCCATGGGGTATTTGATCTTGGCTTACACAGGTCAACCTTTTTTCATCCCTTCTGAAGGACTAGCATTGTTCCTTGAGACCATCCTCACAAATGGTGTCAAGAGTGAAATTTTAATGTGCTTATCTGTTATTGCTCCTTACATATGATGTATCTTCTTTTTATTCAGGTCTTACAAGAGGATATTCTCTCCCATGAAGATGAAGTCAAGACTTCCATCAAACAGGCGCAAGATTTAATCGAAAACAACCGTGAAACAGGGAAAAAGAACGATGGAGCTCAACAGCTACAGAAACTCAAATTTAACACGGCTGATCTGAAAGTCAGATTTGATGATGTGAGTACCTGAAATAAAATAAGATCATGGGATGTGGAAGAAGCGCACGGGACACAACCTACCCGGTACAATATAAACAACAATTAAAATTCAACAACGGAAAACAGCCAGCAACTTTCAATGGGACCAACGGTTGCTGCTCACTGTTCTGCATTTGGCCTTGGATTGAAAATGAATGAATAGGGAATAGGTTTCAATTTTAACTGTGCTAAACATGCTAAATTAAGCAAAAACGTTAGGGCAGGCATGAAAATAAAATGTTCGCTAGCTGTACGTCAGTTCGAGAACCCTATAGTATGACCACTCAATAATCATGATAATCAAACAACCAGCAAGAGTCTAACTGTATACAAATGATTCAAGCTTGATCATAAGGTCTAATGAAAGAACCTCTTCTTGACAAAAAACAAATAACATAAATTTGACAAATACAAACATCAGCTTTGATAAAAATTTGCGGGTATATAATTTCGCGAAAAGTACCTTATCAGGAATTTTGTGAAAATAGATACCTTGTCAAAAAAGTATGTTAACAATGTTAAGGTCCATCTATATAAATTAACACTTGATAACTATTTAGGCCTCAACAGAGACTAATGCCAGATGTAAGAGGTTTGAGAAAATGTCAGCGGACCTCGAGGACTTCTATACCCATCTCCAAGACTTGGACCAATGGATGGACCAAGCTATAGAGCTGTCAGAAGAGTATCGGACCTCAGGAGAGGATATTGAGGTCCAATATGCTAATTTTAAGGTGAGAGATTGAAAGTATTTTTGAGTGTGTGCAGGTTTGACCAGGGTGCTGTTTTGTAAAGCGATTGCTTTTTAACATGATCATGATAAAGGTGATCAAAACCCATTGCAGTTAAAATAGGATTAACATGAATTAGTAAGATAATTATTTTTGGCAGTTTTCTTGAGGTTCCTCAAATTCATGAAAATGTTTAGTGGACTAAAAAATAATAATGGGGTCTAGGGATTGAAAACATTTTCATTTGAAGATGGATATTAATACACTTGAATTAAAAGTGGTTGTTGCCAAATAATTGTGGCCACATAAGGGGAGTGGCCTTATATGGGGTCGGCCTTATATGGGGGTACTTTTGAATTAAAAGAGATTGTTGTCAAAGAATTGTGGCCACATAAGGGGAGTGGCCTTATATGGGGGGTGGCCTTTAACGGGGGGACTACCGTAGTCACTTTGTAAAAATTATTAAAAGATATTGGCATAATTTTTACTATAAAATTATGAAATTTAGGTCGTAACTTGACCCATGAACAGATGCTTAAAAAATAAACACACATTAATTTTATTACATGTATATGCAAGGAATATTTTTCCCATTGTAAGTGAAAGGGACATAACTCTAAATATCTTTTACAAAATCATCATAGTATTATGTAACATTTAAATATCCATTTTCACGCAGTGTATTTCGATTAATACTCTATAAGATCCAAGCTTCCTTTTGTTGTCCTCTGAATGAAAACGCATGCATGAATAAGATTCTATAAAAATTATATGATGGTAAATGCCTCTCATAGGGTATTGTTGCATCTTGAAAATTTTTGAATGAAACTGTAAAGTTTTTTGGTCATGGTTATACATTAATGTAGTAATTCTGGGGTTTTACAATTCATTATGGCACATGGATCTATTTTCGTTTTTGATTTTGAAGAGGAGGAGGGTTTCAGCTATATGGTAAGGCAAGTTGGATTGTGAACTTCAAAAATATTTTTCATGTAATGTTTTTACTTTTACATTTGTTGTAGGGGTTTTTAGAGTACAAAGAAATTATGACATTTTTCAAATTTTTCATTTATTTAAATGATTTTTGATGGGTTACTGGTGGGATGTTAAATATGAATACATATTCTATTTTCTAAGCCATTACACGAAGTAAATAAAACATTCTTTTGATGTGCAAATGTTGACCTTGAGCTGGATTCGCTTGTATTAACATCTTCCCTGGTACTCTTGCACTTCAAACTTGTACATTTTGCTTACGTTTGCAAGTTTTTATGCCCCCACCTATAAAAGTAGGAGTATTTAGTGTTCGGTTCTGTTCCTCCATCCATCCATCCAAATTTAGGTTAACCTTTAAGGGGGTACAGAACACCTAAGGCAGATAAGTCCTAAATATCACTTGAACGTTTTAGTTATGCACGTTTATTCAAGGAAATCAAGCTCCCCAATGAACAAAATATGAAATGTTGAAACTCCATTAAGATTTTGCAATTACATTTATGTGACTAAAGTACACATTTTTGCAAATTTTCATGAAAATTAAAGGACACAATTTTAATTTAGCCAAAGTGTTCAGTACCCCCCCTTAAGTTGAAGTTATTTTCCATGTTACAAGGAGGGGGTATTACTGTGGTTTCATTATTATTTGTGGGGTATCAATTTTCATGGTTTTTGTGGATGCCCTTTACCCATGGAAAATTTATGTCCAGCAAAAAGGGAATTTAACATTGATCATGTTGATTTCTATGCTGCAGTCTTCAAAACCACAAATTTAAGAATCCATGAACTGATCATTTTTCATCAAACCAGGAAAATTGGTACCCACAAAAATAAATGAATCCACAGTCATAGTACTGTAAACCGGGAAATTTTCGCGGCAGTTTTAATTTTCGCGATTTTCGCGTTGTTAATGGTAGCGCGAAAATGAAGCTGCACAAATAGCAATATATACCATTGCAGTCAATGGACAATTATATCACAGCGCGAAATTAAAACTGCGCGAACTGAAATCAAGTCCTCATACCGCGAAATAAAGACAGCGCGAAAATTTCCCAGTTTACAGTATGTCTTTTTAACAGATTCTTGGTATGGAGAGTTTCAAATGCACAGATTCTCAGCACCTTCTTTTTTCTATACTTTTTTGCCAAAGTCTAAAGATGAAGACATTTTTAACATAAATCACAATACTGTATTTTTGATGAACCTTTTTTATCCTAATTTGACATATAAGACTGTCATCATTATATTTAATGGAAAATGTCATATTTTATTGCTATAAACCAAAATTTACTTTTTTTGTACAAGTTTATGAAAACTGGGTACTGGTAATTGGATGTACAATATTTCAAGGTAGGACTTGGCTAGCCCTAGGTGCCATTTTATAAAGCAAAAGTGAATTAACCATATATTATTTCATGCTGTTAAAATAGGATAATATGCATTCTAAGCAAAAGATTGCTTAATGTAATGGCACCCTTGATTTCAACATGTTAAATATCACTTGCCTTCCTTAACTAACATCAAAATAAGAAATATAAAAGATAGAATATCAGAAAGAATACTAGTGACAATTAACTGTCTTAAGCTAACAGTCAGGCCAGTCTCATCAGTCTCAATTTTCTTGATTAAAAATAATGCTATGTTTCATCATAAAAGAAGTTGTGATCTTAGTTCAAACTTTTAATATTGGCTGTTCCAGAATTAAATGTGTGGAAGAGGGGGGGGGGGGGCGGGTCAGGAGGCATTTTTCTTTACCCTACCACCCATAAAAAAATAATTAATTTTTATCATTATTTCTTCTCAAAATACTTCTTATACACCAACAGCCTACCATATATGTAATAGAAATATAGAAATTCCTCTCGACCCCCCCCCCCCCCCCTCACGTTTAATTCTGGAACAGCCCTAAAGATATTGGGAAATTTAATTTACTGTACTGGACTTATGAGAATATGACATAACTAGGGGATTAAATGATTTAAATTGTTTAGAAAACTTTTCTATCTTTAAAATCTTAACCTTATCTGATCATAAACAGTATCTTAAAGAGAGGATTAGGGGTTATATCTCATCAAAATAAACATGAACAACTGGTAGTTGATTAAGAACTGTAAATGTATACTACTATTAGTTTATTAAGGAATCATTTGTTGAGAAAATTGGAGAAAAAAAAAGACTAAAAATTTAGAAATCAGAAAAAAAGTTTAGAACCATCATTTGCTCTTTTATTTACCCCCATTCAATTTTGTACCAGACTTACAGTAATGGGAAATTGAAAAATTATTCTTGAGATAAAAATGTTAAAAGTTAAAATAAAGTCACGTAAAGACGTCTGAACTTAACCAAGTTTATTGAGCACAGATTTAAATGTTCACAAAAATCTTGAAGAGTCTAAATATTTTATGAATAAACTATTTTGTTACAAATATGTTATTAGCAAAACAAAAGAATTTTATATCAGTAGCCTATTTTTCTTTGTTTACAAATTTTAAATTTACGGTAAGACCTATGACAATCAGATAGAATAATAAGGTATAGTATCTGTCATTCAGTGCATAGGGGGAGTTTTAGAAGGTTTCCTTTGAAAGGTAAGGGTATATTTTATATAATATTTTTCTTTTTCAAATTGTTCTCACAGACGATACCAAGGGACTTTGCATATAGGAACATAAGTGACACTGGCAAAAAAAAAAAGGTTCTGACAAGAAAGGGTGTATTACAGTTTTTGTTGACACTTACAGTTACAGAAAATAATGAGATGTGGAATAAGTGTACACGACACAGCCGACAATCAAGCGGCAATTCAGAAAAATTACAATTGACAACCATCAACAGCCTTCAAGGAATACCAGTAGGCTCGGCTCGCGGTTCTGCAATTGGCCCAAGTACCACTCAACTTAAGTTAGTTCGGAAAGCCTGCAAGTTAGATACATGTACTGGTATTTGTAAACTTTTGTGCCCTTATTGATAATGGCATGCTGGAATAAAGCAGCTGTCTTCATCTTGGAAGCACTTTTAAAAGGAGTTAAGCCAAAGATATGAGCTGGACAAAATGAGAGGTTTACCTAATGAATATGATTAGGAAGTTAGGAACTGTATGAAACAAGAGGCCCCAGAAATGTTTTTTGATTATCACCATACCGTTTGAAAATTTCTGGATCCACCACAGAATTTACTTCTTTAAAAAATTTAAATAAAAACAAAAAAGTCTTATATTTTTGGATTGCATAGTATGAGTTATTAGATTTAAACATTGATTTGTAATTTGATCCACAATAACGTTTAATGTTAGTCCAATTAAACTTGGATTAAAACAACAATTGTTGAGTTATAAGACTGTTATTGAAGGTACTTACTTTAATGAAGTCTTGTGTAGTTTATTTGACCAGCAATGAAGTTATGGCTCTTGGATGAGTTTTTGGATATGTGTTTGTTATTTGTATGAAATTTCTTTAAATTTTCCTTCTCAATGTAAGTTTATAATGAATACATAAATAGGACATCAATTAAGTACTGTGGATTCATTAATTTTCGTGGGTACCAATTTTCATGGTTTTGATGTCTCCAGCATACAGATAAATGTTTAATTTCCTTTTCTTTGGGTATCGAATTGTGTGGGTCAAGGACACGAATGAAAACCACGATAATTGATGCCTCACGAATAATAATGAAACCACAGTACCTTATAATATTTTTATTTGCAGTGGTAGGGGGAAGGAACAAGAACCATCAGGAACACTGTAGCTTTTATATATTACAGTTAAAAATATTATTAAATGCCTCCTGTATAAACTTGTAAGATGAGTTTAAACAATTTTTTTTTATCCTTGATTGGGAAATACAGCTCCTACAACGTGATCGAGTTGATTATGGAATTTCTAACATCAAGGGAAATGAATTTGTTTTATTTTAATGGCGAGGCTTGCAGAGAAATAAAATATCAAATTTTAAGTTGTAGAAGGTTTTTCTCTAATGTCTACAGGTAAAAAAAATTGCAAAAGGTTGCTCATCAATTGCATGTGCAACTACGCTTAGAACAAAACTTTCTCTAGAGGTGAGAAATATTTTTCCACAACTGGTTGAGAGGTTGATAAATTGGATGAAAATGAGAGAAACAAGCTTAATGCTTCTAAAGATCCCTCTCCAGTTTGCAGTTTGTGAGTATGGCCTTTGCCTATTCTTATCTAACTCAACAAAGGGGTCTTAGACGTGCACAGGTGTTTATAGTTTCAATTCATATGGTCTGTCCACTGAAGGTCTGTCCGTCCGTATTACAGCTCCTTCTTATTCTTAAGTGTCTAATTAAACAAGAACATGAACATTAGGATATATTAGTAATAGTTAACTATTATCAATATTTAAAATAAACATCATTATAATAACAATTGAAAAAGAACACCATTTTGTCTTTTCAGGAATTTGTGGATGAACTCCAGGGCAAAGAAACGGAGATGTCCAATGCCTTCAAGATAGCTGACGGGTTCAGAGACGAAGCACAGGTTTGTCTTCATAGCACATTACTATGTTTAGTCACTTTGACAAACTATTATTGGCTTGTGTTGCAAGAATTTTTTTTTTAAATGATCTCTTTTATGAAACCACATAAGTTGGTACCTATGATATCAATACTTTTCATAGTAAAACAATCCAAAATGAGTTAATATTTTTCTGTAAAAAATCCAATTAGTTGCAACAGTTGGGCTGGTCTTCATTACAAGGGGTAAAGGATGCTTTCTCGGGAATAGATAGTTTGAGAAGCTTAATGGCTTTATTGAAAAGTTAAATTGAATTATCTCCCTTCTACCATTAAACTTGTAAGTCAAGGTTTGCAGTCTTCACCTAAAGGTTACAATAGCGTATTGATTTACAATGCATTTTCCATAGGGGGTACCCTGGTTTTCGATTTTTTAAAAAATAGATCTTACTCGAATTTTAATTTCTTTCGCACAGAACCTTTGTGTTGACATGCATATGTTTATTTTTAGCCAATAAAAAATTGGGGTTCGTGCGGCGTTTATGGGCGTATTTTTTGGTCGAAAAAAGGGGGGTGCTTTTTTAACGTTATTTCAGGTGCACATTTTTACATTATTATGAGCGCATAGGTGACTTCAGAATTTCTTTGCCAGTATTACCCAAAAGCTTGCTTGGTGCTATATTTAGAAACAACAAATATATCAACCAATGGAAATCATTTCTGTATTTTCTCCTACGCTTTATGTTGGGTTCAAAAACTTACCGGTGACCGGGATTTGCTAATGCGCAATTGTAACCTAAAACACTCTTGTCTATTGCACAAAGACTGACCCATATACATCAATCATAGGGGTTTCAACATTTTAAAGAAAGTTGAGCCTTTCTCAGGTGTTTTGAAATGGACAAATCTTGTAAAAATTTGCTTGGTCCAGGAAAATATTTTGACTTTTTTCATTGTAATGTACATGATAACAGGACATGACCGGTAAAATAGTAAAAATACTTTGGAATCACTGTACCAAGATTGGTTAAAAAAACACATTTCAGTTCGTACAGTACCAACTATAAATCATATTTTCTTCTCCACTGTTATAAACTTTTGAAAACCATATTTGCCATAAAAGCTAGTAGTAGTTTACTGTTTAAAATCAATAATTGATTTACTATACACTCTGTATGTACATGTAATAGACATTTAAAGAGTCGATACCCTTAAACAATAGGCAGACAGTTATCTCACTGGAGTCGTAAATATTTGTGAAGGATAAATCAACATAAACTATTTGTAAGGTTTGGGCCATAAAATAATTCCTAGATTCTCATTCAAACTTCTTGAAAATATTGGGAAGGTGGGTAATATTTTTCATATTGTTTTATCCATTTTGATAAGATATTCTACCATTTTAAAAAATAAACATTATTTGCCTAAATAATCAAAATTTTTTGTTTACAGGCATCTAAAAAAATTGTATTGGGAGTGGATGAGAATTTAGGATATTTTTTATATTGGCCTTAATTCTCATAAACTATTTGAAGGGTCTATTTATATACATTGTTTCCGATTGTTTGCCTTTATCCCTACTCTTTAGTTGTGATTGTTTGTTTTGTTCATCCAAGATTGTTTTACAGTAGATTTTACGCTGGACATTGATTCCATTGTCGAAAATCAGCAAGATTCAGGTCTAAAAGGTAGTCTATCATGACTTGAATTCTGAACTTTGTTGGCTCATTATTTATGTACATTGTTTCAAATTGTTTGTCTTTAAATTTTTGTCACATTGTGAATTTCCGCTGGTCAACTCTTCCATTGTATAAAATCAGCAGGATTCAGTCTTTAAAGGTGGAATCTCTATATCTTTAATTCTGAACTTTGTTTGCTTACTGATTTTTGCTTTACATTATATCAAATTGTTTTGTTTATATGCATTTCAAATGGTTGCTTAACTATTGTTGGTAATTTTTCATTAGTCAAATGATCCATTGTGAAAATTCAGAGGGATTCAGATTGTCTTTATAAAAGCGGCCTACCCATCTTTTAATTCTGATCTATTCTTAGTTGGCTTGTTGGTTATTTATATACATTGTTTCAGTTTGTTTGGTTTTTATCCATTTTACAAATTAGTTGTGGCATTGTGTGTTGACTAGCTGGTATTGTTACTTTTTCATTGGTGAACCCTCCCATTGTAAAAAGTCAGCAGGATTCAGATAGTCTCTTTAAAGGGGGAGTACTGAACTTTAAAAGTTGGATTGTTGATAATTTATATACATTGTTTCAGGTTGTTTGTTCTTATCCAGTACAAAAACATATTTCATGTATTTGTCATATTGTTTATTTTTCACTGGTCAAATCTTCTATTGTAAAAAGCCAGCATGATACAGAATTGTCTTTGAAAGGCATATAAAACAGGTTACCCATATCTTATCTTTTCTAGGCTCGTTGGAGCAGAATAATTCCAAATCATTCCTCGGGCTCGGTCGGTGCCAAAATAAAATCTACCGTGTCATATTGCTTAAAGGGACTCTACATGATAAACACTTAGAATTGTACAGTTTGTAAATTTAAACCATCCTAACTTATCTAAAATTAAACATTAAAATTCATTCATTGAATTTATGGCCGTTTAAATTGACCGATTTGGTCTATTGTTTAAAAGTTTGATAGTTTGTTTAATCCATGTTATTCTAGTCGTATAATTAGAAGTTCCCAAACAGTTTGGAGTATACATGCATTTCTGACTTCTTGAATACAGAGAGATTAAGCTATTAAGTGTGTTCGAGGTTGTACGATTTAGTTCAAACGTTAGTCAAATCTTGGTCTGTCGGGTGTTTTAATTGAAAATCTGATAAGACCGATTAGTTACCTTTTCAAACAAGTTTCAAATTGTTAATGATTTTTTTCGTGTCTAGAGATAAAAGAGAAACTGTTAAACTTTTGTGAAAGTATAAATTATTCAATTGGACCGATTGAGAATTTGCGTTGAAGGATTTTTATGTGTATTGTAAAGTGAAAGGATCTATAAACAATTTATACATTGAAAAATGAGATCAATAGATTTAAACATTTGAGAACTTTAAATAATATATATCTTGTATATGTGTGTTTGTACTTTCTGAGCTGTTATATAATGGGGGATTTTGATTGCTGTGTGAGAAAATTATGATTCTGTTCAACTGATTTCTTTAAAACTTGGAATACTTGTCTCATTAGCTGTATGTCTGTAACCAGCATGGAAGATATTTGAAATCTTATTAATTTGAGCAGTGCTGAACTGAATCCTTTAAAACTTGGAATAATTTCGTTATCAAAAGCATAAACCAGTCATTGACTTATAAAGGACAGCATTTCATTAATTTGCACAGTGTTAATTGGTTTCATCTTCAAATATCTTTAAAAAGATTTCAATTGACGTAAGAATTATATCTAGCATTCTAAAATCTGAACCTTTATACTGATTATAAGTTGAAATCAACATGGACTTTTGGAATCTAAGCTTCTAGTGGATTTTATGCTTGGAATGGATATATATTTTCTTAAACCATGGCAGAGGGAAATCATTTTATTAATCTGGATATAGATGCCATTCAAGACCTTAATATTGAAGATATATTTAAGGTATGGTCAGATGGTGCAGCTTACACAGGAAAAATAGCTATGGATGTATTAGGGATGGTCTTCAATCCATCCGTAAATCATCCGTTTGTTCAACTGTAAAACAGTTATTTCATGCACATCTGAATTATATCCGTTATTAACTATCCGTAAAACGGATGAACATTTACGAATTAATATCATTCTATCTGTTTTTCATCCGTAGCTCAAAACATTGGTAAAACATCCATATTTCATCCATTTTTCATCCTTACCATGAAAATACTATTTTCACTGAAAAATTTCCCGAACCCCCTCTAAAATAAATGGTTATGACCTCTATCATTTGGAAACAAAAATACAGGGTATTTGAAATGCTACAGATGAATTCCTTCCGTAAACCATCGGTAAATACGGATGAAAAACGTCTGTGTCCTCAATTTTTCCATATTCCTCCATACGTTTACGGATGAAAACATCCATAGCTTTTTTCCTGTGTAGGTAGTAGAGGGGCATATAGTGTTTAGGTCTGTTTGTCCATTTGTCTGTCCATTATTCCCAAATCAGGTTTGCCTTCAAGTTGAAGGTACTTTTAATGTTGCAAGGTTAAGCATTATTTCTACCATTAGACATTTTGTACCTCCTTAGGAAAATGGGCCATAGAATGGGTTTCAAATCTTACCTTTAACACCTAATCTCTTTTTTCATGCACAAAATTTTAAACCTAAAAACAGTGCATCTACTTTAGGATTGAAAATAAGATTTTGATTTAAACCTGCCCTTTGGCCCACTATGAGTTTTTGTACAAGACTTAGATTTCACAAACCAAGTCCCATATTTTGTGCTTTGGAGATTTCTGAAAGATTGAGAACCCTTGATTTTAATATTGAAATTGCTTTATTCACATGAAAACTTACTTTTTTTATATCACGGTGATTAAAATGAGTTTAGCAAAGACCCACATTTTATGAATATGTAAACATTGTTAGTTTAACAGCCTATTGGATTGTGACTTCTTGTGAATATATATTTTGCATAAAATCTCTAACTTACAGTAAATAATTCCTTATAAAAATGATTTGCTCATTCAGTGGAGATGAACAGGGGGTTGGCAGTCAAAATACAGTCCATTATGGGCAAAAATTGGGATCCAGACCAATTTAGGGTGAGGGTATCCAACTCCTTGAACCCCCCCCCCCTTTTGATATGCCATTTGATGAAGAGGCTTAAATTCTACCTATGTTATTTTTGACCTTAGGTGGAAATGGCCAAGTGGAGTTTGGATTTTAGAAAGCTTGCTAGAAGTTCTAACATGAAATATTGACCTTGACCCTATGTCATTACCAATTTGAACTTTAAAAATGTACAATAAACTATTTATGATTTAATTAATTTTTATTTACTTAAGAGTAATAAAAAGAACAGTAAATGGTTGTTTAATCATTTTTCAATAAAAACCATTAACTTTAAATCTCTGTAACTATATGTTTTGGGTGCTTGAATTAAAATATAAACTGGAATACATGTTATGTACATGATGTATATAAAATAAGATCTACTGCTCATGGTTAAAAGAAAACATCTTATTTCTTGAAATTTAATATAAAATATTTTTTATGCCCCCATCTACAAAAAAGAGAGGCATATTGTGTTCTGCTTGATTTGTTTGTCAATCCATTTGCTCTCCTGCCTGAAATTAAGTTTTTGCAAAGAGGTTGAAGTTGGTTTTCCACGGTTTTGAGCATATTCTTGCTCAGTAGAGAATAATAGAATATTTGAAAATATTTTGCTTTCATACGTTCAGTTTTAGTGTTTACATAAAATGTCAAACTCTTTAATTGTATAGAATCTTAAGAAAAAAGATCATGCATCAATGCTGGTCTAATTAGCATTATTTATAAGTTATCTTCCTTTTATCTGACATTTATTATCTACCGGTACCTTTGTTTGTCTTAAACAATATAATGTAAATTATCAAACAAACACAAGGGCGCTTCACCTTCTTATACAAAGAGGCTCAAATAGGGATAGGTTGTTGGTAATTTCTACAAATGTTTAAAATATGACTTTGGCAGTCAAGGCTGGTTTGAAATGGCACAACAACACTTTTGGAGATCGCTTTCTCAGCAGAAAATCTTTACGTAATAATTACTTTTGGGAGGCGAATATCTCTGTATTCAGTTTTCTTAATGTTCTGTTTAATGATATGAGTTACTGAAGATGGCAGTCTTATTTTGTTGTTTGTTCTCTATGTTTTATAACCCTTGTAAACAAAAGTTGGGAGTATTTAGGAATAACCCTGGCTTGTCTGAATGTTGATCTATTTGTCCACTTATATGCCCAACAGTTTTCCTGTACTGCCTGATGGATTTTGATGAGTCTTTGACACTTAAGAAGTACACCATATATGGAGATGAGCAGGAAGTAATTATACCCCACTCCTAAGAGAAGGGGCTATATTGAATAATAAAAACGAAAAAATATGGAATATGTGCCAAAAAGACACGATCCACATATTGAAATCACCTTGTCTGTCTGTCCGTCCGTAACTTTAGTAACAGATTTCTCAACTTTACTGAAGGAGTGATTTCAAACTTGTTATACAGCTTTATCATGATGAGTTGTATTATGCCTCCCCTTTCAAGGTCAGTCACGCATCCTCTTCCTGTTTTCTGAGTAGCTGAGTAGGGGTATCCGTAGCATGACTAAGTGCATCCCTTTGTTTAATTTCTCTTTCATTAAAGATATCATTAATATTAAGTAGAGATAAGTAGACAAGCCATATATTTTTGCCCAACAAATTTTAATATGAAAAAGGGTCTTGCTCCTAGTATTCCTTCACCAGAACAGATAGATATTTCAACAATTAAAGTATTTTACAAAGACGATATCATTTAAAAAATCTTCCTGTTATAAAATATTTAGAATGATGCCTATCTCTTAAAGGGCGGGTTGTAAATTCTTGACAATAATGGCCTTTTATGTTTCTTATTGATCAGCGCCCATATTTAACTGCCCTAATTTTACGATTCTTTACTCAAGAATAAACATTTTTTGTTTGGATGATTTTAAAGCATGCATATTATATTTTATCTACGATGATATTTTACGAGTTTGTAAGACATAAAATATATGGTATATTATGGTTTCGATGACCTGGTTTAGTTTTATATTGCATAATTACTTTGCAATAAATTTATACTGAAAGGTCTTTTGTCTCTTGAATCTGATAGTAGTTTATCATGTTTATGTTCATCATTCTGCAAGTCCAAGACAAGGAGTCTTTTGAAGTAAAATAGTTCAATTTACAATAGAAATGCTAAGTTGATCTAAGAACAAATTTCGTAAAGACTGAAAAAGTGTTGACATTTTAAGCTTTTAGTGGTAATTTGACCTTCAGAGAGATATGGTCAAAAATAGTTCGAGTCCTTAGTGTTGGATACTGTTACTCTAAAGAGTTTAAGACACTTTATATAACAAAGCATTCTTAACCATTTAAAATCATATTTACAACTTTGTTGACATTAAAAGTAAATATTATCATAAATATCAATTTCTTTTTAATCTTTACAAAAAAGGTCATTCAATACAATTTTCTTAAGATATTTTCATGTTAAAAGACAATTTTCACTCTCCATATTTAACTTTTGAACTCTTTCCAAGACTTCCAACCAGCTCGATATGAATGTAGGCATTTTCCTGAGTCAATACCATTAAAACTGAAAAACGTTAATGTTTTCAAACATAGATTAAATTTATAGTTTTAATCAATAAGTTTGTAATGGTTGAATTACATATGAATTACTGCCTGTCATTTTCTGTTTACGGTTCAAAACTATTAGAATCATAAAATATTGAATATTTGAAAAAGCTGAAAAGCGTATGTTAGTTTTCAGTCTTGTTTATTATTTTGGTCATTATGGTTATAGGATAGTTACATATAGGCAAAAGGACTGATATAAATGGAATAAGTTTTGATTAGAAAAGGATAGTTATGAAAAATATCTGCTTTCATTTTGCTTAGAAAAATGGTCACATGCTACATGTGTTAAAATACTTGTTTTATACAATATAACTTGGATATATTTAAGCTTTTATGGAACATAGTTAAACTATCACGAAAGTACTGTGTGCATGCATATATGCATATTTCGGATGAAAACTTTTAATCAGGATATAGTCGTATTTCAGTCTTAAATAAAATCCAATGATTTGACAATCTTAAAACTTGGAACTTGGATCGATGTTACATTAAGTATTGTGGCATATTCTTTTGAGCAGAGTTGCAGAATTGATTACAGAATTACATCTTTTATTAAGTGCAGACTCTTTAATGGAGATTTAAAGGTGGATTTAGGTAATTCAAGCAAAAAGCTTTTAACTCAGATGTACAGGGGAATTTGTCTTATGCATTTTAAGATCAAATTTTGAGACATACGTGTACATGTAATTAAGACCTTGATATTTTGAAGACATAAACTGGAAGAAGAGTGTTATGTTTTAATGAAAACCAAAATTAGAACTTGGACTAGTGTTAAATAGGATGTAGGAAATTTAGAGACGTGCATGGACTTTATGAACTTTTCTTAATACCTTGTTATTAGAACTGCAATGAAATACCCTGAGTGCAAGACAATTTGAGACATTGGGACAATAGAAAAATTAGAATGGCAGTACAACAATTTGTATGAGAAATCCTCCACAGGAATTATTATAAAGGGCCTGTCCTTTATGCTGTTAGTTAAAAATAATTTGGTCCAATGTACCTTGTGATGTTTGTCTATATACTCTGTCATTGAATATGTCATGGAATAACTGGTAATGCATTGCAGACAATTATATAAGCATCATATCAGGCAGTTAACACTTTATAAGCACCTGCGGAGAATTATGAAAAATTGATTGCTACATCATCACAACATAATAGATGTCTATGCAACAGTATAATAGATACCTTGTTAGGTAGAACATTGAAAAATGGATGTTGGATGATTATGTTCATTACAATTGTATGAAGTCTTCAGCTTGCTGAGTGTGAGCAATAATTTTTTTCTAATCTAAAAAAGTGTTTCTGTTGGAATTCTGGAGATAAATTGCGGAATATTGAAAGTTGAAGAAAATGATCTTTCGTAACAGTTGTTAATGATTCCATGACATTTTCATCTTCTATGATATTGCTATAAAAGAATTCTTGTAATGGTTGGATGTCAAAAATTGACACTTGAATAATCAGCTGAAGAAATTTTATACCCAATATTAATAATATGAATATTAGGAAAAACGCAATCAGCACATTTGTATTTCAATATGAAGGATCAAAATATTTTTGTAGTGGATTAATTATTTCAACAAGAACACAATAGCTTATTGATTAGCATACCAAGTGAGCGTTTTAATTTAGATACGCTATAATAAAGTAATTCTCGTGTATCTTATTAGAATAGAGAATTTTAAAATTAAATACTCAATGTGAATGAAGAGGCGAATTTTGATTCAAGAAATGTAAATTTTTAAATATTTGAGAAATAAACTTTGGAGAATAGATAAGAAGATTTTAAGAGCTTCGATGAAATATCATATAGATTTAGGTCAACATTGGTTGAAAGACATTCACGTAATTTTAAATTTGAGAGCTTTGATGAAATGTTAATGATTTAGGTCAAAAATTCGTTAAAAGACATTTACATAACTTTGGCTGATCGTGCGATGATTAAGCCTTGTTTAACGAGCCGTAGTTATTTAATGGAAATAATATCCGACAGATCTTAATGAAAATAGGGACATGGACTACTTATCTTGAAAAGATATGCTATCGGATTTTGTTTACAACAATTAATGTGTTTGACTTCGTTACTATATTTAGAACCTCAATCTGCTATCGTTTTTATAACAGACTTTCTTAATTGGAAAGATATCGACTCTGGAATTAACTTCAAATAGTTTTGTACTTTTTATGGACAAAAGCCCTAAGCTGATAGTGAAATTGTATACAAAATTGAGTTTGGACATTTTGGATAAACGAAGCATTTATTTCGATATTTGAAAGATGGAATTTGTCTGCAGATAAAAGGGAAAAAATATGGAAAAGTCAAAGTTGAGTGCCTGAACTTCAATAGTGTAAAAGCTGCGAACATTCTTCGATAAATGAGAGTTTATTTTGCTTTTTAGGGACTGTACTACTTTAAAGATAGATTGAATTTTTTTGTTATAAGGAAAAGGTGGACAAGTATTGCATCTGATGTTACGACTGAACTTGCTTTGTTTATGGTTTTGATCATTGACAAAATGAATAGAAGTGATCGTTTGATAAAACGGGCGTTTCAACTGATCTGACTGTCACGTCAAAAGTGAATCGAAATCGCTCCTAATCTGTACCCCTTACGTACAGGTGTTTAAAATTCTCATCATACGGTCACTTGAGTGTTTTAATCCGACGTAACCTTTTAAAACAGACCTTAGTTTTAAACTATCGGTAATAATAAATGAAAATGGAAGATATGGCCTTAGATAGTGGGGAAAATGGAATTGACTTTTGTTTTACAAGTACGTGTGAGATTCGTGTGGGGAATTCAAATACAACAGTTAAAAATGGTATTGTGGACAAAAGTGAAAATGAGAATGGAAATTTTAATGATTTGGATAATGAATTTAATTCTAGTTCTGAACTAAAAGATGATGGTGAAAAAGTAAAAAAGGGAAATGGAAATTTGAATGATTTCGGCCAGGAATTCAGTTCTAGTTGTGGATTTAAAGGTGATGTTGAAAAAGTCCGAAATGAAAATGGTAATTTGAATGATTTCGGATATGGAGTTGATTCATTTGTATTGAAACAAAGCCACTTGGTGGCTTCAGACAGAGGAATAGTTTATAGTCATGATAAATCTATGGTCGTTAGAAAGGATAGCAATGATAATGTTGAGTCTTCTGACTTTACTTGGTTTGAAAATGATCAAAATTCAAATATGACAATAAGTTGTTCAGAGACCTTGGATAAGTTTGACAAAATTTTAATGGACAACAGTGAATGCAATGGTAACACTAACAATTTGCCCAACGAGAAGGCAGATGATGAAAATTTTACTAAAAATAATTTCAATAACTTTCAGGAATCTTGTGAAACTCAAGTACAAAGTAATCTAACAAATGCAAACTGTGAACAATTGGAATTCAACTTTGAAGGTTCTCACAATTCACAAATAGATCTAGAAAATAATTCTGATAGTGAAAGTCATACTCTTGAAAATGGCAAAAGTGTTTTCAGTAACCTTTCTGAGGCTTCAGAAACTTTAAAAGATGTTGAATCAAGGGATTTAGGCAATACCTTAACTTCTTGTAATAGCTTGCGCTCATCAAACAATTCTGGTTTGTCAGAAAAAGTATGTTTACCTGCGTCTTTGGTTGATGATGAAAGACAAAACGTAATTAATATCAATTTATTTGGAAATGGAACAGATACATTGCTATTTGATCCAAAAGCTGAAGTTTTAAATAAAACCTCGAAGAAAGTACAGGAAACTTTGGGAAAAAGTTTTGAAAATTTATCAAACATTGGAAAGGCTTTGGAGGAGGAAATATTACCAATAGTTCTTGAAAATTCTGCCACCTTTTTGGCAAGAAATGATATGGATACAGGTCACGTTTCAACTCCTACTAAAACCAATTTTAAATGTTATAATGGCAAAAACAATGTGCAAAAGAAACAGGCTATGACTTTTAGAGAGCAAATTCTTGCAAAAACAAAGAGAAAAGTGAGAAAAGCTAGAAAATCCACCGACTGCATAGATGGTGTTGATAATCTGAGTCCTGATGAGGTTATCGTGAAAAAGTTCAAGAAATTTGAGCATTTAGATGAAGATGTTCCAGACCTATGCACCTGTCCTCATCAGGACAGATATGCTTTCTCTTTGGAAGTACGTTTCGTTAAGTTAATATGATTTAGGCATTGCCTAAACGTTTCGTTAAGTTAATATGATTTAGGCATTGCCAAGCTGGAAGCACAGCATAATATTTCAATTTGCATCATTTGATAGGTAAAAAGTGGAAGAAATGTTTAAACTTGATAATCATAAAAATCTTTCACATATTCCAAATTTAATTTTAGCAGACAAAGCTATGGTTTATACTGAAAATGGCACCTTTGAGCGCCTGACATTTCGCTCCAAATTTTTAATGATGACATTGACATTAAATTAATGGGGTAGTACTGTGGATTCATTTATGTTTGTGGGTACCAATTTTTGTGGTTTAATGAAAAGGGGTCAGTTTGTGGATTGTTAAATTTGTGGTTCTGAAGTCTGAAGCATATAGACCAATGTAAAATTTTCTGTCAATTTGGTATCAAATTCTGTGAGTCAATGCCACCCCCGACAACCATGAAAATTGATATCCCACAAATAATAATGAAACTACATAAGTATCTCTAAGAAGGGAAGGGAAGTAATTTAAAAAATGCAAGGGGTGGTACATCACAAAATGGCAGGGAAGTGAAGGATCCTATTATAAGGCCATTTTATTGGCTGAGGAAACTGTCCACTCAGTGTTTGTTCCAAAATTTGGAGAAAAAAAATGTTCAACACATATTTATGCCCCATCAACAAAAGAAAGAGGCATACAGTGTTCAAGATTGTTTATCTGCTTGCCCCAAATGGTGCAAGATGGGGCATTATGTCTTTTGGACATATTCTTGTCCAGAGTTTTGCTTGAAGTTTTGTTTTTGACAATTGGTAGCTGCAATTTTAGTAGTAATTTGGATATCATAAAACCTTATGAACATTGTGAACCTATGTGCACATATTCTTTTAAATACTTGAGACTTTTTATCCTTATAAAGTTCTTTACTTATAAGCCTGGTATTATAGAATTATATTTGTATACATTTTATGACCAAGGAACTCTACCCAGCTTAAAACTAAAGCTTACTTATGTGTCAAAGTCAGACAGACACTAAGTTGGATTAAGAGGTTGTATAACTTGTTCAAAATGTTAAATAAGGAGTCTGAGAACTTCATATTATTTTCCTATGAAGTGGAGAAACACTTGTGTTTTTCTCTTTCTCAAAAAATTAATAAATGACTTGGTTCCACATGGCAACAGGGCATGTGTTGTTACTCTTGTTTGACAGTCCGTCTTATACACACGAGCATAAAAAGGGGCATAGAGAGCTCTTGTCTGTCGGTCTGTCCTTTGCACTTGATTTACTTCGTGGTTATGTTCATACCTTTAATGATTATATGTCATGTATGTGTAGTATGGGATGACCATCTCTTACAGAATAGATTGAATATGTGTTTGAGTTTGAATAGAAAATTATTTCATTACATTTATTGTACATTTACACAATCACAGTCCTTTCATGTTCATTTCATCAAGGGAGATAATTTGGTCTGAGTAAATATCAATATTGTTCAAAGTAATTCACAATTACTTGCTAGATTTCAGATAAATTTGGAATGAATGAATTGTCCCGTACACATTGTTATATTGTTTGCATTACACAAGGAGTATTCTTAATCAAATTAGGCAAATACTATCGACAAAGGAAATGAATATTATATAGAATTTCAGAATTAAAAAAAAGAACCATTCCTTTGATTTTGTCTTATCACTTTTGTTACTCAAAAGGTTTATGTTTTTAGGGGTACCATGCATATCTTCATGGATTCATCAACAATTACCACTTTGTTAAATCTTTAGAATTCAAGAATAACAACAGGTTAAAACTTCATAAAAATTAAAGTAACAAAAGGACCAGGGCTGATAAGGCCTGTTTTTGGCCTCAAAATATGGCTGAAAATTAAAAGTTCTAGTATTCTACATTCACTGTGTTATTTTCATAGGCAAGGGTTAAGGACATAATAAACAATGAAAATTATTTCAATCCATTTAATCTATATATAGAAAATGGCATTAAAAGTTGAAAGATTTTCAACATTTGGTCAAAATTAGCGGTTTTTACATTATTTTCATGCTTATTTTGTTTTTAATAGTAGTGTGTACAGCCATGTACCAAATAGATACTTTGGGAAAATATTTGTCAGGACCAACTTAATTTGTTGCCAAAAGGATTTTGTGGTACATGGGTGTTGCGGTCACTTCCCAGGGCGAAAATTATTAAAAATATGCCTTAAAACAGCCGATTTGGTCAATTTTGTGCAATTTGTTCAATTTTGACGTCACTATATGACGTCACAGTATGGTCAAAAATATTAAATTGTCTATGAAGCATTAAAGTACTGACATTTAACTGAGTCTTGTCACAATTTTTACTTGAATTCCAACAAAAATAATTTTTGGGCTAAAAATGGCCCTTATCAACCCTAGTCCTTTGTTATTGTAAAATGCTTTCAATGTATTCATAGCTTTTATGTTCTAATTGTTAATTAAGCTCCATCTACCAAAGAAGTTAGGCAGATATAGTGTTTGGATCTGTTAACGGTAGTCCATTCCAAATGTTGAGAGATGGGGCACAATGTCTTTTGGACATATTCTTGTTAAAAATTGTATTAATTTTTGAAGATAAATTACTGTATAATCATTTATTTTCGTGGGGATAAAATTTCGTGGTTTGAAGCACAAAACTGAACAAATTTTCGTGGATATCTAATTTTAATATACACTCATCAACTAATTATTCTAAATTCGAGGAGATTTAATTTCGTGGATTTCTCTTATCCACGAAATAAACGAAATTAAATCCCCCAGGAACAAATCTGCTTCTACAGTATTCTGATTTAATCTATATGCATTTCATTTTATCTATTTATAGGAATTTGAAAAAGAGGCTGAAGCATACAGACAGAGAACACACCAACTTCCACCAATCAGTGAAGAGATTGATAATGATGTCATCGATGATGAAATCGAGTCTCTGGAGGCCAAATATAGGGATATCTCTAGAGAGTGCTCCAAACATCTGGAGAAACTCTCTGCCATTATGAAACAGAAGAAAACATTTGATGAGATTAATGAGAAATTGTCAGGAATTTATCCTCAGATTGAAAAGAAACTTTCTGGAATAGACGAACAGGAAGTTGGCAAGATGCCAGACAAAGATGCCCATGATTTGACAACTTTGAAAGATCTGAAATCTGATTTGCTCAGTCAGGAGAGGAAGTTGAAGGAACTGACACAAGTTGGTGAGAAGGTTATCAAGGGTCTTGAAAATATAAACATGCCAGGCAAAGCGGAGGCCATTCAAAAAATAATTGACGAGTGCCGAGAAAAGCATGACGGCCTCCATCAGGAAATAGCATTGAAAGAAGAAGTGTTTGACTCTGCAGTGTCACAACAGCACGATGTCATGAATAGACTGGATGAGTTGACTGAGTGGCTGACAGACACTGAACAATTCTTAAATGAAGGCAGAGCGATTAGCCTGGACAAGGACAAACTGCTAACACAACTGAAGGAGCAACAGCTTATGAATGCTGAAATAGATAGCAATAAGGCTTTGTTGGAAAGGTTGTCTGAGGCTCACGACTCATCGATGACGGAGGATGCTGAAACTGCCATATTTGATCTCTCTGAACGGTAAGTTGTTTAAACAAGAAATATTGTGTTCGGGTCAGTTTGTACGTCCCTCCCTCCATCCATCCAGGCCGTATGTCCAAAATGTTAAGACGTGGGGCATGATGTCCATTACACATATTCTTGTTTAGTAAACAGGCAACAATTTGTTAGTGTAACAGTGTGGTAGCAAAAATATTTTAAATAAAAAAAGAATGTGTCCATGGGACACGGATGCCCCCGCTGGCCCCAAACAGGAAGTAGATATCTGACAGGTCTAAAAATCGCTAAGGACATACAGTTTGTCATACTGATCCATCCTACCAAGTTTCAAAACATTCTGGTATACAGTTCCTGAGAAAAGCTTGACAGAAATTTTCATATCATGTTCACATATTTTCACATTGGCCTAAGTCCCAAACAGGAAGTAGATGTCCGACAGGTCTCAAAATCACTTAGGACGTATAGTTTGTCATACTGAACCATCCTACCAAGTTTCAAATTATTTTCATGTAAGGTTCCTGAGAAAAGCTTGACGGAAAATTTCATATCATGTTCACATACTTTAGAATTGGCCTAAGTCCCAAACAGGAAGTAGATTTTCGACAGGTCTCAAAATCACTTAGGACGTATAGTTTGTCATACTGAACCATCCTACCAAGTTTCAAATCATTCTCATGTATGGTTACTGAGAAAAGCTTGACGGAAATTCATACGGACGTACGGACGGACGGACGTACGGACGGACGGACGGACGGACGGACGGACATGAGTAAAACTTAATGCCCCCCGACATGTCGTCGCGGGGGCATAAAAATGTTAATTCTTGAAGACGACTTGGACAAAGAAGTAATTTTAAGTAAAAATCACAAAAGTTGAAGGATCCAGAGGAAAAATAAATTTTAGTCATAGTGTTGTGGAAAAGCATTAATAAAAACACAAATTGAAATCTGAAATAATGATCAAATAGAATGCAGTTCCATTCTTTCATCAAACTATAAACAAAGTATGTCCTTGGTTTAAGTCTGCTTATATTAATGGGTTTTTTTTCTTTTATATTTTAGGGTTACTGATGTTGAAAGAAAAGCTGAACTTGCCACAAAAGGATTGGAAGAAATCGCTGCCAGAATGTCTGACCTTGACAGTGGCGTAGCCCAAATGGATGGTTGGCTTACAGAATCGATTGACCTACTTAAAAACCGATCCAAGGGCAATAACCAAAAGGCAATTAAAGCCAAAGTTGATGTTTTGTACAATGAGAAAAGGGAACGTGAGATTGACATGGAAAATATTCGTGGAGCGGCTAAATCCATCATGGAAGATGATCGTGTCTGCGATGAGTTTGCCGTGAAGGAGAATCTGGGTGAAATTGAAGCTAAGTGGCATGAATTGACGGAACATCTAGTTCAGCAAGTTTCACTTGAGGTAAGTTGGTGTTGATTTTATTTCCAAGGTTAATATGAGCTTCATATGAGATTAAAAGATAAGTTTTTGATGAAATAAAGAGAAATAAAAGGTTATGAATAAGATTGGAATGCCAAGGTGCATGTTAAGATTGAAATAATTATAACTCATAATTAACAAAGCACAGTAATCTACATATGGACACGTTAAAAAGAAAGAATAGAACAATGCAAACATGCTTTTCCATGCAGACAGTGGATTTTTTAAATTGTCATTTATATTATAGGTTGTGTCACGTATCCTTTTTCCACATCTCATTATCTTCTTCTATTGAAAAAAACTTATTTTAAACTATGAGAGTTTGTTTTACTGAATTCCTACTATTTATGGGCATGATAAAACTTGAAGTACCTTACAGTACTTTACAGAAAGGTAATGAATTGCTCTAATCTTTATTCTATTTTTAGGCTCTCACAGAAATAGAAGGAATGTTGAAATATTTAGACAAAGCCGAGAATGATATCAACACAGCTGAACCAGTCAGTATAGACCCTGAGATTCTGAGTGTTCAGCTTAAAGAACATAATGTAAGTATCTTTAAATATTAAGTTAAAATACAAACCTGCCTTAAACAGCACCTGTATATTGCAAATATCCCTTTTTAGAACAATAATGAAAACAAATCTTTATATAAAGGGCACCTGCTTATAAAGGGCATTATTTTGTCATCCCACGGCTGCACTTTATATACAGGTTTGACTGTATCAGTGTAGACCCAGAGATAATGAGCGTACACCTGAAAGAACAAAAATTGAGTTTGGAATCTATTTATATAGCCACATTAATGCTGAGAAACATATACAAATAAATGCATAGATTTTTTAAGCAGAAAAAGCAGGTCTTGCATTACTTTTACTCTGTTTGTCTGTCTATCTTGCAGTAAGGGGAAATAAATTGGGATATACCTTCAAGATGTTTAATGTCTAGCCCTGGTACCACAAAACTTTATTTACTTTAGGAGTTGAAATTATTCTCAGACTTAAAAATTGTGGATCTGTCTAAAAATAATTAAACACAGTAGATTAGGACAACACGAAAATGTCAAAGAAATGCACATCACCTCCTGTATTTAAAAATTGAAAAGTTTTTTGTAGCCATGCAATGCTGGTTTGGACATCAGATGGCTTTGTTTCACAAACAGTACACATATCCTTTTGAATATTTTTTTTCAGTCTTTCAATGATGATCTCAATCAGAAGAGAAATGCAGTAAAAGAAATCATCAACAAATGTAACCGCATGCTCCGAGAGACAACAAATGCCCAAACTGACGAGATCAAGTCACGACTAGACAGCATACGAGCCCAGGCAGACATTGTTTGTCAGTTGAGTGCAGAAAGGTTAAGTCAGTTAGAATCTGCTCTCCCATTGGCTACTCATTTCAGTGAGAACCAATCAGAAATCCAGGGATGGTTGGATGAAATGGAGGCTGACATCAAGGCTCAGTCCTCGCCAGGAGAGAATCTGGACCAGATCAAGAAACAGTATGATAATATTAAGGTAACGATTTATGGAAATGAATACAGAAATGAGGTGTTTGGTTTAACAAAAACATGATTTATTTAAAGTTTGTGTTAAGTGTAGATTCTATCTAATTGAAATTCTTGAAATTTACAATTAAAGATATTTTTAAACTTTGTGCAGGTATTTTTTAGATGCAATTAAGAAGAAAAAAAATTGGATAATAGCTCTTTTAAAAAAAAAAAAATTATGTTGACCAAGTTAGGCTCAAAATGAATATACATGTACAAACGACATGTGTTTGTTAAGAATAATGGAAAAGAATTGACACAGCTGTGAATAAGAATTTAGTTTCTGGTTTCTTCTGTAAGAAATGAATTAATTTATTTTCTATAACTATTGTTAAAAAATCTCCAAACTTAAAAACCATTTTAATCATTTACAGATGTCTCAACAGAAAGTGGATGACCACAAACCATTCATCGACGATCTCAATGCCACAGGACTGGAACTCATGGAACTCTGCGGAGACAGTGACGCTGGCGAGATCCAAAACAAACTACTCAGCCATAACGATCGTTACGCCAAACTCAAAAACCTCTCACGACAAAAAGCTAAAGACATGATCGATGCTAAATCTCAACTAACGCAAGAAGTTGGCGAAACGTTGGACAACTTATTAGACGATTTGTCCCAGTTGAATAGAAATCTGACAACAGCAAGTCCAGTTCCTGCAAACCCTGACAAGTTACGGGACGACCAACAAGATGTGAAAATGTTATTGGATGATCTGGAAAGGTATCGACCAATGATTGTCAAGGCTGAGGATGAGGCCAAGAAAATGTTGATGGTTGGAATGGAGGACGAGGGTGAAGGTCAGTACCTTGTTGTTGTTGGAATCAGAAACAAAAATTAATGGGGGTGGTAAAGGGGGGTACATGCACGGATGAACGACCAATAAAAATGATAATCACGATGAACGGCCAATAAAAAAATGATAATCATGATGAACGAAAAATAAAATAGAGAAACACGATGCACGATGAACCTCCATGCACGGCAGAATGGGAAATAAAAATTGCCCAACAAGATGCACGAAAAAAACCCTTTACCACCCACATTAATAGCAGAAAAAGATATAACAGAAATTATTATTATGGCAAATCTGCTTGTATAAGAAATTTTCATCCATCTTTTTTTCTAGTTTGAAAGAATGCAATGTTTTTCTGGTTATTGCCATAAAAGAGTACACTACTGCCATAATTGGATCTTATTGTAAACAATACAGTCTAAATCAGATACAACTTTATCCTAATTGTGAGTGTTGATGAAAAAGCTCTATTCATCATTATTTTCTTTTTTATCCTTTAGCTGATGATCTGAAGCAGAAAGTCACAGAAATAGCCACACTGAACAACTTAATAAGAGACCAAGCCATGCGACGTGAGCACGAACTGGACGAGGCCTTACAAGTGTCCGAGAAATTCAGTGACCTGTGTTCAGAGACGATGTCTAACCTTCGTGACCTCAAAGATAATTTACTGTCCCAGGAGCCACCAGGGGTTGACTCACCTACTGTACAGGAGCAACAGAAAGAGCTCAAGGTACTGGTTTATTTGGGTAACAGATCCCATTTGAAATCTCGATCTAATATGAAATGTTTTTCTTTGAAACTATAAGTTTGATTATTATGAAAATTTGTACACTGATATGTCATGACAGTCAAACTCTTACTTTTGTTCTACATGTACATAGAAACGAGTGGGTTATAGTGACAATAAAAAACCTGTCATTTGCTTTCTGTCTAAGAAGCAAATAAAGAAAAAGTTTGGTTGAATTACTGTGGTTTCATTATTTATGTGTTTTACTAATATTGGTACCAACAAAAATGAATCCTTAGCCTTAGTTAAAGATACTGTTACAATTCCAAATTTTAACAGAACTTGGTACATAAAATTTATATTGAAAAGGCTTTGTTAGTGGCATTAGAATTTGAATCTTTATTTCAAATTTTTAGGAGTTACGTAAAGAGCTAGGGAAAGCTAGACTATCATTAGAAGAGTGCAGACAGTTAGGTGACCAGTTGACAGGTATGGTTGGGGAACCAGGTCTTGTAGAGATACGTAAACAACTCGAGGACATCCATAATCTTGCTGATGACGTGCACGACATCACACGAGAGAGAGATGAAGATCTGAAGACTGCCCTGGGTCATACTGATAAATTCCAGGAACTTGCAGATGTAAGTGAAAGCTTTAAAATTGGAGAAAAATTAAGATTTTTGTGTTGTCAGTAATGCATTCGGGTGATCATTAGCAGTTTTGATTTTTTTAAGGGATAACTTTAATTTTAAAACTTAAAAATCCTAGATTTGATGCATGACAATTTAAATTTTGTTTTTAAAAGGGTTGTGCAAAAGAAACTTCCAAGGTAAAAACTTAACAATTTCCGATGGAAAACTTACCAAAAAAAAAAAGTAAATAAGAAGCAAAAGAGGATTTCAAATTAAGTCTAAAAAGATTTACAAAGACACAAGACACTTAAAACAACAGAAACCAAACAGCATCCCACAATGTGAACTCCCCCTTCTCTTTGTGATTGTTAGGGTTTCTTTTTATTTTTGGGGTATTAATTTTCCTAGTTTTAGTGGGTGGTCTTGACCCACGAAATTTGATACTCCACGAAAAGAGATTTTATATTGGTTTGTATGTTGCAAACTACAGAAACACAAATTTAATAATCCACGAGCTGACAATTTTACATCAAACCACGAAAAATGGTATCCATGAAAATAAATGAATCCACAGTAATCAGTTCCTACCCGATACGACACCATCGTTAAAAAAATCTTATCTAAGACATCTGTTTGGTGCTACTTATTTGAGGAATGCTTTTGAATGTAGAACTTATTTCTCTTTCCAGTCTATAAATTCCTGGCTACCGACTGCAGAACACAAGTTAGCCAACATGAAACCAATTTCCACAAACCCTGAAACACTCAACCAGCAATTGGAAGAAATAAAGGTAAGCAAAGGGGAATAACTCTGGTATAATGATGTGTCCATGGTCAATTCTGGGTCAACTGTATCTTCTGTAAAAAAGTCACTTGGGATTGTTAAAGAATCTGCATGTGAAAATATCTGTTTTATAGATTTTATCAGGATGCATACATATTAATAAGAATCTTAATAAAAGTTTTTCAATAAAGCATTTAGTCTTATGCTATATTTTACAATATCTCTTTAGAAATGTCAGTTCCAAGTCAGGACCATTGCAATTAAACTAAAGGAAGTAAATGTTTTTCTTGAAATAATACCAATTCATCTGAATTCCATTTTACATTTCAATTGATATGTAAAAATTATGAATGAAATTTTTAATGTCCTAGTTTTTAACACTTGACCTCCTGACCTTCACAGATTGCTTGTGTTTACAGGACTTTGCAGGCAATTTATATAACGAATCACAAGGGGTTAGTATAGAACTAGGTTGTCACCGTGTGTAGCACGACCCGTCCTGCCATTTTATATTTAGTTCGATTTAATAATTTATTTATTGTCGCATCAGGATGTCATAATTTGAAAATTTGGAGATAGAATGAAGTTTCAATGCTTTCACATCTGTAATATTTTTTTGAAAAGAAATTGAGCAATGAAAAATTATGTTTTCCAAAAGCCAAGTAAAGACTGGTTTCATGGGGAAAAAAAGGAATTTTCCCAATTTTGTTCATGTAATTTATCACACGAGAAATAAAAGAGGTAGAAAAAATATTTTTGTTGATGAGTGTAGCATTTTGTTTATTTATCATGGAATTTTTAAAGTTTGAACTTGACTTCTGGTGTGACCTTGACATGATCTTGAAGTTGCCAAGTTAGATGTTAAATAAATTTTTAGCATGATTTTGCTTTCGTGTATCAGTATAATGCTTAGATTTTAAAACAAGTTTCCCTTAAAGCATGAAAATATTTTTTATTTTAATTTCTTTTATTATGAATTGATACCATTTGCTTTTATAGAAGAATTTTGTTTGCAATTTTTTATTTTTTCAAACTTTGCTTATAATTCTTGAATGGCTTATTTTTAGTTCAATTTTATTTTAATTATTATTTTTATTCAAAAAAATTGATTTGCTCCTGGGAGCCTCTAGTTTATTCCCGAAAAGATTTAGTGTGTGTTTTCATTCACCTTTTCACTGTGTTTTGAGTGAGGCGTGTACAAACTGCATTTTTATGTTCATTTTTTATATCCGTCCATTGGCTCGTCATCTTTTTGAAGATTTCTATTATTTGTATTGTTATAATGCCATAGAAAAGGGGGTTAGTTAGAGAAAATATTGTATCGTTTATTTATCATTTATTACTGTGTCATTCATAGAATAGAAATTTTTCCTTGTTTCCAATCAACGCCCATGAAACTATAACATGTCTTGTATACTAACATCAATATTGATAGGCCAATTTGAGAAGTATCCTAGATTTTCACCCCTCCCACCCTGATTTTTTCAGCCATCTCAGAAATTTGGGGGAGGGGGGTAGGCAAATTATGGATAATTTGGGGTCAATTTCTTTTAACATGGCAGCATATTTTATCAAAATGGTAAATAATTGAAAATAAAATTCGCCCGCCCATCCCACATTTTCAAGAAATTTGGGTGAGAATCTAGGAATTATTTTATGATAGCCATAGAGATGCAATTACTATAAACAAAAGTGAAGTTTTCTCAATCCGTGAATGTTGACCTTTTAGATTGAAAGGGGATTCAAAATGAAAGTAAGAAAAAAAAAAGCATGAAACCCTTCTTTGCTCTAGACTCCTGTCAATTAGAGTTCATATACAAATAGAAAAATAAAAATAAACAGAAAATCTTCTGTCTTTCTAAGTGTTAAGATCATCTTTAAAATATAACTTGCTTTACATTCTATATTCCTATAAAACATTTAACTTTTCATTTTGAAAATTTAGGAAACAACATATTTATGCTTAAAACGTATAAATGGCTTTCATTTTCATTACCATCATTTTTCTATACTAATATTCCAGCCTGTAAGCACATTATGAAGAAAACCCTATTATAAAATTTTGGCCATTGCCTTGAATTGGTTTTAAAACTAAACATACTTTTAATGTTTTGTTAAACATCAATTTAACAAGCCCAAACCTTTTTTGCCAACTTCTAAAAACAAAATTTTGACATTTTAGTCTCACAAGTCACAAGTCCACCCACACGTAGCGGAACTCCAGCAGTTGAACCAAGAGTTAGGGGCCTTGAAAGAGATGTCGCCAGTAGCTGCCGAGGCATTACAGAAACCTGTACATGATATCAATACCAAATGGAAGGAGGTTCTCAAAGGAATCTCTGACAGAGAGGTATGAATAAAGAAAATGTGGTTAACATTTCTATTGGCCAGATTTCATGAAATTAAAAATTCAGGTTACTGTGGATTCATTTATTTTTCGTGGGTACCAATTTTTGTGGTTTAATAAAAATTGATAAGTTCATGGATTTTTAAATTCGTGGTTCTGAAATCTGCATCAAACAGATCAATGTTAAATTACATTTTCGTGGAGAATCTAATTTCGTGGGTCGATGCCACCCATAAAAACCATGAAAATTGATACCCCACATATAAAAATGAAACCACGGTATATAATGTTAAATGACAAGTGGTTGGTTTTGAAAAATTCATTTATCCATCAATTACTTATCACAGGCAGGTGCTTGTTGTTTGGTATGCAGCATCAGCATGGGGTCAATTTCAGTGATTCATGCAGTCATGCACTTCAGTTTTAAAATTGTAAATGGTTAAGTCTCAGATCTAAGTTAATAATATTCTTGTAGTCTATAAAGTAAAACAAGGAAATGTTCAAGTTCGAAGCTCAAACCCATTGTCTTTTAAGCAAAGCTCGTTATATTTGATCGAAATTCATTATATTACAGGCCAAGATTAACAATATGCAGATGAAGATCGGAGAGGTAGAGTCAGGAATAGACAGCGCCATCAAGTCTCTGGAACAAGCTCAAGACGACCTCGATAACTTTGAAGAGTTTATCGCTGATCCTAAATCTTTAGAAACACACATGAAAAAATTACAGGTATGCAAATTGTACATGATGTTATATGCAAAGTCTTGTTTTAAAGATAGGAGATAAGAGTTTTCCCTAGAAAAAAAAACAAAGTTTAAAATTTTTTTCTGAAACAAAAGCCCTGAAGAGCTGCACTTCATCAAATTGTTCGATTGTGGGAATTTGATGATTAAATAGATAATTATTGGGAAAGGTAGGTTTCTTTAAAAGTCAATTATTAAAATTAATTTTGATTTGCTTGCTGGCCTGAACAAGTTTGGATGCATTTTGTATTAAATAAATAAGACAATTCTTAAACCCTTAGATTGAGTAAGTGATTCACAAACTCTTATTTCAAATGACATGCATTGGTTTCAATGACTGAATTTGCAACAAAAGCAATTATGGTATGGTACACTTTGACAGGACTCACCTTTTGAGGATTTAACCCAAATGGACATTCATTTGATAGAAGCCAAGTTAAAATTGATACAGGTACCAGTGTTAGGGGAACCAGTGTTGTTGTCTTGGTGATGGATAACATGTCTTGTGTTAAAAAAAAAAAACATCAATGTTTTTTCATGTTGAAAGGGCAACTTGTTTTGCACATGTTAGTCAAATATTTAAATCAGGATGTTGAAGGGTATTTTGGCAAAACTAACATACACACATGTAGGGAATGTGCACAAAATTAACATGATTAAAATTATTAGAGATGGACAATTGCCAGCACCTTTTGACATCAGATAACTATAAAAATCGTTCACAATTTTTCATTTAGATTATTATTTTTCTTCTTCTTCAAAAACTAAAGCAAACTATGAAAAAGTTGACAATCTGGGTGAGTCAGAACTCAGATTTGGGTTTTGGCCTTTAGAAAGCCCAATTCTCTTTCATGCATGGTTTCCTTAACCTGTATGTATTTAATTGGAAATTCTTGATTGTATTTAGAGAGGACCCAGCCCCGCCCTCCTTTCTTTTTTCTCGTAGTAATTTGTTGGCTTTGGGGGAATGTTTAAAAACAAAAGGATTACCTGACTGGCGGTCTCAAAATTTTTCTTTTAATTGGATAGAGAAGAAAAGTTGATAACGGGTTTGGAATTTTACTCTCATAGTTTCTCGTGCTCACTGTAAAAAAGGTTAAAAACAAGGGTTCTCAGGGGCGGATCCAGAGGTCCGTGAAAAGGGGGGCATAATTGCTATAAATGTCAGATTTTGATGAAAATTTGAAGTTGCTTGGTCAATTTTATACAGAAAAAAATTAAAGGGGGACCTCTGAATCTGCCACTGGTGCTTGTAAATATCAACTAATAATAATCTGTTAAATTAGTTTTCATATTTAATAATTTGAAGATAATGTGTTTTTATCACAATAAAAGAATTTTTCCCCATTGTAGTTACTGAACCGTGACTTGAAAATTCAAGAGAGAGTTTGTAAACAGTTGAGTGATGCCGTTGACGATATTATCGAGAAGGAAGAGGAGGACAACCCCCTCCTAGCGGAGAAACGTGAGACGATGAATGACCTGATGAGAGCCGCATACGCTAATGCTAAAGACAAGGAGGCTAAAGTACACGAAAATCTCAGACAAGTAAGTAAAAGCATGATCACGCTAAAGTAAAAGATAATTTTAGACACTTTGAAGATTTTATTATTGGCAATTACTGATGCTTTTGACTCTGTCAAATATTTTATTAGGACATTGTGTAATCTAGTTTAACTTTTAAAATTTTCACATACATGTATGTTGAAAATTGCATATTCACACGATCAATGAATTTGTATGTTATGGATAACAATTCATATCAAATTCTTCAGGTTTCTTCTTTACTTCATTTTTCCATGAATACAAAGCTGAAAATAAAAAAAAATAACTTAGTAAAAGTAAGAATTATTAAACTTAAAGTTTGGCATCTAATAATAGGCTGTGCAAAAAAAGTTGAAAAATTCAGCCTTGTAAAACATATGATATCAGCAGTGTCTTATTTCCAGGTGAAGAAATATTTAGGAGATGTTGATGACATGTTACAATGGGTAACAGACTTACGGACTGAGCTTAAATCATCGCCACCACTAGGGGCTCTTCCAGAGTCTGCCAAGAAAGAATATGAGGATTGTATGGTAAGTGTGTCAGTATGTCTGTCTGAAATAAAATTTTGTGAAAGTGCTTTAGCTTGTGGGTAATAAATTTTGTTGATGTATTGAAATTTATTTGTATGTGGCTTCATGACTTACATGTAGTTATAAAGGGGAGTGATTTGGAATTATTTTTTTTTTAAATCCTCCTTCAAAAACTATATTTCTTCAATTATGTTTTCATTGATTAAAAGAAAAAAAATGAATCTAATAGTTTTGGCTTCTTAAAGCTAAACAGCCAATTATAATTTGAAAAATGACTCAATTTTGAACAATTTTGTACTACATTAATTTATTTCAAACTTTACAGAAACGTCAAGAAGAGCTTGAGAAAAAGGAAGAACCAATCGAAGCCTTGATAGCCAAAGGAGAGGACATCATCAGTAAATGTGCTCCAAACGAGTCGCTACAGATCGCTGAGAAATTACGTAAACTCAAGGAACGTACTGCTGATACTAAAAATAGAGCTGAGAAACGAAAGGTTTGTATTAGGAATTGATTCAGCTAAATTGGCCAAGATGTAATGGGTAAATAAGTCTTTTGTAGATCAATGAGAAGTTTGGAATATTTCAAAGAATAATTTAGACAATAATTAGACGTGGAATATGTGTACATAAAAAGGCTTACATAACAAGTGGCAATTTGAAAAATCCACAATGGAAGACAATCCTTTTAAGTTTGTTGTAAATGCTGTTTAACTGAATTTGGTATGTATAAAGAACACCATAAGTTGTTGTCCATTTAACTTGGAAATTTTGATCCTCAAATTGTAATTGGTGTTATGGATGTTAAAACTTTTTGGGGATAGGGGGCAGACATCGTAACTTTTATTTTCTTCCTAGTTTGGCATGAGATGTTTAAAGTTGGTGAACTGGCAAACATGCAGTCATTCTAGAATTGCTTTGAATATTGTAGCTATTGAAATGTTTTGAATTATTTATTTATTAATAATATTTCTTGTTTCACCAGGACAAGTTAGATGAACATATGCAGAATGTTGATGAATTCCATGGTACTCTGAAGTCATTCACAGATTGGTTAAATACGGCAGAGGTTGCCATGAGAGAATTCAAATATCCCAGTAAACTGGTAGACAAGGTCACACAACAGATAGAGGAACATGAGGTCAGTAGGTCAAAGTTGAAATTCAAGCATTCATGTGTTTATTTTCAAGATAAGGAAATAATATCACAGAGCAATTTTCTACAGTGATACATATCCTATAACATGGTGTTACACGGTTTTGAAAGCTGATAAGTAAAATCCCCCGAAATGCATTCAGGACTTAATATTTTAGATCTTAAATGATCATTTCTAGACATGAAATATTAAAACAAAGTTTATATAAAATATTTTTCCAAGTTTAATGATGGTATAATATAAAATCAATTTTGCATTTAGACTTGCAAGAAGTTTATTGTTTAGTTTTTAATACAAAGTGGCAATTATTTTATCAAACTATTTCTTTGTTTTCTAGAAACTTCGAACAGAACTTGACCAACATTCTGAGAAGATGATGTCATTAGATAGAACAGGAAGCTACCTCAAATACTTCGGACGTAAAAAAGACACGATCTATATTAAGAATCTGCTTATCGGTATACGACTCAGATGGAAAAAGCTCCTCAGACGTACAGATGAAAGGGGACGTCTGCTACAACAGGCTTACAGAGAAGATAAAAGGGTAGGTGGAGTTAATGGCCCTTAAAAACAGTTGTTGATTTGACTTGAGGAAAAAGGGAATTCAAAGTTGTAACTCTGTTATTTAAAAGTATAGATTTAACAAAGATATTAAAGAAAAAAGTTTTCAGAAAATAGGAAAACAATACTCCAACCAAAAGTTAGCAAGCTGCAGAATATTTTTTCTATTAATAATTCATACTTTCCCATTGTATTTTTGCCTGAAAGTGCTGCCAGTTTATATGTAGTGTTAGTATGTTGATGTCTCACTTGGTAATCATATTGTAGAAAAAAAAATAATTTAACCCTGAATAATTTCTACTTTCAGTTTTATGATGCTTGGAAGAGCCTCTGTGATTGGTTAGATGACAGTTCAAGGTTAATGGCAAAGTTCAGTCAACCCCAAGGTGCTACAAAACAAAATATTGATGAACTCAAGGTCAGTTAAGGTCATTTCTTGACCTTGTTTATGTGTATATTATATCAAATTATGGTGTGCTACAATATCGTATGTAGAAACAAATTAATGTAATGTATTTACTGCTGTATCATTTATAAACTTTTTTTATAGATGTTAATTTTAAAATTTATTTTTGACAGCTTGACAACAAATCTTTTAAATTTGCAAATTGCAATGAAACTATAATTATGTTCCCCAAACGAAGTTCGGGAACATATTGTTTTTACTCCGTTTCTTACTATTCTTATTATTCTTCTTCTTCCGCACTCTAAAAAATGCTTGTCCGGGTATAGCCGAAGAGATGTGAAGACTGACCTTTATGAAACTTTCCACAGTGGTAGGGGACATATCAGAGGTGTGCACAACGTTTTCGAAATTTTCAAAATGGCCAGCGTTTCTGAGTAAACAGCGAAAGTTCATTATATAGGACATTGCTATATCTCGGTAACCTAGGTGGTGAGGACCTTGAAATTTGGTAGGATTATAGAGCTTGATGAGTACTATTAAAATATCCAAAAAAAATTTGAAGCGATGTTTACGGTTTTTCCGCAAAATGACAAAATGTGAAATTTTAAAATCCAAGATGGCCGCCAAAATATAAAAGTGCTTGGATTTTGATACAAATTAATATTCCTGTTGATTTTGATGTTGTGAGTAATACTCCACATCAGAGGTGTTCATTAGGACTTCGAAATTTTTAAAATGGCCGCTTTTTTGAGTAAATAGCAAAAGTTCATTATATAGGACATTGTCATATCTCAGTAACCCAAGTGATGAACACCTTGAAACTTTGTAGTATTATAGAGCTTAATAAGTACTAAAAAAATATTTAAAAAGTTCTAAAGAGATATGTACAGTTTTTCCATAAAATGCCAAAACTTGAAATTTCTAAATCCAAGATGGCCGTCAAAATTTAAGAATCCCTTTATTTTGATAAAAATTGGTATTCTGGTAGATTTTAATGTTCCGAGTAATATTCCACATCAGAGGTGTGCACAACGTTTTCGAAATTTACAAATTGGCTGCCGTTTCTGAGTAAACAGCGAAAGTTCATTAAATAGGACATTGCTATAGCTCAGTAACTTAGGTGGTGAGGACCTTGAAACTTGGTAGGATTTAAGAGCTTGATTAGTACTACAAAAATATCCCCCCAAAAGGCAGTATATTTGCCGCTTTAAGGTACATCTTGTTCGTTTGGGGAACATCTGTGACGGCTGCCGTCACAATCAGTACTCGTTTTTTGCATTATTGTAAGAATTTTACTTCAGATTAAAAAAAAAAAAGATGATAGATTAGTTTTGCAAAAGCATATAAGCATATTCTATAAACTTTTCAGTGGGATCCTAAGGTACTTATATCGAGTGACTAAATAAATTAACAATAGTGTGAAACACTTTATGGGTAGAACTGATGTTAAACACTTATTTCTCACAAATTCACAAATGATTAGTAGTCCTAGGATATTTTATATTTCACCTAAAAATGATATACATGTTACATAAGAAATTTCATTTAGTTTTTATCTGCCAATATTCTCATTTGTTCTGACATTAAGTAATGTTTACCTACTTAAGAATATTATATTCAAAATGACTTGTGTACTCTTTTCTTTGATATATATTCACATTTTGCTGCCTTTATTTAGATACATAATATTTCATCTGTCTTTTAGTACATATCTTCATTATTTGCGTTGTGAATTTAAATACTCAATTTGAATGTTAACCACTCCAAACTTTTAAAAATGAAACTTAAATGTAATTTTTACTTGTTAGTTTTTCAACTAAAAAATTCTAATGAATATATCCTAACACTCATTAAAAAACACCTCTATATTTTATACATGTAGAATGCACTCATGGAGACACACATGCAGGTATAGAAAATGTGTGATGCTAGAATAGTTTGAGTTATCCCCCTTACACCACGTTTTGATTGTGTGCTGTGTGCCCATGCACAATAGTGACAATAAATAAGGGGAACACATTTAAAAGTGGTGTGTTTGCTGTGTTTAATGTGTGGGTCTGAATTAGATATATATGTATGGAAGATCTGTTCAGGACAAGAAAAGAAATATCTTATAAAATGTACCAAGAGCAAATTTGAAAAAAAACATTGTAAACAATTAATTATACAGCTCCTTGCCTTCAACTACCATGATAGATAAGCAGGACTTTTATGTGGAAATGTGTGGTTTTATACAATTACTGATATTTAAATGATGAAAAAGATCCCTAGCAATTTGTTTTTGTCCTTTTAAATGAAGTTGCTAACAATGATGCAATTTCATGTAAAAATTATGCTACAAGTTTTCAAAGCATCCAAATAGTTGGTTGAAAAAATGTCATACTTTTACCGAAATAATAAACTTTTATATCTTTTGAATTTTATTAGGCTGTGACTAAGGTAAAGCTTTAGATCCCTAAATTTTATATAGTTTCACATATGTCAAGAGGGATAAACCCTCCTTTGCATGATTAAGTTATCCTGGGATAAGTTTTTCAACGTTTTTAGAACCCGTCACATACATGTACAAGTACTGTAGTTGACAAGTAGATTTGGATAAGGTTCAAGTAAGCATGAAAATACTCCCAGTTTTGTACCACAACTTCACATTTTATGACCCCCCTTCCATAGAAGAGGAATATATAGGGTATGGGTCATTTCACATGTTTGTCTGTATGTCAGTCCCAAACCAGGTTTATCTTCAGGGCTTTTCCATAAATAGTGTCTGTTTGAACAGATTCTTGATCAGTATTGGTAATTTATTAAGAGAGAGGATATTTAAAGGCCTTGGCCTGCTATCCAATCCTTTTCTTATTGAATGGAATCAATTTATTAAATGGTCACAAAATGATATGCTCTGGTCCTATATACATGGTATTGTCTTTTCACATATATTTTTAGAATTGCATGATATTATATTTATTGTGAATGTTTTCTTTTTCACAATAATACAGCTTGCGCACAATGGGTGTTCCCAATTTCAATGCTAATGAATTATCTGTCTATTTTAGGACAGGGTAAGAAAATTTGCTCTTTTATCTGCAAAATCACTACCAAGATCTATAATATTATCTTTATATTTTCCATAGCACTTTTAAGATGAGCATAATTATTTAATAAAAGTTCCATGCTGAGTTAATACTCGTTTCAATGCTACAATATTCTCCCCTTTCCTTCAAATGCCTTTGTTACACATAATAGAAAATCCTATGACCTTGCATATCAGAAGGGTTAGGTATATATAGAAGGTCAACAAAAATTTATTTTGAAATGAAATACTGAATGATGATAATTCTTATAAAGGTCTTTAACCCAACTCTGTGCCCTATGCAACCCTACTTATGACTCTTTAAATCCCTGCTTCCTACTCTTTGGTTTCATTTTACTCTGCCACTCCTGTTGCTCTTCACCCCACATTGCCTGCTTCCTGTCCAATTGAACCCCAGATCCTGTCCTTTTGCTTCTTTTACCACCCCCTTGAACTCAATGTAGCTATAAAGACAGTCTTTAATATAAATGCAATGTTATGAAACCACATGTTTATTCACTTTTTTGTGTCACACTGGTCTATTTACACTATCCTATATCTCTATTTATGGTATTGAGGTCGACCTTACAACAATATTTTGACAGGAAATAAGAAAATATTTTAGAGATTTGTTGGGTCCCTATGTAAACATAATGGTTGAGGTTAAAAAGTCATTTAAAGTTAGGAAGCAATGGGTACATTTGAAAAGTTTTTACCTGGCCAGCAACAGAATTTCAACTGGAAAGTTTTTTTAACATAATATTTGATAGCTTCTGTATTCCAAGTACCGGTATTCTTAATACAGATAGAGCAGTATAAGCCTTGAACTGTCTGTCTAGCATGTAAAAAGTTATGCTACTATGAAAAATTAGGATCTGTGCTTTTGTTCATGGATTTCTCTAAATATCTTGTATCAGTACCTTATAAATTTCAAAAATCATACTGAAATTCTTCGAAAAACTGAAAAACCATTCATTTTGATGACCCGTAATCAATTTTTTGCACATATTACATAATAAATAAAGGCTTCCGTTGTTCCATAAAGGTGTGAGCCCCATTTAAAAAAATCTAACAAATAAGCTTTAATTTAAGTAAATAAAGGAGGTGTTATGGTCTAGAAATAGTTTATACTTTAGGTAAGAACTCAGAATGATGCATAAGATATAAAACACTAAATCATTACTAATTTTTGAGATTTGAAATTGATTTTCAAGGTGTGGTGTGTTACCAATAATGGAATTAAGAAATTTTAAACACAAAATGAGCTTTTATGTTAGCTTTTTAAAATGAAATGAAAAGATGCATTTAACGACCATCACTGGAAAAAAGGAACATTATTTCTTGCAAATGATTTAAAAAGCAGCAATAAAGATTGAATTAAGAACCTTTGTTAAACTATGTTAATTTGAAGTACATCATAATTTTTCATTGATTTAAATATTTCAGTACATTTCTTTTAACCCACATTTCAAATAAATTATGGTTTGTCCCAATTTTACATTTGGTTGAGATTTAAAAAGAGGATCATATTTTATTTCATAGACAAGATCGTTAACGATTACATATGGAGTCCTCAATAGAGTTTCCGACTGAGTAGCGTCTTTTTAAAACTGTGTCAGTTATTATAGCAGAATTGTCAACAATTTACTGTCATGTTCAACAAAAGACATAAAATTTGATACCTTAAAGTATGGTACAGTGGAAATTTGAGACAAATTTGTACAAAATTTTATTTTGATAAGTGGTATTGTATATCAGTAGGGAAAAAAAAAGACTATATGGATTGATCATTTTTGGCTGGATTTCAGGGAGTGAAAAATCTGGGTTATAAAATGATGAATGTCAGGCAGGCAGTGTGCGGGCGGGAAACAAATTTTTGTAACAGTTTTCTCAGCAACTACTAATCACAGCCACTTGATATTTGGTATACATCATCATTGTGGGGTCCCATAACATGGGATTTGATTTCAGGTCTGTTGCTCACTAACTTCCTGTTTAACAAAGACTTTGACAGATTTTTATTCAGTTCTTCAAATGGAGGGTAGACAGGCAGTCCAGGCCCCTTGGACAAGTAGGGACCATTGCAATAATGGAAAATGAAGCAAGATTCAAGGGGAAGAGAAGGAGTCAAATAAGAGGGAAACTGGAGTCTTGGTACCTCCTGTTTATCCCCTCTTAAGGATGTTCAATACTATTATTGAAAATAAATAGGTTTCTAATTTGATGCCTTAAATGAAAAGGTAATAGGGAAAGGTATATAATAAGGGAAAAAAATGATAGGTTCGTGACCCCGTTTTATTGATGTTAAAGTTTTGGCGGGAAAAGGTTTACTCTGACTTTTTCATAGGTTTAGCAATTAGTACTATTTAGCTGTTAAAACCCATGACAGAATAAATAGGATTTGATAAAACTTTGTTTATAATCTATTTATGACATATTAAAGACATTGATACCAAGAAAATAAGGGGTTCGTGGGCAAAAAAAACCAAAACCCTTTTTTGATGGTAAAAACCAGAGGATTCAGAAAAAAATGACAGAAATCTTAAAACAAGATTAGCGAGCATCCTTAAAGGGGAATTAAGTGTTTTGCAGGTGTTGGTACTTAAAAAATAATCTTGGGACTGTCACAAATTAAGGCATTCTAGCATTTGGGTATTAAAAGTAAAAATAAATTTTAAGCTTTTGTTAAAGAAATTTAATATTTCAAATTATAATGTAATTAAAATTGATGCATTTTTATATTGACCTAAACTATTCTTCACAAATTATAGCAAAAAATGTATGAAAATTTCAGAACATATAAATCACGCATAAAAGTTTGCTTACAATTCATTTAAAATTGAATTAAATGAACATTAAGCATCAAAAAGATATATAAAGAATGTATTTTCAAATTTATCAAAAATTGAATAATTTGAATAAATCTTCACATTCCTTTCTATCTCCTTTGGCAGTTTAATAAACGACTTATGTGTGGTATATATAGACCTATACACTATTTTTCCCTTTACGTCCCTTTCTCATGTAAAATAATGATAAATTCTGATGTTGCTAACTTGCCATACTTTCTACCCCATGCTTAGTTCATTCATTCAGAAATTACCATCACAAACCAACTCGTGGAGGGATATACTTAAATTTCATGCATCGCTGATTCTCAAATCCGATTGGATGGGATGATAAAAAGATTTTTTTCGTGTACTCCATATGAAGTGAAATCGGATAACCTTTAAGGATACAGTAGATATATATAAATTTTACAATTTTCTTGCAATTTTGCATTTTATGAAAATTTTTGTGACATAATTTTTGGATATTTTCAATATTTTGGAGATTTTTGTCAATTAGAAGGAAATAATTTTTCACCTGTCCATCGTTAAACTTCCTCAGGTAAGATCTAATTAACAGGTGTGCTTTACCTTTAAGACTAATAGTATACAAAACGCTCGGTTATAAAAACCAACCATTTCAAAAGGATGAAATAAATAACCATTTAATAGCTCCTTTGCTTAACCCCTTGAAATAAGATTTAAAACTGGACAATAAAAAGTTTCAAAAATTAAAATCTTTTGGCAAATGATCGTGTTCCTCAGAGGTAAACAAATTAGACTTGTAACAAAATATTTGACGCTTTTGTCATCGCGGTGACTAAACTTTGTCCCCAAGCCGTAGAACAGCTCTCGACTAAACATGGCTTGACATTTATGTTAGGTAGACATGCAACATGTTTTGTTTTTCTATAATATGCCTTTAGGTTAAATGTGTTTCTTGAACCAGTTAGCAATTTTTCATGGTCTTCTGCATTAATGTACCTTCTATTTATGCCCAAACTATGAAAGTGGGGCATTAATTGTTTTGGTCTGTCTGTCCATCCTTCCAATGTCTATCTCAGGTTTACCTTCAGATTTTATATGATACTTTTGTCTTTCAAACCTGAACTAACTCATCGAACATTTGATCTTAAGCAAATCTGGATACTGGGGTACTGTAAACCAATTAACTTTCGCGTGCGATAAACGTTCGCGGGATTCGCGAGCACTTTATATCCGCGAAAGTTTGTAGTCGCGAATAAGTCACTGAGAAGTTGTATTCATTAAACGAATCTCGAAAACCGCGAATGTTTGTCTTCGTGAAAACGTCCAATGTAATGAAACCGTGAAAGTTTGTAGCCGCGAAAGTTTGTTGGTTTACAGTAATCAGGTTGTTGGGGCCCACTGTTCTGAAATTTACTAGATCTGCTTTAAAGGATATCATAAAATTTTAAGGCAAAGACATACATGCCTTTGAATTGGACAATTGGTGTAGGAAAGGAAGTAGGCAAATAGTCATGGGTGACGTGGCCTTTTCTCATTTCGAAATTGTTTAAAAGAAAATCTTTAAAAAACTAGCTAAAATTCTTTTCTTTTAAAGTTTTCCGTACTTCTCCTATCTGTCCCAATAACCTTGGGTAAACTTAAGTTTAAAAAGAGAGCTGTTTTATAAAGTGATTTATGCTTCTTTTTATAGTTGAAATTAAATATTTATTTTCAAACTGTCCATTTAATAGATTGTTTTTAGTCAAAATACAGTGTATAAAAACTATTAATTGGTACTTGTGGTCATTCAGGGTGAACTTTACACCAACCCTGCCAATGAAGTGTTTGGTTAGTGGGTGGTCATGCTAAAAATATTTACTGTGGTTTCATTATTTTTTGTTGTGTATCAATTTCTATGGTTTTTCGTGGGTGGGGCTGGTCCATGAAATGAGGTTTTCCACGAAAAGGAAATTTTAACATGTGCTTTGCATGCTGCAAACTTCAGAACCACCAATTTAAGAACCAGCAAACTGGCATTTCTTAACAAATCCACACGTCAATTGGTACCCACAAGAATAAATGAATGCACATTATTTGTTGAACATGATTAGGACAACCAAGGATTATCCAAAGCAAAAGACTTCAGGGCATTTTAAAGTTTGGACACTTCCAATAATCAATAGTAGTAGTCCTCTGTCGATGCAACTGATGTCTGCAAATGCATTATTGCTACTCAAATACAGCAGCATCTCCATCTATTTTAGCCTTGTGTTTTTGTGCAATATTAGATGGTGTAAAAAAAATTGTATGCATTGAAAGTCCAACTCTTGGTAAGTTCAGCAAGGGAGATTTCAAAAAATATTTTTGACACCATTTAAAGGTGAGATTCTTTGGTGCATTGGTTTCTTAAACATTTTATAATTACAGGAAGTTCTTTGTAAAAATTTTAAGGTTTTTAAATAAAAATATAGTTTTGCCCTATCCCAGGTACTTAAATACCAGGGTCATTGTAAATAATAATCTTCCTCTCAGTAACATCTTTTAAAACATTTTTTTAGCTCTCACGTCAAAATCATTGGTGTAGATACTATTTTAAAAGGTCTTTGTAACATTATTTTCAACTATTTGTGTTTTTTGCAGATCACTGGTGTACAATAAAATTGAACACACAAATCTTGATTTTCCTTAAAATGTTTTTCATTTAAAAAAAAAATTTTAAGTCTTGAAAAGAAAATATATATTAAATAATTATAAAAAAATGTGTTATTGTTCTTCACTCTCTAAAGTTTTTACCAGTAAATAAAGTATTTGAAAATGTCATTAAATTACATGTAATGTGTATTTAATTTCTATTTCAGAAATTCCAGCATCAGCTTGCAGGCAAGCATCCTGCTTTTTACTCTGCGACACGTCTTGGTCGAAACTTGAAAGATCGTTGCACGAAATCTGACCCAGAAAGAGAGGTCCTTCAACAGATGCTCGATGACCTCAAAAATAAATGGAATTCTGTTCGTTCTGTAATTTCTAAAAGGTAGGGGTCAAAGGTGAAAGTCGTGACTTTAAGGTTAAGGTCATGTTTGAACAATTAAGGTTGTGAGAATATAGAAAGATTTATTTATATTTTGCAAAGAAGTTGAAAGTGAGTGAATGGTTTTGCAAGGGTGTTTTATGTCTTTTAAGGTTAAAAGTTATGTATGATTTGGCAAAAGATTTTGTGAAAATTGATGAATGATTAAGGGAAAGAAGTTAAAAGTTGATGTGTGATTTGGTAAAAGAAGTTGAAAGTGGATGTATGATTTGGCAAAAGAAGTTGAAACTTGATGTATGATTTGGCAAAAGAAGTTGAAACTTGATGTATGATTTGGCAAAAGAAGTTGAAACTTGATGTATGATTTGGTAAAAGAATTTGAAAGTTGATGTATGATTAAGGGAAAGTATTGATTTGATGTAATCTATGATGTTTGCAAAGAAGTTGTATAGAAAGCATGGCTATTTTCTTTGTGAAGAGTTGAATGTGGATTGCTTTGGTATTATTTCTTAAATAAGTCTATTGCGGTTTGTGAAACACAAATTGATTGTAAAATAATCATATCTAAAAAGTTGCAATGTCAATATAAACTCTGGTAGGTGTACCAAACACCTTTAGATACAATGTCAAACAATATAGGAGACAATATACAATTTCAGCTAGAGGTTACAACAGGTCTTACATTTAGTTTCAAGTCTATCTTGTTTCACAAGGTTGACTGTCTTCCCTTTTAAACAAAGTGACACTAATTCTTTCTGAACCTAGCTCATAATTGAAATTTAATTGGTTGATAGTCATCTATATTGGTCCTCTACTAATTGTTCTTCCTATCCCAGAGCTGTCTGTAGCTATTGACCTGGAACCAGGGCAATAGTGTTTTTTATAGACCCATTGAAAGTGAGATATATGGCATGTTAAAGACCTACCCTGAGGTCAATAATAAATTGATTCAGAGAAAATTAAATAAATTGATTGTAGGACATTATAAATACTATTATGTGTATTGGGTGAATTGTCTACAATTATGTGTATTGGGTGAATAGTCCACAATAATGTGTATTGGGTGAATAGTCTACAATATTGTGTATTGGGTGAATAGTCTACAATAATGTGTATTGGGTGAATAGTCCACAATAATGTGTATTGGGTGGATAGGGCTAATGGTAGGTTTTGGTATAGGTAATACACAGTTGTAGAGGAAACACTAATGTGTATTGGGTGGATAGGGCTAATGGTAGGTTTTGGTATAGGTAATACACAGTTGTAGAGGAAACAATAATGTGTATTGGGTGGATTGGGCTAATGGTAGGTTTTGGTATAGGTAATACACAGTTGTGAAGGAAACGAGAATGTGTATTGGGTGGATTGGGCTAATGGTAGGTTTTGATATAGGTAATACAAAGTTGTAGAGGAAACAATTATGTGTATTGGGTGGATTGGGCTAATGGTAGGGTTAAGTATAGGTAATACACAGTTGTGAAGGAAATGAGATGAGTATTGATGGTATAAGTTTATAAAGTACCCTGTCAAACAATTATGAAGTCTGAATTTTGATGATTGCAGCTAGCTGAAAAACAAATATGCAAATAAGTGCTTGGAAGAGCTCTAACAATCTAAGAGTAAGTGGAATTCCAGTAAGTAGCAGAGTCCAAGAAATATATTTTAAGTATTTCAAGCTACTTAAATGGTGTATGGTGTCCCCTTATCTGTCCTATGTTTTCATACTTGAAACCTTGAAAATATGAAAACTATTTAACCTTCCTCCTATTGAATAATAAAATGCATTTTACATTAAAAAAAATATGATGAAATAAGCTGAAGGACATGTTGTTGAAAGGAAATGTTGATAAAGACCACCACGGAAAAATGGTGTGCATGGGACATAAATTTTAGCATTTAAAGATGCATCTATTCTAGTTCAAAGAAATTTACAACATCAATGAAATGTTTGTATGTTAAAAAATGCACCCAAACTAAAAGATGTTCAAATGGAAAGTTTATGTACTGTGACACAATATCAAAGAAACATTTGGATTGTAAAAACATCTGAATGAAAAGCAGCCATCAGCAGAAAAGTTTGTAAAATATTGACAAAAGTTTGTTTTTTAAAAGGAAGAATTTAGACAGATATTCACACAACTATAGAAAATTGATCTTCAGGAAATAAATCTACAATTAATAGAACATTTATAGTTTAGACCCTCACAGTCATACTATATATCTCTCCTTTCTCTCATATTCCCTATTGTTAACAACATTGTCTTATATTTTACACTACAACCAAAATTGATCTTGTTCCCACAATTTGTTTACATCTGATTTAAAACCTTAAATTTAATCATTTTCACAATGATATTTTGTAGTTTCATTTCCAATTTCTCCTTTTCCTTTTTATTCTACACTCATAAAGTATTTTCCTAATTCTCCTCCCCCAAGCAAGGAATGTATTTTTCAAATTCTCACCCTAAGAAATTGCCTTTTAAACAATCTCCCCAGAGTGGCTCCTTAAATTCAAATGTTTTACAATGGCCCCTTAAACTGTACAATTTTACACCCATCAAATTGAACAATCCCTTTACCCTGTACTAAATTTAAGATTTTTTGTTGCTATAATCATGGAAGTAATCTCAATATTACTTCCATGCTATAATCAGGTGCTGTAAACCCTATTCACTTATCCCCCTATCCAGGAAATCTCACTTTAAGGAAGAAAAACCAGATCCTTAAACCTGTCTGTTGTAACACCCCCACCAAATCATCTTAATCCCTCATATTAAAGAGACTGCCCCCCCACCCTTTTATCTTTCACTGGATCCTTAAACTGCATTATCTATTCTACACCCCTCTAACTGAAAATAGTTCCCTTTACTAAAATTTGTAAAATATATCCTGTGTAAATTAAGCCCTCCTTATCCCCCCAACCCAGGAAATCTCATTCTGAGAAAAAGGCCATATCCTTAAACCTGTCTATTTTATCACCCCTCCAATCCCCTTAATCCCCCATATTAAACAAACAAAGGCAATCCCCCCTCTACTCTAACAATACCCTCAAGCCAAAATCATAAACAAATCCTTGATATTTCTGATTGGTGTCATTACACAATAGGTTCTTATTGTCAAAGGGACCATGTTTATTAGGTCTAGGCCTATTGATAAGGTATTTGGGACTATACAACATCTAAGGACCTGTTATCCTTAGAATTTAATATTTCTATAAACAGTTTCAGTGGAATTTAAAATTTGTTACAAGTGCTCAGAGTGTAGAAAATTCAAGAGTGTAGTTATATTTAAATTTCATTTTCTGGAATAATTTGTTATTTTCATGGATGTTCTAAATCATGGGTGAGTTATTGTAATTTATGGTTTAATTATGATTGTGTAGAAAAATTGAAAATATTTTTTAACATATTTTTTTATCTCATGGAGTACTACATCACAGGTGAGTTATTTGTAATTTATGATTAATAAGTGAATGTTATGAATATCAAAAAAGGTGATCACCAAGTTATGTAATAAGGATATGATCCAAATTATAGCCATCTACATTGGCATGTAGATTAAAATTCACATTTTAATATCTTTTGAAAAGGATGAATTTAGATAGAAGACTGATAAGTTTATATTTCATTTAGATTTGAAAGATAGAGTAATAAACAGTTTATGCAATATTTTATAAGTTTCTGCCTTTTACAAATGGAGACATGACTTGCATGAAATATATTACTGGACAGTTGCATCAATGCATGCACTTTTTGCAGCAATGATTTTAAGAAGTTGACATGAATCTAGGCTAGAATTTTGGGGTCTTTTTAGCAGCTTTTGCATTGCTGCAAGACGGAGGGTACAATTAAACAAGGCATGCCATGAAAAAACGAATTCAAAATGTCAAAGGAACTACCATGTTTGATGTCTGTATAATGATTAGTTTGTTTATGTCTTGAGTTTTCATTGTTGTGTTTGTAGACCCCATTTTAAGATTAGCCAAAGTTGCCCGTGTAGCAATAGCATGTATTATTATGGGGTTTGATTTTAGGATTGTTGCTTATCCATTTTCTTTGTCCGAATGTCGAACCTATCGCAGGATAAAAACTGTAACATGCAAAAACTGTTTTGATTTTTTTGTCACCAGATGTAAATTAGTAAATTCCTTTATAATTGGTATTACTCGAGTATTCGTAACAGATATACGTAATTTAGTCAAAGGTGTCGGTCAAGCGCTAATGGACAAGTTATGCTCGTCATATAAATATGGATGTCAAAGGTCTTTCAAGTATCTTGTAAGCTTGCTTTTTTTTCCATGGACAAATAGTACATGTTTCCGATCGGGATATTACCATGCATTTTCCAACTTGAGAATTGGACAATTTTTATATGGCCATGTAAGCAGGTCTATTTTATGGACAAATAACGAAGAAGTCTTGTAACTTGCTCAAAAAATTGGATTTATTCTTTGATTCAGCCTTTTATCCATTTACAATTAACGCATGACCCATATTTACGGGGGTGTCAACTCTTTCAAGTATGTCGTAGGCTAAGTCCTTTTTATCGCAAATGTTTACCAAACAAATAGAAAATGGCCTCTTGACGAAGTACAACTTCGGCCATGAAGTATTTGATCTTATAAGAGTGAAACCTAAATAGATAAAGTTTGAATGTCCGACTGTTGAAATTAAATCAGCAATAAGTTGGGCCTTTGAACGGTCTTATCTACCATATACTTATATAGGGTTATATATCGTATTTCAAATTCAACAAATTTAGATTTGACAAGGTTTATTATCAAGTTGTTGTTGCGGTATATATTTGTATATATTTGGATTTTAATAAACTTTTGATGGTCCTATACAACATGATTAAAAGATAGTATATCAATTTTCTTGAGTTTTTTTAAAATGAAATGTTTGGCATTTTCATGCATGTGTAAAAAAAGGAAACAAGAACTAAAAGTTTAAAGGCACGCCAATCATTTTATCTATCATAAGCCCCATTTACATGCTCAAATTATACATACGTACATTTTTGTATGTAAATATACACATATGCAAATTTACACACGTATGTATAAGCAAACATGCTAAGCATTTACATGAGTTTTATGCTTAGTGTGTATTTTTATAAATTAATTCAAATGAGTTGGCTGGACCAATATGAACTATACGTATACCGATATGTGATCCTGTTACAGTCATTTTGTATACCCCTGGATTTGCTAATGAAGCCCTGCCATTATGGTCTTCAAAATTTACAGTTCCTTTATTTCCCACCCCACCGTTTTCTCTCTCTCAATGTGTGTAGGTTCAGTCAGAATTCAGCATTGTATTTTCGACAAATAAAGATTGATTATGTGAAACTGGGTTTTGGTTGAGCATATCCCACCCTGGCAAGTGTTCCGACAAGTATGGCCTTATTTCTGGAAAGAATTCTTCATTTTCAGTCACCATAGCATAGGTATGGGTTCCAGATTGTGCGAAAATTTTGGGGAAGGCTTTTATCACTTTCTGGATGCATTAGCCTAATATATAATGGTGCGTTAAGGATATATTGGCTTGTCTTGTGAGTTGGTTCGTTTTTCTTCTGGTTTGTGGTCGTACATTAGCCCTTTTTGCAGGACTGGCATGCATGGGTCTGTGTTATGGATGCTGTGTTGTGGGTTCATCTTTTTGTTTCAATTAGTTCTTGTCCGGATTATGACTAAAATATTCTAGTCTGGACATAAAACAAAAAAACAAACAAACAAAAATATAAAGACCAATGCAGTAATACAACAACTTTCTTTTCTTTATGGTGTCAAAAGGTTAAATGAGAAAGTCACGTTGGTGCAACTTAAACCATGCTTTAGTTGCGAATTATAAAGACTCGAATATAGAATTTAGCTTTCCGTCCGTCCGTCCTTCCATCTGGTTTGTTTCCTAAATCCAAATCGTAGCTTTCGGCAAGAAGCATGTAGTTTATGGGTAAAGAGGTCAAAGGCAAAGGTCAAAAGTTTTTCAAAACTTAAAAAAGGTAGAGATATTTGTTCCCAAAGCATGGCTTTACTCAGAAATACGCATAATTATCTATGCTTATTGCGTATGAAAGATGCAAATTGTGTTGGAGAAATTAAGAGTTAAGGTCACAAGTTTAGAAAAAAAGAAGATATTGTAGAGTGATATTGGTTTCTCATGCATAACTTATAAACGCCTTTATATAATTTCATAAAACTTACACGTCGTAGAGCTTATGGTACACGAAAGATGCATGTGGATTCTGGAGTAAAAAGCTTTAAGTTCGAAGTCACAAGGTCCACAGGAAAGGAAAAATCGAGCTATGCATTTCTTTGAATTGCGTTTACATGCACAAAAATTAATTAAAAAGCATATGTAAATTTACACATAAAGATTTACACCATGTGCAAATTTACATACGTATGTATTTGCATTTACATGCAGTATTTGCACACATGTGTAAAATTACATACGTATGTAAAAATGCATACGTATGTAAAAATGTGCATGTAAATGGGGCTAAAGTGAAATTCTTTTGAAACAATTGAAATTTATGCTTCAGGGAAGTGTCTTTTTCAAAGGTGAAAATTCTTGAATTTAATCATCAAAACATCAAAGCTTTAATACGGCAAATTATTTCCGTCTTCGAAAATTGGCGGGGAATTAGTTTGCAATTGACAAACAACATAACTGAACATTCTGAACAACATAATTTAACCAAAATATTATCCCCAACAAATTTTAGGCAAACTCAGAGTCTTGCCTCCTTTATTAAACAGTCATCAGAACTGAGGACAGGAGACTCAAAGACTTGATGTTGTCTTTTTTTGTTTATTGTCATATATGTATATAATTATGTCACAAATCATTTAAATGTTGATTTCTTGACAAATAAAGATTGATTGATTGACAGAAAATTATGCAATATTGATAAAATTCTAAATATGGATGAAAAATGTGTATTCAGAATTACACCTTTACATGATAACGGTCTAGTTTACCTTGTGTACAGGTAAATATAGCGATGTGTATTGAATTTTTACGTGTTGTAAATAATTTAAAGATGGATGTTCTAGTTTTCTGTCCAAAGTTTGTTTAGAGGGTTTAAAAACAGAAATTTACCAACCGTAGCATTAAGAAAAGGTCTAGATCGGTTAGAGAACTTGCACCGAAGATCACCTTAGTTGGATTCTGATTTTCACCTGAAATTTCTAATAGGATTAATCTTTTGATCTTTGCCGATCAAGTCAAAAAGCTCATGAAGGTGAATGGAAATGTTTACTATAGAAAGAATCTATTTAAATGGAGTTATTTGTGTCACATAATTCATAAATTGTCACAGTTATGAGTTTGTATAAAATGTTTTCCAATGTAAGGATTATTGACGATAATACTTTGGAAAAGTTTGTTTTTGTGGCCAAACATTTGTAAGATATTAGGAATATGTCAGTTTTGCTGAAAGGATCTTAAACAGTTTCAAATTGATACCTTTGGATTTACCTGCACACATAGTGCAAAAATGGATGACCACGAAAATGCTTCAAATTCCACGCCCGTGAAAAGCCCCCGGGATGACGACCCATGGGGTGAAAAGGACCATTGGGATCAGACGTTGATCCCGCGGTTTACGATGATGTCACCCAGGTAAGGTAGACGTGGGGGGTAATTACAGGGGATGGGGGGGGGGGGGTGTAATTATAGGTCCTGGGAAATTGGTCCACGCAAGGCTTAACTCAAATAACGGACGTATCCAAATTAACATTGTACACAATGTACCTGTCGCAATTTTAGGCCTTTTAAACGTTTGGCCCATTGTCTTGCAATTGTTTGAGAAGTTTATAATAACCATGTTTTGAAGTAATTACTTGTATTTTATGGTGTTTGTGCCCTTGTTAAATGTTCCCACAAGTTGAGTTTTTCAATACATTAAACCAAAAATCGTACACCGTAAATAGGTCTTGAACTGAACATGCTTGATGCTTTGGTCATAGACCTGTATATTAGAATACAGGGCTATGATTTGGTGGGTATATATTTTTATCATCAGCATCATCAGTGATCATTCAACTGATAATTTGTACAAAGCTCCCATGGGCAGGCTTCAGCTAATGCAAAACTTTTTAAACTTTATGACACTCAATCAAATCAAATCAAATCAAATTTTATTGTTGTTAATTACTAAAAAAATTGTGACAAAGTAACAAATTCTACACAGGGAAAAAAATATACATGTACATAATACTTAACTATACCAGCAAATAGTAAAGGATCCCCTAGTATATTATTTCCATGGCCATATAAGTGATGAAAATTGAAACAATATTATTTTAATGGTTTAAAGCACTATGTACATGTCAAGTTAACAAGATGACCCACATCTAGATAGTCTAGTCTACCTACTAGATTTAACCTGCTAAACCTGATCATGCAAGCTGTCTACTGATTGATTAATTGTCTGGTTTTAATGCTGGGGTGTCACAACTTTAATTGATTGATTAATTGATTGATTGTTGTTTGTTTAATGTCCAGTTTTCAATTTATCAATTATAATTTGTTCAATTCATAATCAGTAAAGAGAAACTGTCTACTACATAGGTAAACCTTAGTGTTTATGTACTATGTACAAAAAGTTAATTATTGGTCCTGTCTATAATGAAGTAATTAAAATGTTTTTACTTTTAGAGTTATTGAAAACTCTTGCAAATTATGAAGTAGAATTAAACCACATAGGAGCCCGTTTTCAATAATTCCCAGAATTACATCTTTTTTTAATTTCAACTGTGATCTATTAAAGCCAAGTGAATAAAGGTAAAACAAAATTACCAAAAGATACTGGCTTGATCAATCTCATATATATCCAAAAGGAGGCAAAGAAATACCGAGAAATTGAAGATTGCAATGGTCCTTCAAAAGAAATGGTGGGTTGATTCAGGTTTTATGGCACAAAAATGGTATCCAGTCCTATTAAAAAGTTATAAGGACAGGAAACCCCAATCAATCTTCTGCCTAAGGTTTTTCACTGGTTGCTGGACTGGTCTCAACTTGTATTTCATTAGTACCTTTGTTAAACAGTAAATATAAACAATGCTTCAGTTTTTGAAAGAAGAACTACATGTACTGCTTTCGGAAGAATTGAAACAAGTATTCATGCTGATTTTACATAGAAGTTAAAAATCAAACTCTAGGGTCAATATTGTAACAGTAATTAAGACTGTAACCCTAGAACAGGGCAATATAAGTATTGGATTGGTATTAAATATTTATGTTGATTGTTTTTACAATCAATACTTGGAACATCTGTTGTAAAATATTAGTCAAAAAAGAAGAGATTTATACTTAGTCATGTCATTGTAACTTTTGAAATGGGTGTGGCTTGATATGCAAATTAGGTGATGAGTAAAGAGGCACTTAAAAGGAAAGCTCAAATTTGATCTCTGAAACATTGATTAGGGAAATTTGTACACAAAATCTTTGATTGAGGTATTTAATTCAAGAGTTAAATTTGATGTTACTAGTTAATTAGAATTAAAGTATTATTTATTGCTAAGAAGTTGTATCTTTTTTCTTAAATAGGCCTCATTTGATTTGCGGTTTACATTCAATGTATACTAAAAAGATGACTGTTTCACCTCAATAAATCATCCATCTATTTATAGATTATTTGTAATATTGACTATTTCATACCTTTACTTTCTGTTTCAAAGGATCATTTGATATCGCTAGTTTTGATGTCAATATTTTCGTCAATTTTCGACTTATTTTTTTGTGAGCCAATATTTGAATACTGTGAAAGCGTGTATCAGTTAAAGTGTTATTTATATAAAATTGCATGAATTGGTATATGCTGTAAAACATTGGATTAGATTAGCTATATAGTTGTTCAGATATCTTGGAACAAATTTGGATTAAGTTGCTAATCTTGCTGAGCTAACATTGAACATTTGAAACCTCAATTTGGTTGTTCGTGTATTAAACAAACATTTGGATTATTTTCTTCTTTGAAATCATATAGTCGAAAAAGATTGAATTATAGTTTTTGAGAGCTGTATATGAATTGTGGTTTGAAAAATTTAAGTCAAGATGCGTGTGTTGAAAGATATGTTTAACGATCTAAAAATAAGATCGGCGTCACCTAGTGGCAGTGAGAATAGCGATGGAAAAGAGGAGAGAGATGAACCTGATATTGTACAAGAAGTGAAAAACGTGTGCGCGTCAATTGAAAAGATGTATGGAAGTGAAAGGTGAATATCCATTCAATTACTGTGGATTTATTATAATTGGCAGAATATCAATTTTCTTGGATGGCTTTTGCCCACGAAATCTGATATCCCATGAAAATGATCTGTTTCTGTATACTGCAGTCTTCAGAACCACAATTTAAGAATTCACAAACTGATCTTTTTTCATCAATACACAAAAAATTGATGAAAAAAAGAAATGATTCCACAATAATCAGAAAAAAGGCAGTTAAATACATAAAATAACCTTGTTGTAACATGTAATTGTGGTGAGCTTTTATGTTTCAAAAAACCTTTTTTGGGGTTGTCTGTCCTCAATGGTGTCCAGTTGAATCTTGAAAACAGGTCAATAGATTTGAATAAAAGTTAGCACAGTACATAAAATGTAAGCCACAATTAATATATTTTGAGCAAAATGCAGGAAATATTGATAGGGTCTGCCAATAAAAAAGATTTTGGTAAATTTGGTAGGCCTTCATATACATGAAGCGTCCCATGCCCTACTTGTAAAGAAGTATTTGTTTGATAATTTCAATCTTAGTTATATTCTCTTTACAGTCAGAATAAACTGGACGAGGCACTGTTGACGTCGGGGAGGGTGGCAGACGCCCTCACGTCATTACTAGAATGGTTGGGAAAGGCAGAGGCCACACTAGCAGAGGACCAGCCCGTGTTGGGTGACCTTGACACTATCAACATGCTGGTCGAACAACATAAGGTAGGTTTACACTGAAAAAAAAAATGAAGACAAAAGGTGGGCAGGGGTGTGGTGCCTTGTAATAGCGTAGGTTAAATACCCTTTGTAGAGGTCAACAAGAGTAGGTGTAATGGGAGTTGCGTCTAAGGCCAACTTGCTCACTGCAAACTGAAGGATTCATATTATAAGCATAAAGCCTGTTTTAAAAATTCCCAATCAAGTATAAGCAAAAAAGTTTAAGCTAAAAGCAAAAAATGATGTCATTTAAGTGTATAACAGCTCATATCCAACAAAATCTCTTGAAAAGATAAAATCTAGTACTAGTACATTTTAAGAAAAAGGCAAAAAAGTCAGAATATTGATATTTTTGACAAAAACAAAAAGTGCTTTCACCTCTTTATATGCAATTCATGCCTGGGGCACATTTTAGAAATAAAACATATTTTTGATAGTTTTATTATCACAAAGTGAATATTTTAATGTTTTGGCCTCCAGTTGATTTATGTGGTATTGTCACGCCATGTTCTTCTGTATTTGTAAGTAGAACAACATGCATACATAATGAATGTTTGTCATATACACAACAAACTAAATGACACCTTGTAAATGAATAAGGTACATGCATTTTAACTCAACCTAAGTGAAATATTTTAGAATAAGAACTTTGGGTTAGGAGAAGGTATTCCAAAGAGAAAAGATGTTGTTAGGGATGCTACCAACATTACCAATATATGAATTCCATAGACTTTCAAATACATGAAGTAGCAAATTTTCAATTAGAAATATAACAATTACTATACACATGTAGCATTGAATCTCTCATTTCATAATGCAATTTAGGTTGACCCTTTTTAGCTCACCTGACCCGAAGGGTCATGTGAGCTATTGCCATCACTTGGCGTCCGTCGTCCGTCCGTCCGTCGTCCGTCGTCCGTCGTCCGTTAACTTTTTCAATCGTTAACTCCTCTGACAGCATAAGTCCAATTGCAACCAAACTTGGTACACTTGTTTATTGGCATGGGTGCTTCAAAACTATCGTTTGGATTTTTGATTCATAAAAAAACATGGCCGCTGTAGCTAAAAATAGAACATAGGGGTAAATTGCAGTTATTTGCAAATAACTCAAAAACGGTGACAGATATCAAAATTCTGGCAAGGGTAAATGTGATCAGCACCTCAAGATCTACCTGCCCTGAAATTTTCAAGAAGATCCAATAACTGATGTAGGAGTTATTGCCCTTTTTCTGGATTTTTTCAAAATTTTTCACCTATTTAGCCCTATATCTTAAAAACTATACAAGATATTTCAAAAATTTAAATTGCATATGATTAAGCACATCAAGATCTACATTTCATGTAATTAGGTCAAAGCTGTAGGATCATGTCTTTTAGGAGTTATGGCCCTTAAAGCGTCAAAATTTACCATTTTTCATTACTTTTCCCCTGAATTTCAAAGATTAACTTGTCTGACACCATAAGACCAACTGCATCTAAACTTGGCACACATATTCAATAGCATATCTGCTACAATTCTATCGTTTGGATTTTCGATTCGTCAAAAAATATGGCTGCCATGGCTAAAAATAGAACATAGGGGTAAATTGCAGTTTTTTGCTAATAACTCAAAAATGGTTACAGATATCAAAATTTTGGCAGATTTTAAGTGATCAGCACCTCAAGATCTACCTGCTCTGAAATTTTCAAGAAGATCCAACAACTGATGTAGGAGTTATTGCCCTTTTTCTGTATTTTTTCAAAATTTTTCACCTATTTAGCCCTATATCTTAAAAACTATACAAGATATTTCAAAAATTTAAATTGCATATGATTAAGCACATCAAGATCTACATTTCATGTAATTAGGTCAAAGCTGTAGGACCATGTCTTTTAGGAGTTATGGCCCTTAAAGCGTCAAAATTTACCATTTTTCATTACTTTTCCCCTGAATTTCAAAGATTAACTTGTCTGACACCATAAGACCAACTGCATCAAAACTTGGCACACATATTCAATAGCATATCTGCTACAATTCTATCATTTGGAATTTCGATTCATCACAAAATATGGTTGCCATGGCTAAAAAAAGAACATAGGGGGTAAATTGCAGTTTTTTGCTAATTACTCAAAAATGGTTTCAGATATCAAAATTGTGTAAGAATCAAAAGTGATCAGCATATGAAGATCAACCTGTCCTGAAATTTTGAAAAAGATCCTACTGCTGATGTGGAAGTTATTGCCCTTTTTCGTAATGTTTGCCAAATTTTGCACTTATTAAGCCCTTGGTCTCGAAAACTTTAGAAGATAATTCAGAAATTTAAATCCCATATGGTTAAGCACAATAATATCTACAGAATATTTGTATCTGTGTAGTTCAGGTGAGCGATTCAGGCTCCTAGGAGCCTCTTGTCTTTGTCAGTATTTCACATGCAAACAGTATAATGTTATATTATTTTTCAGGCTATGCAGCAGGAACTCGGTGCTAGGGAACAGACAGTGGCCGCCATGAAGGCCGCTGGTAATGTGTCCACGGCGGCTCTAGACGAGCTGGAGACGACATGGGACAGAGTCAACCATTTGAGTGATATTAGAGAAAATAAACTCAGGGATTCACTTAGAATGGTAAGTTTTGTTTATTAAATTGTAAAGCAACATAATTAGTTATGAAGAAAATTAATTATCAAAAGTTAAGTTTGAAAAAATTGTTTTGGGACATATTTTTAACATTAAAAAGACAAAAAAAAAAAGCAAAGCAAAACATATACATTAATATAAGAAGAAAAAAATCATGAGACACTTGACTATACAAAAGAACTTGCAGGAACATGCAGGCATAGTTAATTTTAAAATGTCTTATGTACTTTCAGGCTGAAGAGTTCCAAGAAGTTGTCCAAGTCATGAGAGAGTTTTTACCTCAGGCTGAATCAGAGCTGAAATACAAAGCTCTCCCTGATGATGAAATGGCCATCATTCAGCTCATAGAAAAACATGAAGTAAGCTTCACTTTGCACTAAATCACTTGAAAAATTTTTAAAAATCTGTAAATTTTAATACATTTCAAATCTTTGAAGCGGTTTTTCTGCACGCGTAGACATTTTCAAAATCTTCCAAGAAATCTGAATGTTTCCGACAGAACAATTTTTCTTTCATAGTATTTAAAGTGTTATGCAATTTGCAGACTTTCTACATGAGAGAGCTCGCTACGCTCGCATTTAAAAAAGGAAATTATCAAAATAAACTTCACACACATGAAAAAAAATCAAAGAATGTGCATTAATTTCATGACAGAAAACGTTTTTTGTTCAATTCAACATGAAAAATGATAATGCATTCTTACATACGTGTTAACTATCACGTTTTGAGCGTGAGACTCACGCTAACTTGGCCATTCTCCCACTAACATAAAGTCTCCCACGCGTGAGACAAGAATCTCCCACTAACGTGTTTTCCTCCCACAAAATCTCCCGCTAACATAAATCTCTTGCCTTGATTGTTAAACTGTTTATTTAAGGGATTAACTCAGATAATTAACAAAGGAAGCCATAAACTTGTCATAATTAGCCCCCAAGCCAGGCCACTTAAAGGTGTAGAACATCGAGACTTCAAAGGATTTTGCCGTCGGCAATCAATCATGAGTTAATCTCTAATCCCTTTGCAAAATCTTGTGTAATTATTTAAATGTTACAATTAACTATCATTTATGATTAGAACTGTTTGAATTTTGTTATCTATTCTTGTTTTTGAACTAGATTTGTAGATTTAAAGCCAGAAAAAAATCGATTTTTTAAAGTATTTTTTCATGATCATATAGGTACAGAGTTATTTCCCCTTAAAATTATCTTTTTGCATTTTTAGCTATTAAATCATATTTAATACCAAAATATGTTCTACTTGCAATTATAAATTATCAATTAAGTTTATAAAAAAACAGTTATCTTTTTCTTTTAAAAACAATATTCTTTTTTTGGATGATTGTTTTAATAACTACACTTCTTCAAACATCTAATCAATTATTAAATAGTTTCAAAATATGATGCATTAAATGCAAATAAAGCTGTGCTTGTAGTTGGAATGGCTTGATGTCCATTTGATTGCTTCTAACAAGCAAATGTAACTCATATGAGTCCTCTTCTCTATCACAATGATGATTGTATGTGTATTGTTTTAAATACAGTTTTTTAACTGAATGCTGATGTTGTGAAAAGGCCTTTGATTAGGAAATAAAACATTTATTATATAGATAACCTGAGAAAGTCAAATAATACTTCATCAAGGTGCTAATACAGATTTATAATTTATAGATTGGAAGTTTTTATTGTTAATAGCTACAGAATACATTTATAAAAACAGATACAAATAAATAACTTTTATCTTAGATTACATTGCTATTTGAAAATCCATGAAATAACGCCACAAAAAATCCCATGTTCGAAATTCTAACCAGGCGTTACCACAGTGCTATCAAAATTTTCTGGGGAGAACGCGCCACAAAAATGTCGCGTGAAATCTCCCACTAAGTTGAGATGGTATGTGGGAGATCTCCCACTTAGAGGGTCCAAGAGGTTAACAGGTATGATTCTTATCCTACATTGTGTTAATGATAAATGAAATTTATAGATATTGACCAATATTACTTTTCTTTTCACAATTACATGATGCATTAAATTTTATCCATAACCATCCATTTTCATTGTTGCAGAAATTCCAAGAGGAGTTACGGAATCATCAGACTTGTGTAGACAAAATCAGAGACTTAGCAGAAGAAATCTTACAGAACTGTCATCCTAACGCTCTACGATTTGTCAAATATTACCTCACCATAACACAGACTCGCTGGGATCAGGTAGGGGTTTTTGAAAAATTAATCAGCCATCTTTCATATTAAGCTTCACTTTACTAGGAAAATTTCATGTCCTTTTCAAACACTATTATTTTCTGTTGGAGTCTAAATTCCTAAAAGCAATATTTCAAATCTTTATGAAAAAAAAATCAATCGGTCAATGTAGGATGAAAAATACAAATTGTCACTAAACTAGCTCTATCTGCCAAGATTTACATATTTTTGGAGAAGTACGAATTAATTAAAATGACAAAGTACCTTAGATGTTGTTATTAACTAAGGGGAGATTATTCATGTTATTTAAAATTTTCCATAATTTTTTTTCAGCTATTGCAAAAGGCCAAGACGAAAGAAGAGAGATTACAAGAGGCGTTGCGTAACATCCAGGGTAATGCAGCTTTGGTCGAGGAACTCCTGGCATGGCTGACAGAGGCTTACGTCTTATTATCAACCAAAGAACGAGACCCTATTCCAGACGATCTGAATACTGTAGAAACCTTATATAAAGAACATGTGGTATGTGTAAAATTTGAATATATTTTTGGGGAGAGTTAAAAAGGGCTTGGGTGGATAAAATTTTGGCTTGGCTGACGGAGGCTTATGTCTTATTATCAACCAAAGAACGAGACCCTATTCCAGACGATCTGAATACTGTAGAAACTTTATATAAGTGTAAAAGTTGTCTTTTTTGGGGGGGAGGCAGTAGCCGATAGTGTTGGGTGAAGGTATCTTTTCTTCCGTAAGATATATGAATGGTATTGAAATAAGTTCACATTTGTAGCTGAATATTATCTAGACTGACCTAAAGATTTTGTTGAAAATACTCATTAGAAAATCAGTAAGGACTTCTGGTTTAAGTTTACTTACAGTTCATTCTTATAAACCTATAATATTTCTGTGAAGAATTTTTCAATAAAAAAAATATTTAATAACATTATAAGGTAAAAAGATCAATTTAATTTACAAGTACATGTATAAATTGTCTTTCTAAACATTGATGAAAAAACAACATTGCTTCTTTATCCAGGAATTCCATGACGATATTTCCAGTAAAAATAGCAACGTTGAGAGATTAACTAAGATATTTTTTTTTTTTTCTAGGAATTCCATGACGATATTTCCAGTAAGAACGGTGACGTTGAGAGATTAACCAAGATATTATCATCAGAACCAAAGTCTCCTGGTGGTCCTAGACATTATGGAAGGTAAGTCAAAGAAATTCTGAACTCACAGAAAAACTTTCCTCAGGTTACTTTATAATACAAGTATATATAGTAGATACAGGAAAAAAACAGTAAAAAAGGTAATCGTAGCATGCAGGATACAGTGGGAAATCGTAGTAGGCTTAAGTAACAGGAACAAAACATGAAAAGTAGGTCACTATCAGAAAATGAAGCACATATAAATTAAGTATTTGTATGAATAATAAATTATAGTTTCTATGACACATTTGAAGTTTGATTTTGGTTAACAAAAGGACAGAAGCGTACACTAGTCAAAATATGATAGAATAAATGTGATTCAACTAATTCTACTCAAAGCTAAAGTTATAAGCTTTTTTAAAATATTTTGGAAATGGTTGCAAATGTACTAAAAAAACTATGAAAATATCCTGAGAACAAATTTTGATATTATCTTCATGTACTGATTTTGTACTTTTCAGCAATATGAAATTAAATGAATACGACCCGAATTATAACCCTAGAGTTTTAACCTTACAAAATAAATGGAGAGTAGTATGGCGAATGTCTCTGGATAGGAAGAAAAATCTACAAGACGCTTTAGATAATTTATTAGAGGTACGTAAAAGTAGTTTTATAAATATCCAAAATAGTTATTCATTTAGAAAACAGCTGATTACAAAACACAAGAGGCTTTTGATAATTTATTAGAGGTATGGCTTTTATGTTAAAGTTACATCTAGACCAAATGAAATTATAACTGGTTTGGCGAAAAGTATTCTCAAGTATGTTAAAATGCATATCAGAGGTGGTCTATCCAAAAGCATTTTTTTCATAATACAGTATAAAACCAATGCACAGTACAAAGTACAAATTTCAAAGTATTAAAAAGTAAGTCCAACCCCCCCCCCTTCCCCCCCCCAATTATGCTGTTTTTGAGATCAGAAAAAGTTTAGAGAAATTCAATGTTCTCAATGGACACAATTAACATGTACAAGCAACATTTTAAAGAACAATTGAAAGTGTAGATTTGTGATATAAATAGAAAAGCTTAATCTTAAAAATCTTAATTGGATGAAACAGAACAGAAATTTGGTTGATTTTGATTGAATACAAATACATTGATGTCCACTTTTGTTTGTTTACAGTTAGAAAACTTTAAAAACTTTGATTTTAACGTATGGAAACAACGCTATCTTAATTGGATTAAAGTGAAAAAGATGAGAATTACCGATTTCTTCCGTCGACAAGATAAAGATGGGGATGGTTACCTGTCTCGTGATGAATTCGTTAACGGGATGTTACATTCAGGTATGTACTATTAGTTTGACTTCAAGTATTAAATAAGATTTGTGGAAATGTTGTATGGGCATACATTTTGCTTGCTTGAATTCATAGCCTTATAAAGGCTTATTATTTGAATGTAGCAAAACCGTTTGGACATCAAGCTCAGTGTTCTCCCCAAAAATTTCAATAGCACTGTTGTAATCAGTAAAAACATGGTTTTCTGAAAATTATAGCACTGTGGTCATAACACATTCTATTGTAAATCTTTACAAGATTGCACTGTGGTGAAAAATATAGCACAGTGGTACCACAGTGCTATATGGACCTAGGGAGAACACTGATGAGCTAGATTCCAATTCTAACTAGATTGACTAAAAGTTTTTGATTTCCTAAGTTTAAAATTTTGTTTGTAAAACTTAGTACATGGTGCACTTTGAACAAAGTTAACAAAACACTATAGCTGAAGCAAAGTTAATATGATTTGAAAACATTTGACATAAATAACAACGTAATGATGAAGATATGCATTATGTTGCACCAAACAATTTTTTACCTCAATATAGTAACATGTTAATTGTTAGAAAAATGAAATGAATGTGATTTTCTTTCTCTTTCCAGGGTTTACTACAAATAAGACAGAATTACACGCTGTGTTTGACATTTTTGATAAAGACAATAAATATTATATGCAATATAGTGAATTTATAGAGGCTCTTAAACCTGACAGACATGTAAGTTTAAAATTTATCTCATCTTGACAATAAAAAGGGGAGATTTATCTATCCATGTGTCTGTGAATTTCATGCAATATAGTGAATTTATAGAAGCTCTTAAACCTGACAGACATGTAAGTATTATTTATCCCCCTGATTCAAATTAGGGATCTGTAGTGAAATAGGTTTTCAAATGATTACTTTATAACTAATTTACATCCAAGTATGTTAGAAAAGGGATTATATTATTTTGTGCCAGGGGAGACAACTTGTCTTTTTGACATGTGAAATTGAATGATTAAAAAATATTGCAAAATACTTAGAATTGAAAACATTAAACTATTCTAAAATGACATTTTATTTATCATTTGTGATTTTTTACAGCAAAAGACAAGATTAAAGAGTGGTAAAAAACAGATGACAGACTCTGAGCTTATCGAGGATCAGATCGAGAAGGAAGTTTCCACGTGTCAGTGTAGAAATCCATTCAGTGCTCAGAGAATGGCGGAGGGCAAATATAGAGTAAGTACACACCCATCTCACATTAGCTCAGAGCTCATTGAGGGTCAGTGTAGAAATCTGTTAAATGCTTAGAGGTCAAATATATAGTAAGATCCTGCCTTAAAAACAAAAGCATAAAACCAAAGCAAAACAGAAATCAGTAATTAAAGTTTTGAGTAAATTATATTTTTTTCATTTGTCAGTCATAAGTGGTAGAAATCTTTTTTTTCTGCCTTTGAGAATTATAAGATTTTTTTTGCCAGAAAAGTTTGGAAGGTCCAACAGCTGCACTTACTCTTTATACATTTAGATAAGAAATTCTTGCTTCTGGACTGAATTACTTGGTTTTCAGAGACAGCACGTAGTAGTTATAAGAAAATTTTGAATTAGAATTTAATATAAACTTATTTCTTTATATGATTTTAGTTTGGAGAAAAGCAGAATATAAGATTAGTCCGTTTTCTGAATAGTACAGTCATGGTCCGAGTCGGAGGTGGATGGGTCACGCTGGATGAATTCTTAGAAACCAATGACCCGTGCCGATGTAAGTTTTTTATTATTATTACATTCTGAATAATGCAAGATTTAAAAGAATAAACTGTTTTATTTTATGGCAAATAGAAAAAATCAGCACAAAATTTGATAAGAAATAAAGTAATTTTTCATTTAACTTCAAAATTTTCATACCATTATCTATTTATCATTGATAATAAATTTTTGTAGCTGAGAAATATATTGTCTTGGTTTTTAATTGTGTATCTTTTTTGGTATATTTCTTTACTTATTTTTACATAATTATAAGAGTGATTTTCTACTAAATGCAGATAATGAAGCTTTCCTTATGTATTGAAATAAAAAGTATTTCACAAAAAATATACGTTTTGATGCATCATTTTTCTGTTTGTATATAACATGAATAACAGCTTTATTTGAAAACTTGATTCTTAAGTTGAACTATTCTTAAAAATGATATCTTTTGTTCAATAGTTAAATTTCATGTCTGATAATAATTTTGTTGGTGATAGAACATATACAATAGAATATTCAAGATCTCAAAATGCTTGTATATCTTGCTTTACAAAGGTCACATTATAAATTGTGTTAAAAGATCTTTTACTGTGTTCACATCTCATTCATTGACAAATAAGAATCGACGCATTGATGTTTTTTAATCCCTCTCCCTGACATAACTAGAGCAGCTATTAATAAAAATATCCTCAAAATCTTTTATGTTTAAAATATTCAAGAATTCTAAGTTCATTGTGCAAACTGGCTCGAAAAAAAACCCAACTAAATTCTTTTTATTTCTAAATTCTAAATTTGCATTGCATGTGAACACAGCTTAAATCTTTTGGTGAAGGCCTTCAAAAGTAATAAATTTAGAAAGACATACTGATTAATAAGAAATATTTGACAGGTCAAGTTCAATATGTTTATTCTACGAATTGTAAGTACCGAAAACAAGTCAGGAATGGAAATGATTAGGTGTTGGATATTTTTATTTTACTATTGGTAGGCTGGTTGTCTTTTCTTGTGCATGTATAAACTGTATTAAACTGAAAAATATCAATACTTTCTGACAATTTTTTTTATCAATTGCAATTTTTCTTGTCTTGAAATTTTTTGGTCAAAGTTCGTTGGGTATTTTTTCCTCTGCTTATATTTTGATTTTTGGAAAAGGAATATTAAAAAAAAGCTGTTCTATTTTTTAGAATTAAAATTTTTTAAAATGCCATTGGTATAGTATACTTTGTCCTATTAGAAATGATTTAAGCCTTCTTATACTTAAAAATAATATACAAATTAGAAAAAAAAAATTGAAAATTCTTAAGTATTTAATGAATATTCATTTAATCATTTTATTCTCAAGATTTTCACAGTTATACATTTCACAAGAGAACAACCGCTTGCCATCATGCATCTTGACTTTTACAATCACACAAATTACAAAATTCTAACTGCATTTTTGAAAAAAAAATGATATTAAAAAACATACTGACATAAACTTCAACTTGGGTTTATAGCTAATAGCATGTTAATAAACTTTGGAATTTTGGATTCATATTTTTTTCTCACAGCAAAGGGACGAACTAACATTGAATTACGAGATACGCTACAAGCCAACGGCAGACAAGAGAATTTCCGCTCTCGTTCAGGAAGCGGAACTTATGGCTATAAATCCAAACTTAATGATACTGGATATGCATCATCTGTCTCCTCAGGTATACACGACAAAAACACGCTTCCTCCCTACGGCAGAATTTTTGCACAATTTTTTTCAGTTTTTCTGTACATCAATGGTAGGATTGGGACATGCTTTTTTGTTTGTTTTATTTTTGTGTGTGTGTGAATTCCTCCCAACAGCTAGACCTTAGGCTATAGTTAAATGAAAAAAAATATTTGCCAGATACTTGATATGAAATAAAAAATCTGAATTTAGAGAAATCTAATATAATTCTTTTATTTTCATTCACTGTTCATAGTTTGGTATAATCTAAGAATATGAAAAGGTTGTAAAAATAGAAGGTCAAATTATTGAATTTTAAACTTGAGATTTTAATTTCTAACTTAGAAATGAAGAAAAAGAATATTAAACAAACATTTTTGTGAATATCTGTGTTTCAAAATCAACTTTTGCAATTTTGGTTACCTTAATTTTATTTCAACATCCTCAAAAATGCTGTTTATCTGGGAAAGTTTTTGGTATAAAAGAAGAACGAGAGTAAAAGCTCAAACCCATGTCCCAAATCTGCAAGCTACTTACAGAAAATGTATCGACAGAATTTAACAAGACGTCTGGCACAAAACCCACAATGCATCTTGTTATGTCACTCATAAAATGTCAAGTCGTTAAATATCATGTGACCTTGATCTATATATAGCATGCCAAATTGGAAGCATATTAAAAAGACAATATTGGCAAATAAAAAAAAATTGAAATCAAAATCTTAGCCTTTGTTTTTGTATGCTTAAAAAATGAGCATTAAGAAACCAAATTCTAATTTTAACTTGAAAACTATTTACAATTTTTGGGTAAATTAGAAATTTAAAAAAAAAGCCTTTGCCTGAATTTTCTTTTATCCTGAAAAATTAAAATTGAGAAACCTAGTTCTAATTTTATAACAAAAATTAGAAATTTTTATGGGTATTAATAAGTAGTCCTTTATAGTTCTTTTAAAAATCTCTTTAGAGCTTTGTGCTATTTTTTCTTGCTTTGTAGAGAAATACTGTCTTTTTACTATGCTTGCAATATTTTAAAAATAACTAATGAATATATTGGTCAATATATATCAAACAAGTTTATAAGATCAAGTTTTACAAATCCTTTTGACTATCAAGGGTGATATTGAAATTTAAACCATTTTTTTTTTAATCTAAAAAATGTGACCAGATATCAACATGATCAATTTGTATTTTTTGGTTACAATCTGTGGAACTATTCCCTATTTATGTATATTGTGAGTTATCTCCCATTTGCAGAGTTATCTTCTCTTTTCAGAAGGTATTTTGTACTAATTACTGTGTGAAAATATAAGTTATTCTGCATTTATTTTTAGATTTGTAAAAAAAATGTCTAAAAGAAAAATATGATTATTTTCAAAAATGTATTTAACATGTTTTCCTGATTTAATAGGGTTGGTAATCCCTCGGAATAATTTAGAAAATAATAAAAACCTTATTTTTCCCATTCATTACAATGTAATATACATACCATAATGGAGGACAACTCTTGTAAATGGGAGGTAACTCACTATTTACAAAAATAGGGAATTAATCAGAGCCTCTTGATATTTGGTATGCAGTATCAGCATAGGCAACACATCGTAGGAGTGGATTTCAGCTCTGTGCCTTACCTACTTTCTGTTAAATGATGTCCTGCTATTTTTGACTGACAGATTTTCAAAGATATTATCCAAACACTTTAAAGTGGCATTTTAGATTTCTAGTGTTGTAACTAGATTAAAAGGATTTGTAAAAAAATGTCCACTCATAACTGATTGGCTTAATAGTTTGAAGTGCATAATATATATATATTTGCTAATAATTTAATATAGTGTGCAAGATAATCGTCATTTACCATGCACCACATATATATTCGTTTTTTGTACTTCATACTTTTAGCTGGAAGTTCAGATCAGTCATTACGGCGAAGTAAGGTGGCGACATCTATGGTAAATTTGTCTGGTGTCGGTAGCCCGTCACCAAGAACTACGCTTCGTAAAAATTCTGATTTTGGTAGGTTTATTTTAAGAAAGTGACAGTTTTTAAGCTGGAAGGCTTATTATTTTTTTCTGCAAAAGGGAGATAATTTGGATTGTCTCCCTTAGAACCCAATGACAGTCTTCTTCAATTTGATGCTTCTATCTCATATTATTAAATGTTATCTATAAAAACACATATCTAACTAACAAATCTGCAACTGGGACTTGGCATGTTTTAACCATTTTGCATTTGACTTGTTTGTTCATGGGGAATGGATTGGTTTGGGCAAAAAATTGTCTTTTCAGTATTTCTTTGATCTTTTCATCTGCAGCAAGCTAAAGTTATGAGCTTTTGCCTCTAGTTAAACTGCTTTAAATAATGCATCGGAGACAACACAATTGCAGCTTGGCTTATGAATTAGAGGAATAATCCATAAATTTGGACGTTAGCTTAGACAAAAGCGCTTCTGAAAAATGCTTAAAAAGTTTGTTTGTAAAGATGAGAAATAAACCTTGCACTTTTAACATCCTAACAGTTATATGTATCCCTAAAAAGTGACAGAATACAATTTCCCTTTGTGAATTTTAATTCGCTTCAAGTAAGTGTTCTAATTTCCTGCCTTTCTGCCTTTCCTTAAGCTTGTTCTAATAGTAGCTAGTGCTCTTCTGTGTAGGAAACCCTTAATTAGAAAGAAACAGTACAAAAGCCTAAAAGAAGAACTGTTTAAACCTAACGGTGAAATAAGGATGTACTTAATTCTTAAATTGTTTGCATAATGAATATTTTTAGTACCTTTGATTGAATGTGAAAAACAATTTGAAACTTTCTTATGAATTAGTAATTATACCCCACGCAACGAAGTTGCGAAGGGTATAATGTTTTTGACTGGTCCGTCCATCCGTCCGTCCGTCCGTCCGTCCGTCAGTCTGTGATCAAAGTTTGTAATCGCAACTCCTCTTAAACTACTGAACAGAATTTAATGATACTTGGTATGCAAGAAGAACACCATATGTAGTTGTGCATATTACCGGGAATTTTTTATTTGCAAATTTTTGTGGGAGTTATGGCCCTTTGGACTTAGAAATTTGCAGAAAATCATGATTACAGTTTGTAATCGCAACTCCTCTTAAACTACTGAACAGAATTTAATGAAACTTGGTATGCAAGAAGAACACCATATGTGGTTGTGCATATTACCGGGAATTTTTGATTCGCAAATATTTGTGGGAGTTATGGCCCTTTGGACTTAGAAATTTGCAGAAAATCATGATTACAGTTTGTAATCGCAACTCCTCTTAAACTACTTAACAGAATTTAATGAAACTTGGTAAGCAAGAAGAACACCATATGCAGTTGTGCATATTACTGGGAATTTTTGATTCACAAATTTTTGTGGGAGTTATGGCCCTTTGGACATAGAATTTTGCAAAAAATCATGATTACAGTTTGTAATCGCAACTCCTCTAAAACTACTGAACAGAATTTAACGAAACTAGGTATGCAAGAAGAACACCATATGTAGTTGTGCATGTTACCGGGAATTTTTGAATCACAAATTTTTGTGGGAGTTATGGCCCTTTGGACTTAGAAATTTGACATAACTTTGTTATGATATTCAAATACTTGCACATTCACTTTTACAGTCATTCAATATTATTGATTCCTGTAGCTTGATACTAATTCCTCAAGAATAACATTGATAGTCCATTAGCGGCACGCGTGGGGTATGTGAGCGTGCTCACTAAGGTTCTTTCATTGAACTTGAATTATTAGACGTGCTTTAAAAAATTGAAAGAATTAATATGACTATGCAATAGATTTGGATCCATGTTGAAGGTTTATGAATGTTTTTACAACACTTGCTCTTGTTTTCAATTAAGTTTCTTCTGTTTATGTTTAAAAATAAAATACAATTATCTCATTATTTGATTTTGAAAAATATGTAATTATGTGATACTTTGAATTCATGAATTAAAGTTTTTATTTGCACAATTTTAGGTTCAACAGGTAGTTTACAGCGGACGAAGCGTCTAAGCAACTCATCATCGAACATTCATTCAACACCACCCAGAACACCTCGTACAAGTATGAACAATTCGTATAACTCACGTACACCAACCATACAACGTTCTACGACACCTCAGCCGATACCAACCTATACAGCAAGAGCAAGAACGCCAACGCCTCGTTCAACATCAACATCGCGATATCCACCACCTCCCCCACCACCCAAAACATCAACCCCCACACGGTCAGGGAGGACCACACCCACTTTTTCAGGGGGTAGAACAACACCCTCTGGAAGGACCACACCCACTTCGATGATGAATGGTGTAGGGGGCGTACGACGACTACCAACAACACCAAAAACGCCTACACCTCGGTGATAAAGATTAGATTTTAAGCGTGCTAGTGACTTCGATTTTAATGTTATTAAGGTCTCCTATGCCAGTTGTTAAGAAACTGTGTCGTAGATACCAAAAGTTGTTAAAATTTGTTGAAATATTGTTATTTAGGTATTTTATAATATTACTAGAGGTATATTAAAAAAATTTATATTTTCAATACAATATTGAATTGAACTTTTTAGATATCAAATTTTAGAAATACATATCTACTTACAATAGGAGTCTAGCTGTATTTTAGGCAATTTTTTTACATTTTGTTATATTCAATGTTTTTTAAGCATGGGTTCTTAAGTTGTGCTTCTTGTAAAATTTTCAGGGTAAAACATTTCTACTTTGAATTTGTAGAAATGGCATCGACCTTGATTTAAATGCTTTAGTTTCTTTCTTTCTTTTGGTTTACATTTTTTTTTTATAATTTAAACCTTTCAAAAACTTTTTACAAATTTCGAAACAATCTTTTCGATAAAAGGTTAGTGAAAAGGGAAATAATTTTATTATGTTTCGATATTTTTGGTTCCTTTTTATTAATTTTGAATTAAGTTCATTATATTTTCATGTATTTGCTGTCAGTGGATTTTTCAAAAAGATTTTTTTTCAACTTAGGTTTGGACTTTAATGTCTTTATTTCTTGTGTCTCAATTTTAATTCTGGTCCTCTTTACAAATAAAACTTTTTAAGGGAACAATTGAATATTTTGGGGTTAGTCAACCTAAACATAGATAAATTAATACATTAAAATTGTGAAATTACATTATATATAACATATACATATTTAATGGAGTAGGTGAATAAATGTGTATGGTACTGTGTATTTGTGTAGGTTAAAAGTTCAAAAGTGTATAATTGTGTGTGTAATTTAGACCATGTGTGAACTATACAACATGAATTTTAACCAAGTTCTTATTTTAGCTAGCCTGAGATAGATATTTAAAAATGTGTAAAAATGTAGGAATTGTATTTTTATTTATGAATGTGAATTAATGTTCAGTTACAGCAAATTGATATTATTACCAATATATTTTAGTCAGTTTACAGATTTTTTTATACACATGTACACATATGACATATCATTCAACATATCAAACAAATCTATGTCTTTCTATGTTTTGTTTTTACCATGATATTTCTGTGTTTGGACATGTTATTGTCGGAAATTGGGTACTGAATACTAATTTGTGACAAAAGATAATTTCTATGTACATGTATATTTTGATCAAAATAAATATTCTAGAAGTAAAATGTATAAGTCATCATGCTTTGTTTTAATGTAATTGTATGTAAAAGAAAAGGTTAATATCAGGTGGAATATTCAGGAAATATATGCTTGAATCTTTAAAGAAAGTTTTATGTAGAAAAAGTAAATAAAAGCTTAGCTTTTATGGGAAATTCAAATAATGTAACTGACTTATTTAAGATAATAGATCGATATTGAGTTGTTGAATATTCATTTTGAATAAGCAAACTTGATTCCATTTTAAAGTTTCAGTACCCATTTCGATAAAAATAAATGTCCACTGTTATGCCATTGCTTTTATCAAATGTTGTGCTCAAAATGCTATTCACATTCCAGTGGTATTTTTACATGGAAATGACCTTTTTAGTGCATTTTATAAACTTTTCAATGTACATTCCTCACCATTGAGAATTTTCTTTTTCGAATTTTTAGTGCTGTACCTTTAACAAATTGCTGAGTTCTTTCAAGAAGTGCAGAAACAAAATTTTTAGATTGAAATTTAACAATTGACAAAACAGGATAAATGCAAATATTTTTTATTTCAATTTGCTTCCAATGATACATATCCAAATTTGTATTTTTAGAAACTTCAAATTTCTTTAGTATTTGTGCTAGTTAATAATATTTTTACTTTTCAATTATGCATTTATTATGTTTGTGTAAAAGACTTATAATTTGATATTTATGTTACCATGGATTCATATAACATGGCAGACAGTTATACATATCTTGTAGATATATTGTCATTTGTTAAATTATCACCCATTTTTAATTTGTCAGACATTTTTGTTACCATAGAAACCATCACTTGTATATGTATATTGTTGGACAATAATTGAAAACTAAATAAAATGAAATATTTAAATAGAATGCTTAGTATATATTGCCCCTTCATTTTTATGTGGCCTAAAAATGTTGCAAAGAGTCATATAAGAGTACCTCTCTCTGTCATCCTGCATTATTCTGCATCCAGCACCATCTTGTGGGGTTGAAAAATTTCTGTCAGAGTTTTACCAGCAACTACATGTCACAGCCTCTTGATATTTTCCATGAAGCTTCCTCCTAAAGTATTATATGGTGTAAAGCGATTTTGTATCCCTAACTAATCTATTTCCTGTTAAACGAATATATAAAGACGCAAATGACATTTGTCTTCCATGGAGAACCACCATTCAGAAAAAATAAAGAACATCAAAGCTTCACCATGTTTCACTTCAATACAAATAACATTTTAAACCTCAGAAGCAGAGGTAACAATGGGACATCTGAATGTCAAAAGTACGAAAGGGTGAAGACAAAACCAGTAAACACAAACAAAAACAGCACGAAGAAACAGACAACCCAAAACCCAAAAATGCAAAAACAAGTCAAAAGCAATCAACAATGTGAACTCCAAACAAGAGTGATTTCGGGTGCTCCCGATGAGGAGGCACATCCTGCTTGCTATAGAACATAGCAAAGGGGACAACATATTGCAATCACCTTATCTGTCTGTTTGAACTTTTGTCGCAGATTTCTCTGCCTCTATGGATTGATGTTAAAATTGGTACACAGCAAGTTGTAATGTGCTTCCCCTTTCAAGGACAGCCTTTCATCTACATGTACTAATTATTCCCCTTTGAAGAAGTTGGGGGTAAACTGTTTTACCCTTGTCCAACTGTTTGTATGTCTGTTACACAATTCAAGCAAAAAAAAAAGATGCATACAATTCCTTTTTCAAATTTTTCATTTTATTCAAAAGAAAACAATGCAATTACAAATCCTACATGTAATAACATAAAATAAAAGTTTTTATATCATAAATTTCTTAATGTGCATCCTCAACTACACATACAAATGTATGAATCCAACAACTTCCTGTGGTTCATTTATTTTCATGGGGATCAACTTTCATGGTTTTCCTAACAAAAACATAGGGCTATGCATGGGCTGCTGGCTGTTTTCCATTGTGAACAAATTAAATTGCTGTTTTATTCGTAGGTTGTGTGTTGCATACACATATTTCCACATCTCATTATCTTCAATTTGAGATCATTTTCCCAAAAAATCCCTCAAACAGAAATTTTCACTTGACTAAACCAGTTTGCAAGTCAAACTGGTTTGCTGCCCCTGCTCCCCCATAGACTAATACAAAAATATTTGTGCTGTTATGAAAACAACAATATCTCTTTAAACAGTAAATACTTCAATTGAATGAAAAAAAAGTTTCTTACACGTTTAAAAATATTGCCAGAATTGAAGATTCGATAGTTACTTTCACTGGAAGTCATCATGCTGAGGTTAAATTTTCTTGGTATTCACCAGATATGCAACACCATCTAGAAACTGACATTTTTCATGGTTTGCCAATGTTGCTTATTTGAATCCATGTAAAAATAACATTTTTATGGATTCTTCTTTTCATGGTTGATAGTCACCCATAAAAACCATGAAAATTGGTATCCCATGAATAATAATGAAACCACACTACAAGTCTATGGTTTTGAAGTTAAAAAGCACAACACTTAAAACTAGCAAATAAATCTTGTACATACTTTAAGATAATGTACAAAGGGCAGTAACTCTTAGACAACCTTGATTTTTGAAATCCAGTTTTAAAAAGTTTGATCACATGTTAAATAGCATATTCATGCCTAGCTGTGAAAAGATGTTATATGTGAGGGGAGCCAGCTCTCTAAATGTACAGTATAAAGGTTGCAATAAGCGACCTCTCTAAATGTAGAACGGTTGCAATATTTTTTTTTTGTTCTTAATTATACAATTCAAGTCTCAATGTACAAAGAGCAGCAACTCTTAGACAAACTTTGATTTTATTTATGAAATCCTGATTTTTGACTCCAAAGTGTGCATATTATTGCCATCTGCAGTGCCAATTCCTTATCCAATATAATGTGCAAAATTATCAAAATCAGTTATTTTTCTCATCCAATACAAACTATAAAACGAAGAACAAAAAATATCATTCACAACTAATGCGTCACACAAATTAATCAACAAACCAATATTAATTTAAATAAAAAAAATGATCAAATAAAATGTATATACATATAAAGAATGTTTGAGTATGATATTATAATATACATTTTGGTATATTTGTAAATGTAATGGTACATTCTCATAATATCATGAACACAAAAAATTGTCACAGCATTTACACTAAGCTTTCATCATGAAAGCAAAAAATATGTTGAATTTTCAATGGAAAATGTCATGCATTTTATGAAAACTTTATTTTGATTCTTTTAAGAAAGACAGGAAATAAATGACAAAGACTTAGTAAATTACATATTCACTTACAAATATTGGAAGAGACAATTCTGAATTTATGGATTTCAAGTTAATTTAAGACATTTTCTAAAACAGTACAATATTCAAACATAAATGGTTCAGCAAGAATTACTGGTTTTGTTGTTACAAGTAAATTTGCTAATTTATTTCAATCTGATTTATGACCACTCAACTAGTTGTTGAAAAATAAATATTTCCTCTAGAGAAATATTTGTTTGTAATGTATTGCATGACAAGCCTAACTATTAAAAAAATAAAGTTTATGTCCCTTAATGTTAGAAATTCCATAATCAACACATTGTAGAAACTATATATTTTCATCATATGAAATTTCTGATAAAAAGGAACTCTTTGGGTCAATTTCAAAGACATAAGTGATTTAATCTTCCCAACATTCAAAATAAAAATAAAAATAATATCAATTTTAAAACTTGAGATTGCTAATAACAATTAAAATGTTATGGTTTAAAATTATTCCTAATATCAACCATACCAAATCATATTACATTATTAATAATAAAATAATGTAATTTTAAAAGTAACATTAAAACATGTACCAACTAAATCAGTGAAAGTTATAACAAATTTAAAACTGCTTTAAATTAAAAAATTACCTAAAATATCATGTAAACTAAATATTTCATTTTTCTTTACTGAAAATATTGAAAACTAAAATAAAATAAAACGTATCAAATTGACTAGATTAAAAATGATTTTAAACTTTTTATAAAATCCTGCTTCTGTTTAGTTAAACATCACAAAATTTTTCATAAAATTACTACAAGTGTTTTGACTCTGTATGACAACTGAATATGGACTACCTTTGCTTGATCCTAAAGATACATTGAATCTGATTTTTTAGGAAAGGTATGTGTGACCAACAAAATATTCTGAAGAGGGATTTCTAGTATACAAAAAAAAAATAGCTGTAAAAACTCTGTCCAAAACAAAAATGATCAAGCCCCCTTTCAAATTAAAACTTTGGAAATTAAAAATACATGAATTTGGATGATTGAGTAATTGAATTGGTGATGTATTCCCTACCAAAACTTAAAGGATTTTTTAAGATTAATAGATCAGAGGCAGATCCAATTTTTTTCAAAAAGAGGGGGGGGGGTGGTGGCTCTGCTTAAAATACACTGAGGATAAAAGGGAGGTTAAAGGTCAATTTCACCTAAAATACAAATGAACAATACAAAATTTACAAAAGAAAGGGTCTTAACCCTATGACCCAGCCTCTAGATCCCCTAGCATTCATGATATTTGATGAAAATAAAATACTACTAACTAACTTTTCCCTGTTGGAACAATGAAATTCAAAATTTATACTGATGAAAGGGGAAGGGTTCCACAACCCCCCCCCCACTATACATGATGTTTGATGGAAATAAATTACTACATACTAACCCTGCCCTGTTGAAACAATGGAAATCTACAAGAATTAAATAAATACTACCTATAAAACAAGATTGACTACTGAATGGATTTCTATTTATAGAGACAAAAGTAACCCTGTAAATGGAATGTTTGTCATGGAAGAGTTTTCTCCCTTGGATTCTCAGGTTAGAATTATCTCCCTTTAAGGCAGAGCTGATTGCACCAGGTGGTGTTGTTGAATCTTTGATATCTTTTCAACTTCCATTTTCTACTGGTCCTTGAACTTGAGTGTCTCTGTCTGGTTGTAGTTCTGTGTTTTCTATTCTGTCTAAGTTGAGATTACTAAAAAACTGAAAAACAAAAAAAAAATTGTCAAAGTCGAAGAGGGCAAATTTCAATACAGAAAAGTATCAGAGCAACAGAAATTAATTCCCTTTAAACTAGGTCATAAAAAATCACCGGAAAATAGAAAATCGGCTGTAATTAGGTTAAAGTTTCCTTCTCCATATGTTCATAACACAGTTTTATGAAAGTCATGTTACATACATTAATTCAATATCTCATGATCAATTACGAGAAAGTATCACAAGAGGAGAATTTTCACTTAATTTGATTAAAAAAATATCTGTAATAATACCCTCAAATTATCTGAAACAATGCCCTCTAATACAAACAATTTGTCCTTAAAGTACATGAAATCTCATTTTCACCTAATTTTCTTCATAAAATATCTATGAAAGTACTACTCTAATAGGCATAATCTATTTTCATCGTGCACATTAAATAAATTTCTGGAAAATACATAAACCAACCTAATTTGAAAAATTAAGTATTTACAAAAGTACCCTCAAAATTAAGATATTCATTTCTAAAGTACATTAAGTGAATTACCAGCAAATCACCAACAAATTATTCCCAATGGGCTCATTATATACCAATAATCAAACCATGAAATTTTACAAAACTAAGTTTTTCACTATAAGCTTAAAATGACCCTTCATTTACTAGTAGATCATATTTCAATAAGCGAGGCACACATCTACACTATGTCCAGATTATTTAAGACTTTTTTGAGAGTTTATTGAAAATACATCACATAATTTAGCAGAAAAAGATGGTTACCCAAGAGTGTTAAGACAAACAGATGGGAATCCTACCACTTTATTCTCCCATATGTAGTGGGCTTTAACATTAAAATTTACCTGTACAAGGTTGTTGATTCCAAACAAGTATCCATTCTCCTGATTTTCCACGACCCACAGTTCATGATCTGTCAGGATTAAGGTTAGAGAACACCCCAGTGACCTTAAAACCCACAAGGAAGGGGGTTGTGTGTTTAACATTAATATTTACCTGTACAAGATTGTCGATACCAAACAAGTATCCATCCTCGTGATTTCCCAGGACCCACAGCTCCTTATATGTGAGGGTTAGAGTTAGAGAACACCCTGATGACCTTAAAACCCACAAGGAAGGGGGTTGTGTGTTTAACATCAATATTTACCTGTACAAGATTGTCGATACCAAACAAGTATCCATCCTCGTGATTTCCCAGGACCCACGGTTCTCTGTGTGTCAGGTTTTTATCGGTCATCAACATGGTTTTGGTGAAATCTATCAGCCAGGCCCCACAATTATTGTTTGAGTCGAAGATTATCAACACTGAACTACCTATTAACTGGAAAAAAGAAAAAAAGATAACCACACGAAACAGTGAAACTCGCATGTAAAGGGTTATCAATAGCTACATCATTAACGTGGTTTTGATAAAGTCTATCAGTCAAGCTCCACAGTTATGGTTAGATTCAAAGATTATCAACATTGAACTACATTTTGTAACTATTTACTGGAAAAAAAAATAACCACATGGAATTTATTGTTAACATGTAGAGGGCTATCAAATTGAACCATTTGCATTACACTGTTATTTAAGGGCTTGATATAAATAAAATGCATTATACTTTTATTTAAGATTAAATAAATAAATTTGATTAAAATACTGCAATTTTCGTGGTTTTCATGGGTAGATTTTAAGAAATCAACAATTTAAAATTTAAGAATCAACAAACTGATAAATTTTCATCAAACCCTTAAAATTGGTACCCATGGAAATAAATTGAGTGCACAGTATTCAGATATTACCTCGTGTGACATGAAGAATTTGGACTCCTCAAATTTTTCTTGGATAATCTTCATCTTGTGAAGGAGTTTCTGTCGCGCTATAGAGTTATGTTTTAAAAACTTGATCAATATCTGTTCAACCTGAAAATTAGACAAACAGAATTGAAATGGTTGAACTACAAAATGTGATTAGAAACATGTTCTGACTTAAACTAGAATGGGGGTCTTCAATGGAAGACATATGTTGGCTGAGTCTTAAAATAATCAGTACACAGGAAGTAGATGAGTTACAGGCATGAAATCACTTTACACCAAATAGTACTATAGGAGGAAGCTACATACCAAATATCAAGACGACAGAAAACGGGTCAGGAACAGAAATGGTTGTGTCAAAAATGACTGCAAACAGATGAGTAACAAACAGGAAATCCCATTCTCACTCTTGTTGCTACTTCAGTTGTTTTTGTATTTTTGTGTTGTATGTTTCTTTGTGCTGTTAAGATTTTGTCTTTGCTGTTCCAGACATTTGATATTTGAATGCCCCCTCTGAAACCTCTGCTTCTTCAACATTATTGGACTTCAAGCTGTTACTTTCTTTACGACTTGAGTTCCCTTTGTTCATAACTACATGTATTCAGATGTTTTTGCATTTTTGTGCTGTCTCTTTTTTTTTTGTGCTGTGCTCGTTTGTGTTAACTGATTTTGTCTTTGCCTTTCACACTTTTGATAATTGGATGCCTATTGCTATCTCTGCTTCTTGAATACCAATTATCACGAAGCTTTGATTTTTTAAACATATCTATTTCTTTCCACCACATACCATATAGTGGGTTATTTTCGTGGTGGTTTAATTTTTTGCTCAATTTCGTTGGTTAACAGAAATTTTGAAAAATAATTTCCAGGAAATTATCTATCTAAGGCAAGTCTTATACAAACATAATCACAAACCGCGAAAATAAAACCAGAAGTTTTTTTTCACAAACGTTATGACACAAAACCGTGAATTTAACCCACTATATGGTACATGTAGCATACTAAAACTTATGTAAGCACCTTATGAAACCCAGCCAGACAGAATGGACCAGAAAAATCAGAATAAATCATTTCATGTATTGTTATCAAAACAAATGAACCTCACACATATTTAGCCTTCATATAATGCAGTGTCAATATATTGACCAACTACAAGAATTGTAAAGCCAGACTAAAACATGATTATTTCATAGGAAAAGTGTCTATTTTGTCAAGTACGGCAACATTTGACTTACCTGTTCTTTGGTTTTAATCTTCTTTAAGTTGGTTTCAGGAGGCTCACCAGCAAACTGTTAAAATAAAATATCGAATGACTCATTAAATTTCATTTAGTGTACAGTAAAATGGGAAATTTTCATGCCGTCATTTTTTTTTTGCGGTAGGACAACTGCTTTTTAGTTTGCACAGTTTTGAAATTGCACTGTCATTTTATTGTCCATAGACTAAACTTGAAGACAAATACATTCATGCACTTTCATTTTAGCGCTAGCAATTGTCAACACAAAAATGGCCAAATATAAAACTACTGGAAAATTTCCAAGCTTACAGTATATGGAGTTTTAATCTAAACAACAGTTTAACTATTTTTTCCTTCATTTGTACTTTTGCTTGCACAAATTCATGCTTTTTTGTCTATAAAAGGCACAATGGACTTTCCTTCCTGGTGCACCCTGGGCAGATCATGTCCTTGGGGTAAAAATGAAACATTTCAAGGGTAACTAAAGAGGAGTGTACATTCAGAACATTTCCCCAACATTGTTCTGAAAAGGGAAATTATTATTATCGTACCTAAGACAAACTGGAATTCAATGTTGAATGCAAGCTCATTTTTAAGGTACATGAATATGTAAGTTTTAGTCTTAATTGTTGATAGTCTAGATTTTAATATTGAATTCTATAAATAATTTTAGACTTTGAACTTTTGACAAAAGCCTATCTGATGAGTGCTTTATAGGCAAACACATGTCAGCTCAGCATCAAAATATTTGCCTATCTTTGTTGAAATAACTTTTAAAAGATATTATTAAATCTTAATTCTAAACTCATGAATATATATTCACCTACCCTTAAAGCCTCTATTCGAAAACCAAACTCTGCCGTTGAACTCTCCTGCTCTCGGAACTAAAATACACAACAGATAATACAATGTATGTTACAATAGTTTGGCTTTATAGGTCTCCAGAATTTTAAGGCAAAGAGATATCTGTCAAGTGTTGCGGATTGAAAGTAGACATTTTTTTTTTACCTTAAGTATATGGGGAGCTGATTTCAAGTTAAACAGTGCTTAAGCAAAAATGTCAATAAAAAGGCTAGGGTCTGCATGAAAAAATAGGGTAGGTAGGGTAGTCTGAAACACACATACTTTTTTATTTGGCCTTCACATAAAAAACCACAATCTGGCTCTGATACATGACCAAGAAATTTTATGGGTTTTTTTTCCAACAAACCTGCATATATCTAAGTTTTGTTATTGCTTGTTGTTTCCTTTCTACCTCTGTGGGGCCCCAAGAGAGGGGATTTTTTACAAACCTGCATATATCTTAGTTTTGTTATTGCTTGTTGTTTCCTTTCTACCTCTGTGGGGCTCAAGAGAGGGGATTTTTTACAAACCTGCATATATCTTAGTTTTGTTATTGCTTGTTGTTTCCTTTCTACCTCTGTGGGGCTCAAGAGAGGGGATTTTTTACAAACCTGCATATATCTTAGATTTGTTATTGCTTGTTGTTTCCTTTCTACCTCTGTGGGGCTCAAGAGAGGGGATTTTTTACAAACCTGCATATATCTTAGTTTTGTTATTGCTTGTTGTTTCCTTTCTACCTCTGTGGGGCCCAAGAGAGGGGATTTCTACAAACCTGCATATATCTTAGTTTTGTTATTGCTTGTTGTTCCCGTTCTTCCTCAGTAGGGGCGTTGGGATCTATTGCTACCATTTTCTCATAGAGATCTTTCCTCAACACTGGATTTTTTACCTCAGATTCTAAAAATGTTCTGCAAAAAAATCAACAAGATGACATTAAAAAATGTTTTATTGCAGAACTAAAGAAAAAACTCTGAATATCATGAACCAAAAGCATGATAACATATTTCTGTCAATTAAAAGAATTTATATTTAGCATCATTTATTCCTGCAAAAATAACTGTCGTCAGTACTTTCAAATGTTCAAACATCAAAACCAGACTTTCATGGGAACATACACATAATTAGTGCTTCTCTGAGAAAATTTTGAATGTGAATGTTTTATTCATTCTGACATTTTGTTTTCATATAAACATCTTAACCTTTGACCAAGTAAAAATAAACTTAAAACAACATCTAAGAGCAGGATACAATGGGTTACAAAATCAAACTTGCTTGTACAAGAAGTGGGTGAATGACAAGACCTGAAATGAAATTCCACTTTATGAAACCTCATGCTGTATAACAAATATCTTGGGGCTGACATGATTAGTAGGTGCTTATAGACCTATCTCAAAATTCATTCATGTATATGTTGACCTCAGGTCATGCAATCCAAAATGAGGCTAAATCTCCAATATGGCAATAGCATCAACATCAGTAAAAAAAAGAGGTGAATATTGTTGTGTTCCAATGTGTAATGGCAATGCAAGGACAAATCCAGATTTAAGTTTTCATCACATACCAACTGAGAAAAAACTTTTCCCCACCTGGATTTTCACTGGGTGTGAAATCCCAAAAGTCACTTGAACTAAAAGTACATTGTAAACATCATCGTGTCAATAGTTTTATTTTCATCCTAGCACAAATGCACTGACTACACTACATGAACAAGAGACAATGGGATGGATACTATAGTAAAACAGGTGCCAAAACAATGTCAATAACACCACTAATTTCACGATATTAGATCAATGACAAAAGTACTATTATCACTTGTATAACAAACTATGGAGTTATTAAAATTAATGCAAGTCATGAATACACCAATATAGGTAACAGCTTTTAACCTAGATATAGTAAACGTTGTATAATGACGTTGGTTGTAAGTTATTAAAAAAAATGTTAAGGATCGTGATAATCATATCTGTTATTGTCTGGCTAATAAAAATTATACAAATGTGATCTTATACAGTTAAACCAATCTAAACCAAATACTGCAGGCAAGGATCTAGGATTTGTTGTTAGAGCGGGCGCACAGTTAAAATATTAGAAATGCATAGCGATATTTTTCAAGAAATCAAGATAATATATGACCCCAAAAAAAATTAAAAATCTATTTAAGAGGGGGGCTGTGCTGTGTGTCCCCATCTGAATCCACGCCTGTACTGTAAAAGAACTTCAATTCCATGGCATCAATTCTCATGGGTTGGGGTTGATGTACATTGGCAGTTTCATGAATCTGTGATTTTTACTTTGATGCATTTAAGACATCAATGTGGAGTTTTGTGTTTTGCCTGAACCATAAAAAACAATGAAATTGGTAAGCAATAAAAATTGGTTATCAGTCAAATATGCTGTAGTCTTTTAAATTCTGTCTTGAATCTATATAATTTACAAGTTTATACATTATAACAAAATTACTAAGCTGGAATGATCAATTTTAAGGACAAAATAGGGCAATGACAAGCCGGAAAATCAAAGATCACAAGGGTCCTGACTTAAACAGGCATTTCTTAAAGAAATATATAAACACAGATTTAATTACTCAAATCTGAACTTAATGGAACATTTTTTTTCTGAAAAAAAAAGGTTCAAATATTTAGAGAGATTGCACTGTAAATCCCAAGCTTATGACATAAGGGAAGTATTATTTTACAAATATTGTGAAAATATTACTGTTTCTTTGTATCAATTTTCATGAATGCCATGACATGGAAACTTGTGTTCATGAGTTCCAAGTTTTGTTAGATAACTTTACTAAGAATACCATGAGTATATACTCACAAAGGAGTACCCCTGCTTAAATATAATTGAACTTTACTGGAAAAAAATCTAAATCTAAGTAATTCTACATCCCCCTGGAACAATATCTGAGAGCAGGGACATTTCCTCATTCAGATCTTCATATGATGCACTAGCTATCCTTCATGTAAAGTTTTACTTAAATCAATCAAGTGGTAAATAGTGTGTTATGCTTACAAGATACTAAGTAATTGATTAAGAAAGAGATGGTCACTCAGTATCTCATTCCTATTCAGTGGTGGATCCAGAGGGGGGGTTCCCGGGGTCGGAAACCCCCCCCCTTTCCTCCGAAATGTTTTAAATTTTTGTGTAGATTTTCAGCAAAATTGGTCTGGAACCCCCACACAGAACCCAGTATGTGGAACCGGAACCCCCCTTTTAAAAATTTCTAGAATCGCCCCTGCCTGTTTGAATATATCCACAAAGTTTTGGTTATCAAAATATTATAGTATGTATTTGCATGAAAAGCCAGCCTTTCATCCTCTTGCCCCCATCCCCCTTTTTATGAAATTCCTTGTCACCTACCTTGTTCCTATTTTAATGTCCATGATGTTTGGGTTATCAAAATGTTGAAACAAATCTAAATGGAAACTAAATAGAAGCCACTCAGTGACATCCTCCTTGCTCCTTCTACCTCCATCTCTTGTCTCCTACCAAATAATACATGTACGATGATTTAATTCAAACCTACCTTGTTCCTATTTTAATGTCCATGATGTTAGGGTTATCAAAATGTTGTAACAAATCTTCCATCTCAATGAAATCTGGATAGTGTCAAGGAATGTATAATGGTAGTATGTATAAATCATATAAATTAAAATACAGTGATGGATTAAGGGAGGGGCAGAGAAGGGTGTTTCCTCCTCCCACTAAAAAAATTGAATTCTTAAAATTTATGGCTTAGGCCAATATAAAAAATTTCCTTGATTCTCATCCCCTCCTGCCCCAATTTGTTTCACCTGCCTGAAAGTGAAAAATTTTGATTTAGATTTTTAAGCAAATTTATAATGTTCATTTTTTGTCAATAACCTGTAAAATGTCAGAGAACTAAATCAAGTGGATAAGAAATAAAAAATCAAATTCACCCATCACCCACCACCCAATATGTTCAAGAAATTTGGAAGAGAATCCAGGAATTGTTTTATGATGGCCTTTTAAACAACATAACCTTGATTTCATTCCAAATTTGGCATTCATATTCAATAACACGTCCTCTAAGACCAAACCCTGGATCTGCCCCTGAAATGACTTAGACTTTTTTACAATATAAAGATTAAGAAAATTAAGATGTTTTCATTTTCAACTATATCATGTATATCTTTCAGACGAAAAAAAATCTTATAAATCTTAATACATTGGTGGATTCAGGGAGGGACATAGAAGGGTGAATGATACAATATCTTTTGATATATCAACAATATTTTTTGAGTGTTGTACTGAGGACATCACCTTAATATCCATTTTATGTCTTGACAAGCATGTTGTGTTTTGTGTTACTTGGTATCCCAATGGAAGAGGGAGGTTTGGTGCGCCACAAAACCTGGTTAAACCCACCATTTCATTTAAAATGCCTGTACCAATAGAAGATAATGGGATGTGGAATAAGTGTATGCGACACAACCTCCAAGTCAGGACAATTTTGATCTTGTTTTTTTCTGTATGTCTTCCTTTTTTGTGTATTCTCTTGGACATTGACATTGACCTTCCAAGTTCAGTAATTTTTGTTTTTACCTTTACCTCACAGACAAGACAAGAGCCATGTGCAACCTGACACGTTTTTGTACTAGACAAAAAGACTTATATATTGGACATCCTCTATAAATTCTATAAGAAGCTTCTTTGACATTATCAAATTGCACGCCATTTACCATTAAAAATTTTATTTTCAAGATGAAATCGATTAATTAAAAGACATAACATTTTACAACATTGATTTTTATATCTCACATATTCGACTTGAAAAAACAAAGCTATTAGAAGCTACAATATAACTTACATTAAAATTTACTTGCATGTGGACAACGCCTAAAATACATGCTGTAATTTTAATAATAAATAACATGCAAACTTTATAACATTAAATTTAGGAAGAAGCAAAGAGGCACCATTATTCAAGTGTCAAAAGTCCAAAAGGGCTATGACAAAACAGGCAAACACGAACAAGAACAGCACAAAGAAACACAAAACATAAAATCAACCGCACACAAATCAAAAACACACTCAATTCGTAACAAGACATTGACATTTCTAATATCCAATATTTGTTATTTCAGAGGATGGGTCCAGGGTTGGAACCCTTTTTTACTTGAATATGTGCCTGTGTGTGTATGAAACTTGACAGGTCTGTTCATGGGCCGAGTTAATTTGTGCCTGACTTAAGCCAGGAATCCTTATCAAAGCTTTTGTTTGTCCCTGTCAGCTATATGTTTTTTTGTTTTATGTCCAGAAATGGGTCTTTAGTTGATAATCTAGGAATTTGTTTGAATATTATGTGTTGTATTTTAAGTCTTGGGCCAATGCAAGACAGCAAGCAGTGACCTCTGGTCATGTTGAAGGGATGGCTGTTTTCCATTGTGATTTATTTAATTGCCGTTTCTTTAATGTTGGTTGTGTCACGTACACTTATTCCACATCTGTTTATCATCTAATATTTCAATCTTAGCATTATATGTCTTTCATATTTTCAACATGAACTGTGAAGCACAAGAATGTTCCTAAGACAGCTGCAGACATCTGAATTCTTTCAGACTTGGATCCAAGGAAAAGCATACCAGGTGTACACCCCCCTCTTAAAACTGACAAAAATTATGCTTTTTGTACAAATCTACAGGAAAAAAACATTTAAAATATTTCACACCCCAATTAGCTTGGAGAAATACAACACACACAACAAAAAAAACTTCAAAGCAACCCTCCCCCATTGAACTCCTGGGTCCACCCGTCTTTTTCTTTCTTGCTTAAATATGTCAAAGGTGTGGGACAACAACATATTTTGCTTATCAAAAAACAGTTTTTTTAAGTTACTAGGAGTCGCCTTTGACATTTCAATTTAATGATCTTAATATTAAAGGCAACACAGGTGATGTAAGCCTCTTTTAAAATAAGCTAAAAGGTCAAACATAATAAAAAATGAAAAAAAAAAATCACTAAAGTCAGAAACAAAATACTACTTAATTAATATTACTTTAACCCACAGTGTCCCATTTTTTTCAATCCAGGCTATTTGATACTTCATTTGATTTAAAAAGTACTAGCTGGGAGAAAACATCAAGGCCATAATTAAAAAGTTCCAAGATTCTTATCCAAATATCTTGAAAATAAGGGGCTGACAGGAAAATTTTTATCTTTTATCCAGTTTGATGAAATATTCTGCCCTTTAAAAGGAAATTGACCAAAAAGGAACATAATACCGGGTACCCCAAAAATTTTGAACAAGAACAGACTCTAGCTCCCCACCTGTTGAGTGGGAAAAATCTAAGTCTGCTCGTTAAACAGGAAGTAGATGAGCTATAGATCTGAAAACACATCCCACCATATGAGACCCATACCTGAAGCTGCATATCAAATATTGAAAACCTATGCTTAAACTGTCATGAAAAAAAGTGTGACGGACAGACAGACAGAAGCACAGACGGACAGACAGATGCTTCTCATTGTGGCGCGGGACAAAATAATCAGGGTAGGAGGAAATGTGAATCTATATTGGGCTAATGAAAATTTAAGTTATGGAGGGAAAATCATTTAACATGAATGAACAAACCAACAAGCGTAAAATAGTAAACTCCCAAATCTTAAAATTCAAATGACAGTAAAATGATGAATAAAATTGATAAATATCTTTATTATTGTTGATTTTTTTTAAGTATTCCGCATTGCCCTACTTTGCATGGAAGAAGTCAACACATCAACATGATTTTTTTTATCAATTAACATACATCATGAATATATAAAATTTTCTCAAGCAAGACTTTAAAAAATTTGAATTTTTATGTTTAAGAACAGCTTTTTCCTAAACATCTTTTATCAAGAAAATTTTCAATTATTAAGCTATATATTGACTTTGCATTCACAGAAAACAACTATTGAGAATAGAAGGTACTTTAAATTACAAAACCAGTTAGAGGAAAATAAAATATGAAACCATATAATATAGCAGGAGAATAAATTTGTGATACTGAACTGAAGAAGGCCTAAGGCCATAATGTCTAATAAATAGTTGTTTTCTACAACTGGATAAAATATTATTTTATACTTTTTAATTTTTTTCTTGTTTACTGTTTACGATAGTATTCAGATTAATTTTCATACATTTATCATCTATCTCCTAGGGCCGGTGTAAAATTTAATAACCAAACGGATCATATCTGTAAAATTCATAAAGGTTTGCCGAAGTTTTGAAGGTCTTCAGGCAATGACCGTTCACCATATGATGTTAATTTATTTACGAAATAAGGATATTTTTCAATATCTATGTCAGTTGCCACATGACGTTTATGAAAATATTTAATTAAGGTCTTTCCCTTTCTGAAGGAAAGACCTTACTGTATTTCTTATGATTATTATTAAGGTCTTTCCCTTCCACAGAAGGAAAGACCTTACTGTATTTCTTCTGATTATTATTATTATTCTTCTTCTTTTCCGCGGTCACTATAACAAAAGTGTCGCAACATAACTTTACGACACTTGGTACCATTATTCGGTCATACCCTGACTCGCCTTCACTGACCCTGCGAAACTGATCTATTTTTAGTAACGGAGTTATCTGCCCCAGACCGGAAAACCTTGTTAGCAGATCTCCTCCTAAACCATAACCGATATAAAAAATCTGAAGTGTGGATATGGTTACCTGACTCTTGGCAATGATTCGTCATGCAAAAAATTTTTTTTCGATCAACTTCCTGGTTACGCGTTTTTGAGTCGAAACCTGTCGCGATGCCTCAAAATTTTTTTCTTCAAAACGGTTAGTCCTAGAGACTTGGGACCTTCACCAATCATCCTAAGTGACCTATGTTACATATAAAAATGTCAAGGTCAAAGGTCAAATCTCAAGGTCAGAGGTCATAGCACACCTTGTTTGCAGTATAGCTCAAAAACCATACAAAATTGAAGCAGACATGTAATGGGAAAAATACTCGTCTCATTTAGACCTTTATTTGATATAAAGGGTCAAACACTGTACGACAAACCGTTTTCGAGTTATGGCCCTTAACGCGTTTCGGTTTATCCGTTTTTGGCTTATAACTTTTAAACCGTCAGAGATAATTTAGTAAACATATGGGTTTTTTGTGACCGTCATTAGATGTCCTTCAATTTAAGACCAAAGTCAAATGGTTACGGGCAGCCATTTTAAAAATGGCTGACACCGTAAACAGTTTTTATGAAATAGCACTTAAACCGTACAAAATTGAAGCGGACAATACATGGAGAAAATGTTTGCCATGTCGAAATCTACAAAAAGTGTTTCAGGTGCGAAAGCGTAAAACTTGTCGTTTTTGAGTTATCGCCCTTGATTCTTATTTTTAAAATGATTTTTTGTCTATAACTTTTAAACCATAAAAGATAATGAATGAAACATAGGGTTCATTTGAAACAGGATTAAATTACCTACAATTTGAACCCAAACAGTACATGATTCGGTTGAACGGTTTCAAAATGGCGGCCAAAACAAGTTTCGCGAAACACGTTTTTTGCCAATAACTTGAAAACCATAACAGATAGTATAGTAAACATGTATACTTAAATGAATCAGTATATAAAGAGCTACAATTTGAGTCCAAGGTCAAAGGTCAGAGGTCAAGGTCATTCCCTAGCAACAAGGTAACATTAATGAAAAGTCCATAGCAACCATATATATTCTAAACCAAGACTACTTTTTGAGTTAAGAGTTCAGTTTTTTCAACCGGAAGTAACCCCTAAGCCATAGCAACCGTCATAAAAGTCCTTAGCAACCATACTTTTTCTGAATCTAGGTCCCCTGCTCTTCATTCTGGAGCCTATATCACAATAATTGGCAACATCTTGTCATAAACAAAGTGACTCAAATGTCTTTAGTACTTGGATAAAATACCATAACAAAAACATGAGACAGGGAAAGACCTCACATTTGTTCTCTGAACAAATGACTTTTTAATTATTATTATTTTTTTTTTTCTGCCACGGATGTCAAAAAAGTTTCTTGACCGATTTTTACGAAATTTGGCACACTTATTCAGCACTGCCAGGAGCAGAATTGAGTAAGCCTGTTAGCGCCAACTCTTATTAGTTTTTGCGCAGTAGCGCAAAACGCTGTTTACCCTTGTTATCAGGTGAGCTCAGAAACGGTAATAGTTATCAAGATTCCGATTAGTGAAAATGGTAGCTTACATCCTGGTGATGATTTATCATGCAAAAAGAATGCTGTAATTTACTTCCTGGTTGCGCGCGTATGGCGCAAACTTAGCGCAAAATGTCAAAGTTGTCCGATTTTGATGAAATTTGGTTTCCAGGTAGATTTGACAGTCTTGATAACGAATCTGTGGTCAAAATTTTTTTTGCGTTTACCATTGCCAAAAGGGCGGTCGTCAAATGGTTTTTTACTTATAACTCGAAAACGGTTAGAGATAGTATAGACAATATATGAACAAAAAATGATCGTCTTGACAAGACCTACAATTTGAGTCCAAGAAGTGCATGATTCGGTTGAGCGGTTTCGAAATGGCGGCCGAAACAGGTTTTCGCGAAATACGTTTTTTGCCAATAACTTGAAAACCGTAAAAGATTGTATAATAGACATGTGTATAAAAAATGACCGTCTTCACAAGACCTATCATTTAAGCCCAAGAAATACATGTAACGGTTGACTGGTTTCAAAATGGCGGCCAAAAACCTCATCCTATGCATTATTTACTTGTATATAACATTAAAACGTAACATATAATATAGTAAATTTATATATTTTGATTATCAATAATTAAAGAGCTTAACTTCAAGACAAAGGTCAAAGGTCATAAGTCAACTTTACGGGAAAGACCTCTCATTTGTTCTCTGAACAAATGGCATTTTAATTTTTATTATACAATACTTATCCTTAAGGCCAATACAAAAAGCATCCTAAACTCTCATAGCCCATTCTATTTTGATTTTTTGGCAAGTTATGGCCAAATTTCCATTACAACAGAAAATTTTATGAAAAAAAAAATAAAATAAAAATAAAAAAAAAAATTTGCAGGTCCCACCCCATGTATTAAAATTTTCAAGAAAGTTGGATGAATATCTAGGATATATTTTGTTATGGTCTAAAATACAAAATATGTTTTACTATAAAAAAAAAAAACAATCATAAAATTATTGACATTGAACAGGAGAGAGCTATCAAATGAATAATGAAAGAAATTTAAGAATATGGAGTAAATGTTTGTTTATCTATAATTTGTTCTCAAATAACCTTTTAATGCTGGGTATTTCAGTATCATATTTACAAAATAATAAAGGATATTAATATCATCACAGTTTGTTTCTATATGTTTAGGCCAAAAAAAAATGTGTGTTTCTGACCCTACCTATTTTTTCCTGCCTACCCTGACTTTTTTATTGCCATTTTTGCTTAAGCACCATTAAACTTTAATTCCAAATTTAACCAAGGTAAATAACATTGTGACAAAAAATATAAATAAACTTAGTCCTACCTAGTTTTTTCAGATATGTATCAGGAAACACACATAATTTTTTTTGTTTGGCCTTAGAAAATTAGCTATTTTATACAAATTGTTCTCCTAATTATAGAAAACAGAAGAGTTCAACTCAAGTCCAAGTAAAAGTGAGAAATGAAGGACATTAACTTTTATGAAAAGTTCATTGTACATGTACATACTTTTAATGATGTCTGGAAAAGCTTTTGTTTGTGTCTCTAAACAACGCCTTCATATTCAATGGAAAATGAGTCTTCATATTGTTTCTAAAAGGTCATACTTGTATGTTTGTCTAAATTAAAACAAAAGTTCCAGCTGGCAACAGATTTGACTATCGTCTAATTCAAGATTCATCACAGGTGCACTAGTCAAAAGGTTGAAAATTTCTAACACCATATGAATATGAGAAGCATGGTAATGAGATTGTTTGACAACAAATTTAACTGATTAGTTGTCATAATATTTCAGTGATCAAATAAAAATTGAGTTTTGACTATCAAATATACATTGCACTTCTCATTGTCATATGATTGTACAAAACAGTTTGTTGCAGAAACATATTTATAAGGTTAACATGAAGGTAATATCAAGGCAAATAAACATGAAAGGCTTTGAATAATGAAGAACTTTAGAATAAAGATTAATGCAAAATAAAATGGCATTGCGAAATTTAGTAGCAGAATAAAAATTCCATTTAATATGACTAGAGTTTGCGTTGTTCATTGATATTTAGTAGTTTTTGTGTTTCCATGTTTTATTTGTAGTCTGTTTTTTTCATTCTGTCCTTGTTTGTGTTTATTGGTTTTGTCTCTGCCCTTTCGGACTTTGACATTCGGATGCCCCATGGGTACCTCTGCTTCCTCCACCACAGGAAGACATAGAACACAATACTACCAAACTGACCCCTACACAGACAATTTGTCTTAACGTTAAATTAACATAAAGCTCGATTAACACTAATTCAACGTTAAATTAACGTTGGGTAAACATTAAAATTTTTAACATTAATTTAGTGTTAAACTTTAGCGTTAATTTTGTTTTATACTTTTTAACATTAATTTTCCTGTTGAACTATGCGACGTCAAATGTTAAACTTTAACATGAAATTAACAATCGAAGCTCAATTAACACTAATTAAACGTTTAACATTGTTAAAATAATGTTTACAAAATTGCCAGTGTATATGTTTTTTAGTGCATCAGGTTGCAGGGGAAATAAAACAAGGATACAATCTCCATTATATTCCACCTCTCTGTAAAACATTGGGACGATACTGTGGGCTTCATCCTCCATCAACAGCTCGTAGGCCTTAGTCTCTGTGTTATCTTTCGTAATTCTCTTCTTCCATATGGTGTGGGGACCTGCCGGGGCAAAAGACCCTGAAATTGCAATTAGAAAATACACATACTGAGAAAAACAAACAAATGTGTCATCTGATAAAGATGGCCAAGCCCTGTCAGTACTTACTGTTGTTTCATTATTTTTCATGGGGTATCAATTTTCGCGGTTTTTGTGGGTGGTGCTGACCCACGAAATTTGGTTCCCCACAAAAAGAAAATTTTACATTGTTTCATATACTGTAGACTCCAAAACCACAAATCTAATTCAATACACATGACGAAAATTTGTACCCATGAAAAGTTTTGAACCCAAAACATTTGTTTGAATTTCACTTTTTGGGGGCAATGTGTTTTTCTTTTATGCACCATAAGTGTACAAACTTCATGGACATTTCACAGACAGATGAACAGGCAGGCTGGTATATAGATATATATCTGTTTTTTAAGACTTTAGTGCTCAAGGTAATTGGAAATATTGCATAATTGATCATCGGAAATGATCGGAAGATTATAATCAATTATTAATCGATAATAATATCGGACACTATTTTTCATGAAAATTATTAATTTACCCCAAAATCAATCAAAGTCTTTGCCATTTTTGTGTGATTTTCCGATTAATCCATTATTGATTTTATAATCGATAAGTAGCATCAGAAGGCCATTTTGATTAGATTTTTCAATTAATCAATTAATCGGAACATCACTAATTTAAGTGCTGTTCTAACCATACACCTTATGTTTTAATTGCCACTCGTGGGCCCATAGGTGGTCCATTAACTTGTTTTCTTGTAAACCCCAAAAACATGTTTAAGGGGTATAATAACATACCTGGATGTCCTGCTAACTGGACCCATGTGTTCTTCCTATTTTTGACAAGTGCATCACTAGCAGGGGCTGTTAGATCTAGTGTGGTCTGAAAAAAATAACATGGAATTTAAACATCATCATTATACAAAAAATCTCATGATCATAAAAGCCCATATTTAAATTGCCAGTAATAACTGTTGGAAAGTTCCTGCATGAAACCATAACATTTTGCACAGTGCTTAAAATTCCTTTACAGGACCTTTGTTCAATTTTCATGGCAAACATGTACTTAAGTATTCCTTTACAGGAAATTTTGTGTCAGTATCATGACAACCTTAACAGCCATATTGTTATTCTGAGGCTTTTTTTGTTTGATTTGAGTCAAAAACTGAATTATGGCATTACAAAAACTCTTCAGTGCTACAAGTTTATTTCATTCTATTGCTTTTTTTTGCTAGCTTTGTTAATTTCATTCCCTTTCTAGCTACAAACTTACAAAACAGTATAAAACTTGAAACTCATTAACCACCCCTAGTAAGGTGAATTCACGACGATCAGGAAAGTCCAGTGAAGGATTCACGTAATGTTGTATTTGGTGGGTTAAATTCGTCCCTTTTTCGATCAATATTGTTTACAAAACATACATACAATGCACACCTGAGCATTGTTAATAAACATAAACCTATGTATTATTTATATTTCTTTATAATTTACATTTTTGTATTGATTTCAATAAAATGTGAAAGTTTGGTTAATCTATGAATAATGGTTTAAAAGTTATGACTAAAAAGGTTATACATTTTATAACTCTAAATTAAAAGTAAACAACACATTTCAAACTTTTGATAAAGCATGCAATGTGTACCCACGTTCTTATTAAATCGTTTTAAATTAAAACATGTAACGAGAGTACTGCCAACTGTTTAAGAAAATCAAATTAGTAAACACATCAAACCGGTAATTTGTCTCACCATTTTAGAGGATTCAGTTTTGTTCAGTTATAGACTTCTGTTTTGGTAAATTGTGGATACTGTTTTGTTGGGTTATATCATACATTTTTATGGTTATTAACATAAGATTGCGTAATTATAAGTAGCATAATTGACCAATTTTACTGTAACTCATTTCGTGTTATCCAGGATCTAACAGATTTCGTTAATTCGGATATCATGCATGCTTACATTCCAAATTTTGTACTTGTTATATGCTTACAACCTTTTGGGTAAAATTTGCATTAATAAAGCTATAATAGATTAATTTCTTCATTCATATGAAGCAGACTTCTTACAATCACTTCTAGACAAAAAAGGATCGTAGACTAGCTCTCTCTTTTAACTTCACTTTCCGTTACATTGATGATGTCCTTTCACTGAACGATTCTCAATGCTCATTTTTCGTCAGAAATTTTGAGATAAAGGACACAACGGATTCTAAAAAGTGTGCTTCATATTAAGATCTAAATCTCGAAATAAACTCCAATGGAATACTTTTAACAAAACTCTTTAAAAAACGTGATGACTTCAATAAATATTCAAATCGTCAATTTTTATACTCCTTGTGTAGCAAAATTCCATTTACTCCAGCAAATGGAGCTTAAGTTCCACAATTGATTCATTACTCGAGAGCTTGCGGTAATATTACATCGATTTCCTTGGCAGAGCGTCACACATATGAGACAAAAAGTGCTAACACAGGTTATGTTGCTCCTTGATTGCTGTCTTGACTCAAAAAAATTACGGAAGACATCATGAGCTCAAAAACAAATATGGGATTTCTCTCTTTCAGATGAGTACAGGTGTTGGTTTGTCATAGGGTTTTGTTTAATCTTCCTTTACCGGAATTGACACGCTGAATTTGAAATTGGCAGTGCGACGAATGTTAAATAGCATGCATACAGGAACTGCTTACTTTTCCGGAGCTCACGAGTTCACTTTCGTTCGACTTGAGTTTGCGTCGTTGATAAATGTTTTGTTGATTATGTGTTTGTTTTATGTTTTGTGTTTCTTCGTGCTGTTCACGTTCATGTTTTCTGATTTTGTCGTTGCCCTTTTTGACTTTTAACACTCGAATGCCCTACTTGATTTTTGTCAAAATACTTGGAGTTTTTGAAAATACTTATAAGTAAGAATTAAATTAATATGACCCTAAATTGTCTTAAAATGCTCCTAAAACGTATCTTAATTTAATGTTTGAATCAAATGGACTTAAATACCTCATCTCAGATTTTTCTAGATCTGGAAGGGGTGCATCTACATGCAGTCTCATTTTTGAAACGAACCTGCATTACCAATAACTGTGAATTGGTTGCCCTTATATTCTTGCAAACAGACACATTTCATTTCGTTACAGTATTTACTATTTTCGAATTGCAAAACCTCCGTGCGGGTCCCGGGTGGCAAATAGGCCCGTAGCAGCGCTTTAGCTTATCGGTAAACGTCCACTTAAAATCGCTCAGAAACCCTTCGTCGCGTCAGGCCGCTTTGCCCAAATAGCGACTTGGATGTGTGCCTAAAGTGGTTGAATGGTGCGCCATTCATAATGAATGCCGAGGTCGTCAGGCTATAATGCGGATAACCTGACCGCAAACCATAGTGGTGCACAGTGTTGGAAAAAAATAACCCAGCTGCAGAAGGATCCCCATGTAGGAGGCTTAACTGTCCGTCCAGGTTACCCATAAATCCTTTTTCCAATGGCAGTCAAAAACTATCCTCGCTGATTGGCCTGATGTCCCCATTGTCTAATTCATCATCATTTCATGTTCATTGTATCACCCTTTTTATGTACATCTCTCGAGAGTTCGGAGTAAAGGCAAAACTTACTAACTTACTAACGAATTAAAAAAAAACGGGATGGGGGATTTATTTATCGATAAATGGGTTGGTGCTTCCGTAATTTGAGACCCATGCTTGATATCTGAGGTGCACTTTTTCGGGAGAGGGGTTTGGCCTGCGTGGCAGGGCGGGTAATAAGTGATTCTTTGCAAGCGGTGGCGACGACGGCGTCGGCGTTTAATGCTATCAATTTTTCAGTGTTTGAGTTATATGAGCATCTTATGTTGACGAAAGTTGGTATGCATATGCCCCAGTAAAGTAGCTTTGGTTTTGTTTTAAAATTTAATAGAAGTTCTTGCACAAGATCGGGTTTACTTGAAACACATTTATCCTCAAAACAAAGAAAGATTCTTTCTGTCCGTTCGACCAGTTGACCGGGACATTTAGGACTGTCCATAAACCACAAAAGCGCTTATGAAACAATTTTTTAAAAACTTACAAAACCTTAAGGTTTCCAGTTTGTATCTCATTTCTCGTCAGGCGTAGCAAAATTTATTTTCTGGAACTTTGCTGTAATTTATACTTCACATGGATATGAGTAAGAGAAAACTCAAAAGAGATGAGAAATGTATCAAAAATCATTTTGCATTCGCTTGGAAGACAATAAATTTTAAGATGAAATGGTAGAATTTTTAAAATTTTCTATAACCGTTGGTATAGGGATAATAAACTCTTAATGATCTTTTTCGCTTTCGAGCATATCTAGAAATTCAACCAAATATGCAAAGCCTTGATTGATGTACATATTGATTGTATTATTTTCGCTAATAATAAGCATCTTATGTTTAACACAAACCTTTGATTGGTCTTGTCTTATTCAATTTTGTCACACTATATTTTGTCACTAATGAGTCTTTTAACAATATTTTAGTTTCTTAATGTGGATATTTAACTTAACATTTTAAGTATGACTATGATTATCTTAAGTTATACAGCATTTGCCCACAGATATTAATACATATAAATTTAAATGTTTTTTTTTAAACCGATACTGAACCGAACTCCGTGCATTACCAGAACAGAATCCTCTTATTACCAGAACATTATCCGCCAATTTTTACATCTATTTTTTTAAGGTATACTAATTTTTTTCAATACAAATTTTCAACTTGTCTCTAGAACGTATAATAGTCTTGCTTTGATGAAAGATATAGACACTTAATGCAAACAAAAACACAACTATCTAATGTTATAGTTTTCGTCATGAACATAATTCAACCTTGACGTTTTTCGTAAACTGTAACTTTATTTCAATACAGATTTGTATATGCTTTTACGACTTTTTAGTTTTTTGTGGTACAAATAAAGAGACGGGGTTAAATTGATCATTTACCTTTCGAAAGACATTAATTTTGCAACAAAACAAAGTTGTTTACTTTTTTATTTAACCCGACAAAACTGAATCGTCTTACCAAATACAACTTTACGTGAATCCTTCACTGGACTTTCCTGATCGTCGTGAATCCACCTTACTAGGGGTGTTAACTTAAGTTTTTTTTATTCTTTAATTATTGTAATTTACCACCCACCCAAAATTTTCAAGAGCAAAATTCAACATACCATCATCTTGAGATTCCAATTTTACTCTATACAGTGTACTCATGAATGAAAAAATTCACACTACCCACAAAATCCACCCACTTCAAAATTTCATTCATGCTCATATATAGAAGTTCTTATAATCTTATTATTGTATTTATATTACAAAATTGCATTTTTTTCAAAAGCAAATCTTTTAACTTGCCTATATCTTGTTGTTTAGCTTTTGGAACATTCTGTTTACATTTTAAATACGTTTTTCAATAGCAAATCTTACCATTAACTTAAATCAAGCAGTGTAAGCCCTTCATAATTGCATTTTGAAAAGTGCAGTTTTCTTAAGCAAATTTTCAAACTTACTAGAGGTATAAGCTTTTCATAACTTTGTTTGCACATTCAAAATGCAAATGTATCAACTAACATCATGTAGAAAATGTTCTTCATAACCCTGTTTGAATTGTCAAATGCAATTTTTAGACTAAATCTTACCATTAACTAGAACAATCTCTTCATAACTCTTGTTTGCACAATAAAAATGCAATTTAAGCATGCAAACTTTCCAATTTACTTAAATCTTTTAGTACAAGCCCTTCAAACCTCTGTTTGCATTTTCAAAATACAATTTTTAAAAGCATATCAAATCATTACCATAAATCTACTACATTTTAGGGAAACAACTTGCTCAACTTTTGTTCTAATGGACATACAGTTTGTATTATTTTACATGCAATGAACTGGGATCACTCAGTCATTGTATAAAGAAAAACAAACTTGAAACCCATTGAGATGCATTTAAAGATTTTCATCATTAAAGACTGAAGATATAAAAAAAAATCAAAGTCATGCAAAAAATGTTACATAAACTCATAGTGATTTCTTAACCAAGAATCCACACTCAAGTACACGGGTGTGCTATAGCAAGCAGGAACTGCTTACTCTTCCGGAGCACCTGAGTTCACTCTCGTTTTGACTGGAGTTCGCGTTGTTGATTGATATTCAGTTATTTTGTGTTTCCATGTTTAACATGTTGTCTGTTTTGTCTCCTTCTTGTTGGTGTTTACTGGCTTTGTCTCTGCACGTTCGGAGTTTTGACATTCAAATACCCCATTGATACCTCTGCTTCTATCAACACTAAAGTTAGTCTTGAGTGCCAGCACCCCCTATCCATTTATAAATTAATATTAAACTTGAGCTAATCTTTAAGGAGGTTTGCTCCTCATACTTGTATTATGGGATTCTTGTCAAATTTTGGAGATCCTCAGGGTTTGTCCATCTATTATGGTTGTAGTTCTTTTCCCATGAACCCTCTATTTTCTTTTTATGTCCACCGAATATGCAGTTCACAACTTCTTATAAAATTTTATTTACTCTGACATACATTCTAAAAGGTTTAAAGATGCCAATCTGCGACAATTCAAAAGTAATGAAAATCTAGAGAGAACTTATTTCCCGCCAAAATTATAAACCCTTTGAGCATAAAAATGAGCACATGGACCTACATTTTTGTCTTGCTTATTTTGATAATTTGTCCATATTCTTTAAAACAGACAAAAATTTATCCATTTTAATTAACCTAAAGATAGAGGAGCAAATCTCCTTAACCAACATTGCTAAAATTACCACTTAAAGCTAGCAAAGTCACCAAGGTCAAGGTCAAAAGATGAGGATGCATCTGTAATAGTTTAGCATGGACATATAAGCATACCAAGTCTCATTAGCCTAAGACTTGTAATAACTGATTGAGAACAAGTGTGGCCACTAAAAGTATGTTTCGCCTGCCAGCACCATCACTAAAATCAACCACCTTAGCTTTCATTTCTTGATATAAACACAAATTGTGTCTGTATAACCAGTATCAGATGCCTAGCTATTAAACTTTTCAAGCAATTTGTTGTCCACAAAATTCTTACAAAAAAGTTTACAGCCTGAAAAAAGACCAAAGTTCACAGAGTCACTGGAGCGTGAGAATGGGGTCAGGGTCACACGGCACGGTGACAGTTGCGTAGACCATAACCTGAACTGTCTGTATACCAAATATCAGATGCCTAGCTATTATACTTTTCCAGCAATTCATCGTCCACAAAAGTCTTACAAAAAAGTTTACAGCCTGAAAAAAGACCTAAGTTCACAGAGTCACTGGAGCGTGAAAATGGGGTCAGGGTCACACAGCATGGTGACAGTTGTGTAGACCATAACCTGAACTGTCTGTATACCAAATATCAGATGCCTAGCTATTATACTTTTCAAGCAATTCATTGTCCAAAAAGTCTTACAAAAAAGTTTACGACGCCGCCGCCGCCGCCGCCGCCGGAAAGTAATACCTATGTCTCGCCTTCCGCGACTTTTCGTCGCAGGCGAGACAAAAATGAAGATGCTAATAAAACTTTACCACTGCTATTGTAATCAAGGTCAAGGTTGAATGATTGAGAATCAATGCTTAGCTACTGGGGCTTATGGACATCAAGTTTCACCAACCTAGGACTTATGAAGGGACTTTTAAAACTTTAGCATTTCATTTATTTGTCAAAGTCACCCCACCGGAAAATCAAGGTGGTAATGCAATTACTGGGGCATATGACTGTATACCATGCCATATTTCTTGAGATGGAGGTGCTCTTAAAATTCTTACATTAACATATATTAATTTTAACGCCACTTCTAACGCAAAAGCACCAATAACTGCCTTTTTACACTTTGCAGGCAAGACAAAAGCTGAAAACTGTGTCCCCAGCAACTAAAACAAGAAGTAAAGTTTTTAAATGTTTTGAAATCATTGTGGACGTAGTTTGTCACACCGAACCATCCTGTCAAATTTCAAATCAATCACATGTACCTTGTCCGAGAAAACCTTGACGCGAACTTCATGCAGTTTCAGCCATTCCAAACAGGAAATAGAAGTGCGAGAGGTCTAAGTTACTTATGGCAATCAATTTGTTATACAGAACCATCCTGTCAAATTTCAAATCATTTTCATGAAAGCCTTACGTAAATTTCGATGATGGCTGAAAAAAGATCGCCGACAGGACACAAAACAAACAACTATCAAACATTAAATCTATAAAATCATTTTGACCTAGTCAGTCCGAATTAGCTTAGAAGGACATCGGTGTATCATACATTTTACCATAGACCTGATTGAATATACAGGTCTAATCTAACTATTCTGTTAGAGAAATTTCAAATTAATTTCATATGCATGAGCCTGAGAAAAGCTAGACGGAAATTTCGCACGGAAAGAAGCAGACGATTAAAACTTTAAATCGGTAGAGAACTTGGTAACTGCTGCTCTTGTTTCTTGACAAAAGTTTCAAGATATCTGCCAGGGAAATTTCAAATTAATTTCATGTGCATTGACTTTGAGATAAAAAGCTTGGAGTAAATTTCGCACGAACAGAAGCTGCCGAAAAAAAACAACTTTAAAGACGGTAGAGAACTTAGTAACTGCTGTTCTTGATTCTTGGCAACAGTTTCAAACTTCTTTGCAAGTCGTTTATCAAAGTATAAAAGACAATACATTGGTCTTATTTCAATCACGAATTACATACAAGTTGTAAACATGTCATGACTAAAAACGGTAAAGTAAACAAGTTACCGTAATATTTCACTTTCTCACTAAGCATAATAAGGATGTATGTTGTATAGACAATAAATTAGAATTTAAAATAAGACCATGAAATCTTCTTTTCTTAAAGATGAAATGAATAAAGTCAAATGTCAATAATGCAGGCTTTAATATCTAGCGATCTGTTTCAAGTATCACGTTGCAAGTGTAGCATTTGTAGGTGGGTTTAAGTTGGCAACCGGCTCTCACTGTTCAGATAACAGCGGTTTACCAGCCAAGGTGGGCTCCAGTCCGCTCCGTTCTTATGGCAAATTTATACTTAGATTTTATAGGGTCGGGTGTGGCGCTATGGTTAAGTTTGCGATAAAAAAGGGTTACACTGATTAGTTGTGTTAAGGAAACCTCCGCTCGACCATTCTGAAAATGCGAAATCTAGAAATAGAAGCCCGACCTATGATAGCGGACTTTCCTGGTTCTTGGCAAATATTTCGACTTTGTATATCGTTTGAAGACAATGCTGTGGTCTTATTTCCAGTCACGAATTACATACAAGTTGTAAACATGCCATGACTAACAAGAGGCTCCCAGGAGCCTGAATCGCTCACCTGACATATGTGCCTGAAGTAAAGGTTATTAAGCAAAATCTATTTGATGTTGAAAGAGTCATAAGATTAATAAGGGGGTCATCTCACAATATGGTGGATCTTAAGGTGCTGATCACTTTTGTTCTCAATCAAAATCTAAAAATCTGTCACCCTTTTTGAGTTATTAGCAAAAAAATGCAGTTTAACCTAATGTTCTATTTTTAGCCACAGCAGCCATGTTTTACAACCAATCAAAAATCCCCACATCAGTTCTATACACCTAATGCTAATAAACAACAATACCAAGTTTGGTTCCAATTGGACTTAAAGTGTCAGAGGAGTTAACATTTTCAAGGTAATGAGGAAATGCTGTTAAAATGCTAAATTTTGACGTTCTAAGGGCAATAACTCCTAAAAGGAAAGGTCCTACAACGTTGACCCTATTACATTTTTTGTAGATCTTGATGTGCTTAACAACATGCAATTTAAATTTCTCAAATATCTTGTATAGTTTTTAAGATATTGAGCTAAACAGGTGCAAAATTTGCAAAAAATCCACAAAAAGGGCAATAACTCCTACATGGGTTGTTGGATTTTCTTCAAAATTTCAGGGAAGGTAGATCTTGAGGTGCTGATCACTTTTGTTCCCTATCAAAATTTTAAAATCTGTCACCGTTTTAGAGTTATTTGCAAAAAACTGCCATTAACCCCTATGTACTATTTTTAGCCACAGCGGCCATGTTTTACAACCAATCAAAAATCCCCACATCAGTTCTACACACCTAATGCTAATAAACAACTATACCAAGTTTGGTTCCATTTGGACTTAAAGTGTCAGAGGAGTTAACGTTTCCAATGTAATGAGGAAATGCTGTTAAAATGCTAAATTTTGACGTTCTAAGGGCAATAACTCCTAAAAGGAAAGGTCCTACAACGTTGACCCTGTTACATATTTTGTAGATCTTGATGTGCTTAACAATATGCAATTTAAATTTCTTAAATATCTAGTATAGTTTTCAAGATATTGAGATAAACAGGTGCAAAATTTGCAAAAAATCCACAAAAAGGGCAATAACTCCTACATGGGTTGGTGGATTTTCTTCAAAATTTCAGGGTAGGTAGATCTTGAGGTGCTGATCACTTTTGTTCCCAATCAAAATTTTGAAATCTGTCACCATTTTCGAGTTATTTGCAAAAAACTGCCATTTACCCCTATGTTCTATTTTTAGCCACAGCGGCCATGTTTTACAACCAATAAAAAATCCCCACATCAGTTCTACACACCTAATGCTAATAAACAACTATACCAAGTTTGGTTCCATTTGGACTTAAAGTGTCAGAGGAGTTAACGTTTTCAATGTAATGAGTAAATGCTGTTAAAATGCTAAATTTTGACATTCTAAGGGCAATAACTCCTAAAAGGAAAGGTCCTACAACGTTGACCCTGTTACATATTTTGTAGATCTTGATGTGCTTAACAATATGCAATTTAAATTTCTTAAATATCTAGTATAGTTTTCAAGATATTGAGATAAACAGGTGCAAAATTTGCAAAAAATCCACAAAAAGGGCAATAACTCCTACATGGGTCGTTGGATTTTCTTCAAAATTTCAGGGTAGGTAGATCTTGAGGTGCTGATCACTTTTACCCTATGCCAGAATTTTGATATCTGTAGCCGTTTTTGAGTTATTTGCAAAAAACTGCATTTTACCCCTATGTTCTATTTTTAGCCATGGCGGCCATGTTTTACGACGAATCAAAAATCCCCACATCAGTTCTAAGCACCGAATGCTAATGAACAACCATACCAAGTTTAGTTGCAATTGGACTTATGGTGTCAGAGGAGTTAACATTTTAAAAAGTTTACGGACGACGGACGACGGACGACGGACGACGGACGACGGACGGACGACGGACGCCAAGTGATGACAATAGCTCACATGACCCTTCGGGTCAGGTGAGCTAAAAACGTTTAAGTAAACAAGTTACCGTAATATTTCACTTTCACACTGAGCACAATAAGGTTGCATGTTATTTAGGCAATAAATTAGAATTTAAAATAAGACCGGAAAATCTTCTTTTCTTAAAGATGAAATAAATAAAGTCAAATGTCAATAACACAGGCCTTAATGTCTAGCTATCTGTTTCTAGTGTCAAGTTGCAAGTGTGGCATTTGTAGATGGGCTAAGTCCGCTCCGTTTTTGGAGGCAATCCTTCGATTTTATAGGGTAGGGTGGGGCGCTTTGGTAAAGTTTGCGATAAAAAAGGGTTGCACTGATCAGTTGTGTTAAGGAAACCTCCGCTCGACCATTCCGAAAATGCGAAATCTAGAAATAGAAGCCCGACCTATGATAGCGGACTTTCCTGGTTCTTGGCAAATATTTCGACTTTGTACATCGTTTGAAGACGAATCTGTGGTCTTATTTCAAGCCAGGAATTACATACAAGTTGTAAACATGTCATGACTAAAAACGTTTAAGTAAACAAGTTACCGTAACATTTTACTTTCTCACTGAGCACAATAAGGTTGCATGATATTTAGGCAATAAAGTAGAATTTAAAATAAGACCGGAAAATCTTCTTTTTTCTTAAAGATGAAATAAATAAAACCAAATGCCAAAAACACAGGCTTTAATGTCTAGCGATCTGTTTCTAGTATTATGTTGCAAGTGTGACATTTGTAGGTGCATGGGCTCTAAGTTGGCAACCGACTCCGAACTGTTCAGAAAAAAGCGGGGTACCAGTCTAGGTGGGCTCCAGTCCGCTCCGTCCTTGGGGCACATTTATCCTAAGGGTCAGGTGTGGCGCTATGGCAAAGTTTGCGATAAAAAAGGGTTGCACTGAACAGTTGTGTAAAGGAAACCTCCGCTCGACCATTCTGAAAATGCGAAATCTAGAAATAGAAGCCCGACCTATGATGGCAGACTTTCCTGATTCTTGGTAATATTTCGACTTTGTATATCGTTTGAAGACAAAACTGTGGTCTAATTTCAAGTCACGAATTACATACAAATTGTAAATATGTCATGACTAAAAACGGTAAAATAAACAATTTACCGTAATATTTTACTTTCACACTGAGCACAATAAGGTTGCATGTTATTTAGGCAATAAATTTGAAATTAAAACAAGACCTTCTTAAAGATGAAATTAATAAACTAACGCAGGCTTTAATGTCTACTAGCTATCTTTCTAGTGTTGTGCTGCAAGTGTGACTTGATATGCAATCTCCGGTCCGCTACAAATATGGGATAACAATCTCTCGGATGAGTACAAATGTTGGTTTGTCATAGGGTTTTGTTTGGTCTTCCTTTTAATACCAAATTTGATGCGCTGAATTGATGGTTTGCCGCGCGACTGGTGTGCTAGAGCAAGCAGGAACCGCTTACTCTTCCGCAGCACCCGGGATCACTCTTGTTACGACTTGAGTGAGTTCGCGTTGTTGGTTTCTATTCAGTTGTTTTTGTATGTCTGTTTCTTGGTTCTGCTCCCCTTGGTCTTTACTGATTTTGTCTCTGTCCTTTTTGGAGTAAAAGGGTAAACGGGGTATAAATTATATGAAGGGAATAAAGGGAATAACAAAACAACCGAACTTGAATGATCAATCTCATAGTCCAGAGAAAATGACAAAAACGAATCAGTCATACCGGAGAATTGGTGGATCGCAATGGTCCTGACTTGGTACAGGCATTTCAAACGAAATGGTGGGTTAAACAAGGTTTTATGGCTCCAAACCTCCCTCTTCCATTGCGATCTTAGGATCCGGTAATGAACATAGAACACAACATAGTTGTGAGACACAATAGGGATATTGAGGTGATCATCTCAGTACAGCAGACCAGTCAAACACTAATTAAAACAATTAACCACCATATCTTTTAACTCAATTTTGAACACCCCAAATTACGCTATGATCCCATGATAATGACACAAATGTTTACCCGTCGCCTCTTGAGACCACAAAAGGGGACTTTTAAAATGTAGCGTAATTATCGTGATGCCGATATAACGTAAGGACAATCGTTTCTTCAGACTTTTCATTGCATTGAACTGAGAAAATTATAAAAATAGAATCTTCAACCTTAACAAAATATAATAATATGATCAGGTCATAAATCGCAAAAATAATATTAGACAAGATGACTCTAAGCAGGACTAAATGTACGCAACACGAATTGAATCTTAAACATGTTAAAGTAAAATTTATATCAACACGTTCCTGGAAACCCCACGTGGGGAAACCATAAGTTCTTCAAACCTACAAAACAGAATGGTGTCTATAAAATCCTTTTAAGACATTTTTACATCTGTATATTATGAGTATAATACTAAAACTATGATGTTATTATGTTTTCTCTGACATATATGTACCATTGTGACATATTAAGCACGTGTAAAAATTCAACCTTTCGGGGAACGGAAACAGGAAATTTGTTTATGCAAGGAAAATGGATCAAAAAAGAGTGTTATGCACCTGTCGCATATAAAGAGTGCAAAACTGTAACCATTTCCTTAATTGCAATAGTTAAGGAAAACTTGAAAATAATTTTAAAATGTTCGGTTTTCATGCTGTGCGTTTTAGCAATGTCGGCATAAAAATTATTAAGCATATCAAATGTACTATCTTTTCCCGCTAAATCTATGCGTGTACACCTCCGTGGCTCTAGCCATATTAATTTGGTGGTTTCTTCGAAAAACTGACCACAAACGAGTGTAATGCAATTGTCCCATATAAAGAGCTAGTGCAAAGCTGTAATGATCTCCTTAATGGCAATATAGTTAGGAAAAAAACATGCAAATAGAGTTTTAGCAATGACAGCATAAAAATTATTTTGCATATCAAATGCACTATCTAGTATGCGTGTAATCCTCTTTGGTTCTAGCCACATTTATTTTGGTGGTTACCTCATAAACCTTATCAAATTCCGACCCTTACTTATAGATCATGGTAAGGGAAAAGGTCCCTTCGCATGTGCCCTTTTTAACAGTTTGCCATGAACCTACCGGGGATCATACACACAAATGTAGATAAAAAGAAGCTATAGACACATACACATGACACATGTTCTCAAAAATGTTCGTGTTACATAACCAAATAGACCCCGAAGTAACAAAAGAAATTTGTTTCAATGAAATACGTGGGATGAAACAGGACATTTGTAAGACAAAGAAACCTTGCCATAAACGTGCAAGTAACTTTTTTTTATGATGCTCTGCAGATACATTCTACGCCATTTAAAATATAAATACAAGAGAAAATTTACGTATTATGTTTAGCATGTTTAGCTTGAAAACAGGCTTCCAGAAAGTGAAATGCATGTATACAGGATAAGGACATCCGTACCGAACTAGAACAGAAAATTTACGTATTATATTTAGCTTGAAAACAGGCTTCCAGAGAGTAAAATGCATGTATACAGGATAAGGACATCCGTACCGAACTGAAAACATGCAGTCATGAATCAGCTGGTACGAGTTAGCAACGGACACAATATTTTTTTCGTATTTTCCTTGTAACAGAAAATCTGTATTATTAAAATACGTGGGCCGAAACAGGACATTTGTACCGAACAGTAAACGTGGAGGAATGACGCAGTTGGGTCGAGGAATCTTGTTCGTCCCCAATAAAAATTCGAGAAAAAAAAATTGTCCCATCTCGCAAAACCTTATTTGGGTTTATATGTACGTTTGTGACATAATAAGCACGTGTAAAAATTCAACCTTTTGCGGAACGGAAACAGGAAATTTGTTTATGCAAGGAACAAGAGGCTCCCAGGAGCCTGAATCGCTCACCTGAACTACATAGACACATATATTTTGTAGATATTATTGTGCATAACCATATACGATTTAAATTTCTGAAATATCTTGGTAAGTTTTCAAGATATTGGGCTTGATAAGTGCAAAATTTGGCAAAAATTAGGAAAAAGGGCAATAACTCCTACATCAGCAGTCAGATCTTTTCCAAAATTTCAGCACAGGTAGATCTTAATATGCTGATCTTTTTCTATTCTTGCACAATTTTGATATCTGAAACCATTTTTGAGTTATTAGCAAAAAAATGCAATTTACCCCTATGTTCTATTTTTAGCCATGGCGGCCATGTTTTTTCACGAATCAAAAATCTGAACAATAGAGTTGTAGCATATAAGCTATTAAACAAGTGTGCCAAGCTAAAATGCAGTTGGTCTTACGGTGTCAGACAAGTTAATCTTTGAAATTCAGGGAAAAAGTAATGAAAAATGGTAAATTTTGTTGTTTTAAGGACAATAACTCCTAAAAGAAATGATCCTACAGCTTTGATCTAAATACATGAAATGTAGATCTTGATGTGCTCAATCATATGCAATTCAAATTCTTGAAATATCTTGTACAGTTTTCAAGATATATGGCTAAACAAGTGAAAAAAATTGAAAAAAAAATCCAGAAAAAGGGCAATAACTCCCACATCAGTAGTTGGATCTTCTTGAAACTTCCATAGCAGGTAGATCTTGAGATGCTGATCACTTTTGTCTCCCATCAGAATTTGGATATCTGTAACCATTTTTGAGTTATTAGCAAAAAACTGCAATTTACACTTATGTTCTATTTTTAGCCATGGCGGCCATATTTTTTGACGAATCAAAAATCTGAACGATAGAATTGTAGCATTTATGATATTTAACAACTGTGCCAAGTTTGGTTGAAGTTGGATGTATGGTGTCAGACAAGTTAATCAATGAAATTCAGGGGAAAAGTAATGAAAAATGGTAAATTTTGACGCTTTAAGGGCCATAACTCCTAAACGAATGGTTCTACAGCTTTGACCTAATTACTTGAAATGTAGATCTTGATGTGCTCAATCATCTGCATTTTGAATTTTTAAAATATCTTGTATAGTTTTCAAGATATAGGGCTAAATAAGTGCAAAATTTTGAAAAAAAATCCAGAAAAAGGGCAATTACTCCTACATCGGTTGTTGGATCGTCTTGAAAATTTCTAGGCAGGTAGATCTTGAGGTGCTGATCACTTTTACCCTTGCCAGAATTTTGATATCTGTTACCGTTTTTGAGTTATTTGCAAAAAACTGTAATTTGACCCCCCCCCCTGTTCTATTTTTAGCCATGGCGGCCATGTTTTTTTACGAATCAAAAATCCGAACGATAATTTTGTAGGCCATACCCTAAAGATCAACTACACCAAGTTTGGTTTCAATTGGACTTATGGTGTCAGAGGAGTTAACGTTTGAAAAAGTTTACGGACGGACGACGGACGGACGACGGACGCCAAGTGACGCAAATAGCTCACATGACCTTTCGGGTCAGGTGAGCTAAAAAGGATCAAAACGAGTGTTATGCACCTGTCCCATATTAAGAGTGCAAAACTGTAATTATTTCCTTAATTGCAATAGTTAGGGAAAACATGCAAATACATGTTCGGTTTTCGTGCTGTGTGATTTAGCAATGTCGGCATAAAAATATTATCTAATCCCATTAAAAGTATGCGTGTACTCCTCCGTGGTTCTAGCCATATTTATTTTGGTGGCTTCCTCGAAAAACTGAACACAAACGAGTGTAATGCACTTGTCCCTTATAAAGAGCTAGCGCAAAGCTGCAATAATCTCCTTAATGGCAATATAGTTAGGAAAAAAAACCATGCAAATAGATTTTCGTTTTCCATGCTATGTGTTTTAGCAATGTTGGCATAAAAAAATATTTTGCATATCAAATGCAATATCTATTCCCGTTAAAAATATTCGTGCAATCCTCTTTGATTCTAGCCACATTTATTTTGGTGGTTACCTCGAAAACATTATCAAATTCCGACCCTAACTTATAGATCATGGTAAGGGAAAAGGTCCCTTCGCATGTGCCCTTTTCAACAGTTCGCCAGATCCTACACACAAATGCAGAAAAAAAGAAGCTATAGACACATACACATGATACATGTATACTTAAAAATTGTTCGTGTTACAGAACTATTTAGACCCCGAAGTAACAAAAGAAATAGTGTTTCAGTGAAATACGTGGGATGAAACAGGACATTTGTAAGACAATGAAACATTGCCATAAACGTGCAAGTCACTTTTTTATGATGTTCTGCAGATAAATTTTACAAGCATTTAAAATATAGATACAAGAGAAAATTTACGTATTATATTTAGCTTGAAAACAGGCTTCCAGAGAGTAAAATGCATGTATACAGGATAAGGACATCCGTACCGAACTGAAAACGTGCAGTCATGAATCAAGTTGGTACGAGGTAGCAACGGACACAATATTTTTTTTTTTCGTATTTTCCTTGTAACAGAATTTCTGTATAATTAAAATACGTGGGCCGAAACAGGACATTTGTACCGAACAGCAAACGTGGAGGAATGACGCAGTTGGGTCGAGGAATCTTGTTCGTCCCCAAGTCTAACAAACGATGCACTTGTTAAAACTTTGGCCTTGACAAAGACCTGAAACCATTTCTAGCCGGAAATAACAACGTTTAAAATGTCCTCGAAATTCCGAGCTAATTATCATAATTTTATAAGTGTTGTGTATATTATATGAGGATGTAAAAGTTTTAATATCAAGGGTTTCCCACTTCACGAAACCTAGTGCTTAATAAAAAGCGTTTAACGTTAGAAAACATAGTTAATAAAAATTCGAGAAAAAAAATTGTCCCATTTCGCAAAACCTTATTTGGGTCGGGTGGACCCGAACACTTTATGTCCCACTTTTTACTAAGTTGGGCATAAAATGTCTGGAAACTATGAATATCAATACAAATCATGCAAATCACACGGCTGGTCATCTCCTCACTCATGATATTTTCTTATGAAAACAATTCCGTGAGAAAAACTTCCGGTTATGAGAGAGACGAGGTAATACGTCCACTTCAAACTGTACGTGTGTCACATTTGGAATGTTTTATTACATAGTTGTAGTGTATATCGAAAAAAGGGGAATGTCATGCAGTGTAAAAATGATTTTTGCAATAACTTTAAGTCATCGGAATGTCAATGGTAGCACTATCCGTTCTAATTTCGTTTTCCCGTGACTGAAGGAGTAGAAAATTTTGGACAAAAACTATTTCACGAGTCTTGTTTCGATGCTGTCCGTCATTTTGAAGTTGTTATTATTTGTCAACTAACTCCAGATGTTGCCCTAAACTGTTTGAAAAGAAGTTAAGTGTCTAAATTTGCCGTTTGGGGATAATATGACGAAAAAATGTGAATATTATGAGAGAGAGGAATGGTTGTGCGGGAGAAAATGCGCTATGAGTGAGAAAAATACTTGGAAATGAATAAATGGTACTACAACGTGTTCTATCTAGAGTTTATTTTTTTCGTATTTTACATATATAGTCCTAAATAAGATGTATCCTATTGAAATATAAACAAACACTAGAAACATAATAAAAAAAAGACCCGAAAACCAAATAGATAAACAGCAACAGCAAGAATACAAATTAAATGCAATTAAAAATATAATTTGACATTTTTTTATTTTTAAATTTAAAAAAACGCAAGATTTGTCCTCGGGTAATGGCTATGGTTGGACGTTCTGCAAAACTATGTTTATGAAGAAACGCTGGTTCCGCCATCATAACATTATACACTATACAGCTAGCTTGTCTTTGCTTTTGTTTCTTGAGTTTAATTTATTAGTATTGTATTGCAAATATAGCAAATGGATTGGACAATATGTTATACCAACTTATTGATTTTCTTTTCCTATGAATATACAATACAAAAATATAAAACGACATGCAGGTAACATAAATACCTAGCAGGGCATTTTTCGTGGTATAGACTTTATTGCTCTGTTGGAAATCTATTCCCTTATATACGGACGTACGACATAATTTACCTCAACAGTACTGTTGCATTTTCATTTTGAAATACCAATCATTCTAGGTGACATAAGTTGCATAAAAAATGTCAAAGTCAGAGATCATGTCACAGCTCGTGTGCAGTTATCTTATTAAATCTTGTACATCAAAAACTGAATATCTTTTAACTTCATATAAAGGACATTCCAGGGGAAAATGATATGCATCTTCATATGCAGTCCCACAAATGCACATGAAGTTTTCAATAACGTGTATTCTATATAAATCAAAATTCAAAGTACTGCATTAGTGACGTATTCTAGAATGGATATTCTAGAATGGATTCTTAGATTTAGAAGTCTGATTTAGGGCAAAAAACTGCTTCCTTTTTGTTATATAATCTTTTATCCAGTCCAACACAGGAACAGATATTCCATATGATTTAAGTTTAGCTATTTAACCCCGATGTCTTACTCTATCAATGCTTTAGAAAAGTCACAGAAAATTCAAATATTTGATAGTTTGTTATCTAAACTATAGCAGAGTGACGCTGGAGAAATCCCGATTGGTATGGATAGAGCAGAGAGTTATATTTATAATATTATTATATAATAATATATGTATGCATAATAAAGGTAACAACAAAATTACCAGCTGGGATGATCAATCTCATATATCCAAGAACAAAAGACAAAACAAGTCAAAGACATACCAGAGAAATAGAGCGCAATAGCCCTGACTTGGTAAAGACACTTCAAAAGAAATGGTGGGTTGAACCAAGTTTCATGGCGCCAAACCTCCCTCTTCCATTGCGATCTAAGGGTCTGGTAACACATAACAGAACAAAGTTGTGAGACGCAATAGGGACAAAGATGTTTCAATATCAAAACCTTTTCTTCACAACTTGACAAAGAAATAGGGCGGAAGTTCGAAGGATTTGGTTTGTCATCTTTTTTGACAATTGGCACTACTCTGGCTATTATATTTTCTACAAAGATGGATATTTACGTTTTTCTAGTGAAAAATTGAGAACGTCTCGTTTGATAATGAGAAGTTGTTCCTTAAAATGCACACACATCATTTGGTATTATATTTAAGCATTTCTTTTGACTTTACAACATTCATTCATTCAGTAGTTTTCTCACTCATAGTGCATTTTCTCCCGCACAACCATTCCTCTCTCTCATCATATTTACCTTTTTTCGTCATATTATCTCCAAACGGCATATTTAGACACTTTACTTTTCCCAAACAGTTTAAGGCAAACATCTAGTGCAAGTGCATCAATAATAACGACTAAAATTTGACGGAAAGCATCGAAACAAGACTCGTGAAATAGTTTTTGTCCAAAATTTTTCACTCCTTCAGTCACGGGAAAACGAAATTAGAACGGATAGTGCTACCATTGACATTCCGATGACTTAAAGTTATTGCAAAAATCATTTTTACACTGCATGACATTCCCCTTTTTTCGATATACACTACAACTATGTAATAAAACATTCCAAATGTGACACACGTACAGTTTGAAGTGGACGTATTACCTCGTCTCTCTCATAACCGGAAGTTTTTCTCACGGAATTGTTTTCATAAGAAAATATTATGAGTGAGGAGATGACCAGCCGTGATCATTTATAAATACTTTACAAAAACTCCTTTTGCAAATTTTCTGTTGGGTGAAAAAAAAATCGAACTCAGTAAAGTTTTGGCAAGAAGAGGACTGGCAGGATGATCCGATCCATTGTTGCCCGACCTTACTATGTCCTTTTTTCTAGTTCCACTGACTGTTTCATTTCTGAGGGCTTCATTATTTCATATGTATTTCATCACCATTTTCATATTTGTTTCCCTGAAACCGCCGAATTCGCACGGTTTCGGAGTATAAAAGCAAAAACTTATTAAATAACAGACTACTCCATGAGACATTAAAAGAGTACAAACGAACACGAAAAGATACGAGGACAGACAGACCCTGTACCTGTAGTTACAGCTCGACATTTTTAAATAACGTTATTTGTATTTTGTTGTTTTCGTGAATGAAAACTGCAAATCACGAACAAACGCCATGATTTAACAGTTTGGTACACTTATTAAAAGGGCATCAATCCCTACAAAGTGCGATACGACAAAAACGTTTTTGCGTGACAACAGTAAGGTTTTTGCGGTGATAGGTAAATTTTACATACGACAAAAATGAAAACGTATCAATTATCAGTGTCTATATGAACGAACTAGGTTTTTAAAAAGTATTGACATTTAACCCTGTATTCTAACGAATGGCTAGGTATATTTTTTTTAAATAAAAATGTTTAATAAAGAAGAAAAAATATATGATTTCCATCTTGTAAGCCTTGTTTTTCGACCTTTAGACGATTTATGACAAGAAACCTAACCGTTATGTAAGTTTATCTATACCTATATAGACTTTACTTGTTTGCCAAAACTCATGACTTGGAATCAGTCTTCTGTCACAAAAGGAAAGAACAAAAATGCCAACCAAAATATTTTATTTTGGTAAGGTTTGTTCGTGTGTCACCTTTTGCTATATAAGGTTTTTTAGTGTGTAGGCGACGGTTTTCGATGAACGAAGCAACGTTTTTTTCGGGTTAAAATTGATTTATTCATTTTTTAATTGGCCTTGAAAATACAATTATAGAACTTTTGGTTGTTTTTTTGTTATTAAATTAATGAAATACAGACTGATAAATGGGTATTTTACTGTTAGTTTTATAACGAAATCGTGCAACAAATATAAAAATCTGTACAAGAATACGTAGTATTCAAATATTGTCCCGTCGATTTATATAAATAATTTAAGAAAGGATATGAAGTAAATGAACATGAGACTACAACACACATGTTAACCCCAACTGCAATTATTTTTTATGAGCTGTATGGCCATTTCGGAAAATTATTCCTCATCAGCAGCACTAGAAACCAAACAAAGGAAATCCACCATTTCAAAAGAAAGTTCAAAATGTATTAAGCCAAAGGAAATACAAATTTATATAGCTAAGGGCAAAACTACGATGGAGGGAGTTAAACCTTAGGTTTTAGAATTTACATAAATTTATATAGTGGTTAAAGACTTTAGAAATTACTGTCATAAAAATAGAAGCGCAAATACCGAACAATTTTGTATTTGAAATGTTTTTTTTTCCATTTTCATTTCACAACCTCATGCATCTACATATTTAACAATATAAAAGAAGCACAGGTACCAATGGGGAATCCGAATTTATACATCCTAGATATAAATGTTTATCATGTATTATAAGTATAAATATAGTCCTAATGAATATGCATTATAGGACAAACCGCATTACCTATATTGCATACCCTAAATCGCACCTCTTATCCTATATCGCACCCCTTACCCTATATCGCACCCCTACAAAATATCTATATTTTATTTTATATGATATAATGAATATTACATGGCAAAATCTGCATCACATGCTGTATTTACCCGAAACACCTATATATCATACCGAGGGCCAACGGTTAGTTTCACAATAAATGTTGTTAATTTGCTAATAATACAATGTAGTTGCTTTACTCCAAAATTCCAAATCATTACAACTTCGGCTGTCATGAAGATGAACATAAAACGCGGTGATAAAATGAGCATTAAGGTAGATGGGGTGTCTAAAAGTTTATCCATAGAATTTTCCAAAATTTTGGCCACAATTAGCCCTAGAATGATAAAAAAATTAAAAGTTCACCATCCGAATTTTTATAGAAACAACTTTGAAAAATGCATGATTTTAGTACTTTTAATATAGGATCAATAGGGGAAATTCAATATTTCTTTATTTAAGAAAATCTACTCCATAGATTTTTCTTAAAATTTGTCATAATCTTTGTTTTGTTGGGACTTTTAAATAAACTAAATAAAAAAATAAGTTCACCATCAAAATTTTTGAAAAAAGTGAAAATTGTGTTTTTTCCTTATTATTTCTATACAAATTATCTCCCCTTAAAAAGTACGGGAAAATATTGAAATTTGCAAAAAAGTCGCATTTTTCAATTTTTTGTTGTTATTTTCAATTTTAATATTTACCAAGCCAAATATAAATCAATTAAAATAGTTAGTATAATAGAATTAAAAATTATGATGGATGTGCAAAAAAGATGCTCAGTGATAGACACCCCATCTACCTTAAAGGACAGTCAAGTGGAGGATCGCAGAAATGCCAGGGGACACAAGACCATTCGGGATGAGACTTTTCTCTGTTGCTTCAAAAGGTTTAGAGATGGGTAGGAGCGGCCGGACAATTAACCTCCTGCATGGCGATCCTATGGGTTTTTCTTTTATCGGTACTGCAGCTGGGTTCTTTAACACGGGGTATGAATGTGGATTGCGATCAGGTTTTTCACACAATATTATGGCGTGACGACCTCGGCTTTCATTATGACAGGGCTGTCCCATTCAACCACCTAAGGCACACACCTCAGCCGTTTTGAGGGCAAAGCAGACTCCCCACATCAGGTTTCTGAGCGCTCATAAGTGGACTTTTACCGCATTGCTACAGGCCTATTCGCCACCAGGAACCCGCACGGGGAAGGGGGGATAAATACTAGTTTAAGATTGAAATAGTTTAAAATTTTAAGATCTAAGATATAAGTATATAATAACCATAAATTAATACAATTTCAAAACCATTCATGGATTTTGTTTTAAGTGTAAAAGTGAAAGGGCGTACTTTCGATTTTTGTAAAAATTACATTGAGGTCATTCTTGTTCTTTAAAAAAAATCAAAGAACAACTGGATTCTTGGTCATTTATAAAACAGTTAGCGGTGGGTGAATATTTTGGGTTTTTTTTAAATCATTTCTCGGAATGGAAAATATTTGACAGGGACATATTTGATTTTTACCCCCTTTTGGCCCCAATTTGCTAAACGATTTTTACCCCTCTTTTGGCTCCTAATTTCTATACAAAAAAAGACATCCAAAATCAACCCTACACTTTCTTTTGTGGCAAGTGACATTACTGTAAAGTTTCATAGCATTTGATCAACCACAAAAAAAGTAATTGTGGAAACTAATTAAAAAATCGGGGGTTTTTTTTGGTCAATTTTGTGCCCTTTATTTCTAAAGAGAAATATAAAATGACCCATAAGGTGAGGTGCACATCTTCAATATATCTGTAATCACTGTATAATATTTAAAAAAAATCTAGAGTTTCGTTTTTGAAATTCTGATTTCACAAGACCGGCACTCCTACAGTGCGACGGACGGAAGGACGGAAACGGACGGACGTATAGACGGACGGAGTGACGCGATTACTACACCTGCTTACTCATTCGGCGACGCAGGTAAAAACCTTATTATAAGGAGGAAACCGTCGCAGTCTTAGACTGTGTCACTCAAAAACCGTCACAGGTTCCCGAACAAACCTTACAGTATTCACGAAAAAACCGTAACGTGTTTGGGGGAAAATGTAAATTACTTCAAGGTATCTTTATAACTATTTGTAAGAAAGGTGGTAAATGTTTCAGATTTGACAAAAGAGTCGCTAAAACTTTTTTTGTTCTTTTTTACAATTGTTTTTTGACGAAATAACGATATTTTTGAAAATTGGGACAATGTTTAATTTTGACAATTAAATGACTTTGAATTGTGTCAATATTCACTAAGTATCTGTCTGGTACATTTTTAAAAACAATTGACATATTTTTGACAAATCAATTAAGCTATAAACTAAACTGACCTTGAAAAAGTCAAAATCGTCTTAATTTTCCTCTGTTTTTCCCACAATGCATTTAGGAGATCAGCAAAAACCTTACTGTTGTCACGCAAAAACAAATTTATCGTGTCGCACTTTGTAGGGATTGGGCATATAATGCCAGTTAACGTATATCATATTCCCCAGGAGAGCTGACAATCAATGACAATGGCATTTACATGTTGTTCGTCAATGTTTGTTAAAAGGTTAGGGTTGGTGCCTTCAATAATAAAATAACTGTGAAACAACATATTTGTTTTGCTTTTTTTTATGATATAGAAGAAGCTAAATAAAACAAGAATATGACCAAAAGACATAATGTCCCATTTCGCAACATTTGGGACGGACGGACAAAAGGAAAAACGGACCAACAGACCAGAACACAATATTTCCCCCTACTTTCGTAGATGGTTTACATGGGGCATAAAAACTTTTGTGTGTCTGGCTTCGCTACCTAACCGTGTTTTCATTCCGATCAAAGCCTTTAAAGTTTTATTGCCATTTTTGCTTTTCAGTCAGCATGATCAGAACTGTTAACTTGAGATCTACTCGCCAATCACTCAAAGTCAGAAAAAGGATACATGCATGAAACCAGAAACACACATAGTTCCCCCCCCTCAAATAATAGTTTTCTACTATGAATAGACGATATTGAGATGTGGAATAAGTGTACGCGACACAACAAACATAAACAAACAGCAATTCAAAAAATCACAACGGAAAACAGCAAGCAGTCTTCAACATGACCATAGGTCACTGCTTACCGTCTTGCATTGGCCCAAGACTTATAATACAATACAAAAGTATCAAAACCAATCCTTCCTATGAAGCCAAGGTAAAGAAGACTGACAGCCCACTTCAGATAACAAGCTCTTTATATTCAGTCGTGCTTTGTGTGTTCCTGTTGGTAGAGATACGTTATCATTACATAATAAAACTTCTTTGACAAAACATCCTTAAAAACGTGTTGCTTTGCTTCAAGCCACTCCATTCACAACATCAACAAGGAGCTTGAAACTGCAAGTATATATAGATATTTGACACTTGATCAATGAACTGGGGCTTAATAGTGGCGTTCAGGGGCGGATCCAGAAATTTCTGAAAGGGGGTGCCACATACAGTCTAATGCGGGGCGAAGGAGGGTCCAGACCAGTCAAGGTAAAGTAGATTGACAGTCCACTTCAAATAACAAGCCCTTTATATCCTCGTGTTCTGTGTGATCCGGTTGGTTGGTAGAGATACGTAATCAATGATGAAGCTTCTTTGACAAAACACCCTTAAAACGTGTTGCTTTGCTTCAAGCCCCTCCATTCACAACAACAACAAGCTTGAAACTGCAAGTTTATATATATATTTGACACTTTATTAATGAATTGGAGCCTACTTGAAAATAGTTGCTTAATTTCAGGGGCGGATCCATTTTTTTTTTCGAAAGGGGGTCCACATACAATTAACTGTGGACCGAAGGAGGGTTCCATATCAGTTTTGGCGAAAATCTACCAGAAAACAACAACATTTTCTGAGAAAAGGGGGGGTCCAATCTTTGGATCCGTCACTAGCGTTATTTCTAAGCCAAAATACTGTAAAAGTATTTAGCTAGTTTCGTAGTTTACCTGACCCACAAAAACAACATCCTTAAAATTGTCGTTTTGCGTATAGCCACTTCATCTCAAACAACAACAACACTTGAAAATCACTGCAAAATTATTTACAAAGACCCTTAAAACACTTTATCAACGAACTACAACCCACACGAAAATACTGGCTTTTATTTCTTAACCTATATAATGTATAAGTAATAAGAAAAATTCGTGGTTTGTCTGACCCACGAAAACCGCGAAATTTTGCACCACATTTAAAAAGCAGTGATGTTCATATTCGATGGACAATTAGATCTTAGGGTATTATTCTTCAAGTCCTTCACCACGAAAAACAATACTCAAAACCAATTTTGCTATACCCACCAGGGCAAAAACGGGCAAAAGCAGCAATGTTCATACAGGTATTCGACAGAGACAACCAAATATACATACATGTACATGAAACAACTCAAACAGAACTATAAGTTTCGCTTCATACTCACCAAGGCAAGAAGGTTGGCAAAAGCATTGATGTTCATATTCGACGGACAATTAGATCTGAGATTATTCTTCAGGTCCTTTACCATGGAACACCTATTACAATGTCCCCTGTGGATTTCAGTTCGGTTTAGTTTACTCTCAAAGTTCTCACACGCGTTGCACATCTTGTATCCTTTCCACCGCGGGAAAATCGAGTACGCTTTCCCCGGAGAATGTTTTGTTTCCTCGTTGGTATCGTCAGTGAGGTTTTTGTTATCAACGTTACTGTCTTTAGGTTTGGTAACGGAGATGTCATCGAACTTGTGTCCTTGACCTTTGGCAGCATTGTTTTGGACTTTTTTCGACCTGGCACGTTTTGTGAAGTGGAGTGGCTCGACATTTGTGTCTGAGTCCGTTTGTCTGTTGGCATTACTATGTATACATCCCATTTCATAAAATTTGAATTCAAAGTACGTGAAACACAACTTTTAAGGCTTAATACAATCGACAATTTTCAAACAATTGTCTTCAAATCTGATTAAAACTACTCACTTCTAATTCCTTGTCACATTTCTCACAAAATTCAAGTTAAACATTTTTACACAAAGACGGAATTGTTATTTACACCTGTTCGAGCCTGAAACAAAAATATTATTCATCATCCAGAATGTTTAAAAGGTGTGTATTTTATAAAAATATCTCCGTTTACGTTGAAGTCCAACTTGTTTCATATTTCCTTCCGGTGAGTGAATAAATTATGTACGAGTAATAACACTATAAAAATTCTGTCACTTGGTTTGGGAGAATTTGATCCATCGCTATATTTCTTTGGGGAGAATTTGATCCACCGCTATATTTCGCCTGTTCTCGATATCTAAACTAATATTAAGATAGTAATATCATAAAGCCTTTAAAGGTTAAAATGTCCAGGTTTATAGCTTTTAAGTCTAGCTCCCGTTTCAAGATAAATCGATTTCCTTATCAAGCCTATATAGTATACTTAGATAAAATAAGTAAACGTCTTAATGTCTTCGACTTCTTACGGATAAGTTCACAAATGAAAAATTGTAAAGCCTGGATCGCTAATTCGGTAGTTGTTTTCTGATCTGTTTTCTGTTTATACAGAAGCAGACTCAAGATTTAAGTCCACATTCGAATGACAAAAATGATCAAGTATAAAGCCTTACTTTCACAGTCCTACCCCGGTATCACTAATTCAGTAATTGTTTGGCTGACCAGTTTTCTGTTTATACAGAAGCAGACAAAATTTAAGAATAAGTCCACATTCGAATAATGAAATTGATAAAGTGTAATGCCCGACTTTCACAATGTCCTATCCTTAGTTGCTTGGCTGATACCTGTTTCAATAGAAGAAGAGGAGCTTTATGAAAAAGTCGAAATCGGAGGAAAAATGATAAATTGTCTCAGAACTTCCACAAACCTTTTATATTTAATGTTTCGCTGATAATCCGCAATGATAAATTTTAAAACTAGACTTCCACCAATCACTTATCCTAATTGTTTTGCTTAATTCCGTCTTTATAGTGAAGTGACAGTATTAGATCATCCCTAATAACAAATTTCAGAGATCTACTTAGTTGTCAATGGGTTCAACAAACATCCGCATGCCTCTGTTGACGGCCAACTGTCAAATCTTTCCAAATGATAGCTGCTCGAAAGCCATCCATCTAAGCCTTGTAGATACTAGAACGTTCTGAGTTGTTCTATCACTTAGTACAAATATTACAATCTGCTGTTCTGTAGTTTTTGTAACTTAACAATAAGCTGTTCTCTATCAAAAATTAAAACGTTAGGTACAAACAATATCACAATCTATGCAGTTCTGAAGTGGTCTTCATAAAACAATGTGCTTTTCTATGCCTCAATTACAAAATTCTATTATCCTTGTTATTCGGGAGTTTCCTTATTGTGTACAATAAGCTCTTATATATCCAATGCTAAAACGCTTATGCATAAAACATCACTTAAGCCTCCATATTTGTATAAAAATAACCCACAAAATCACGAAGGAGATACTTTAAAACGTATTATCCTACTACACGGTTGTTGTTTACATCGCAAAAATACTCCGATTATAGCTATCTCAGTATTAATAATTCTTAATAGACTTTAATATAGGTAGACAAAAATCAATCAGGTAGCTATATACAGGTAAAAACCTACAGGTACAAGTATCATAATGAGTCTGTCATCTATCAATCATCGACAATCAGGAGTGACAATGGTGTTCGGTTTCCATGGAAACAAATGAAATGACAAATGACGATAATTGTAAAACGGTTAATAACAGGTCAAACTGATCACATTTCTGAAAGATATGTTTCTCGTTATAACAACTGACTTTCTGTCATCGCTGTGAAGGTCCAAAAAGAGGGAATGGGGTTCGAACATTGTGACCCTCTTTCCTTAGAAAAAATTGTAATTTTCGTGTAGATTTTCAACAAAATTTGTGTAGACCCCACATTTTTGTTTTCGACGGACTGTCGTTATAGGACTGGTGCTTTTTAAAATTATTTCTGTCTTTTACGTTTTTTGGCTTAACCATTCAATGATTGGGAACGGTTCCTTTTCACCACCATATGTCTGGCATGCTCTCAGCAGGGATTTAATAAAACTGATTGTTTTGGACATCCCTGCTCCCAGCATCTTTAAATCGAGGGTCAGTGTGCAACCAAGGTTATAATTCGTCATATGTATTTAAGGTGAAAAAAAAACACCCTCCCCTTAAAAAAAACAACAACAAACAATAAAGCTGCAATCGGCATCGCGTCTACCGCAAAATCAACAGTAAATGCAGAGGTGCTCTGGAAGTAACGGCATCTTGTTGTAATCACACCTTCCGTTTATCTTATAATTCGTTGAAATAGGAAAGGTCAAATAAAGAGAAAAAAAACAAACAAACAAAAAACTACAGCTGCCCTCATCTACAAAAAGAATTCGAAATCCGAAAAAAAAATAATTGTGAAAAACAACCGATAGTCTGAGAAGCAACATCACATTGAAAATGCAGCTTTTATCAACGCTCAGCATAATCCGTATGATCAGTGTGACCATTGCAGTTTTCCCAGACCAGAAAATCACGAAATGTCCGACTGTTCTGAAATGTAAGGTTTGCTGCAAACGTTGATTGATAGATTGTTGTTAATGTTTGTTATGTCGGCATTATTGTTGTCACAATTATAACATTAAACAAATCTTTATGATAAATGTAAGGCATGCCTAAATATAAAAAGTTAAAAAGAAACCAAAGTATATAGATAGATAAAACTTGCTACAAATGTAATCTCTATAAGCAGAAAGAGGCAGATGTACCAACAGGGCATCCGAACAAAAGTCCGAAAGGGCAAAGACAAAACCGGTAAACACCAACCAGATCAGCACGAAGCAACAGACACAAAAACATAGCAATCAACAACACCAATTCAAGTCGTCACGAGGGTGAACTCTGGTGCAATCACAGAGTAAGCAGTTCCTGCTTGCTATGATAGCACAAACATGGCGCTGCTCATGTTCAATCCGGTAAAGAAGGAACAGTCACAAGTTTAAGGACTGCTTGCTGTCTAGCGTCCATTTTTAATTATTTCTCCCGAATTGAATACTAGAGACTACCATCTCTAAGCACATCAACAGGCGATGGTTCTTATAATGGCGATTTCACAATTTATTTTATTTTAACCTAGAACCAATTGAAGATTTTTCTTAACAATGGCTTATAAAACTAACGACAAAATTCAAATGATAATTTAAGTTGCTCCTGCGGATTCAAGCAATTCTCTGATTATTTAACAGTTAAAAATATGTCAAAAAGTACTAAAACAAATTGATGGAGAAAGAAGACAAGTAATACACCTATTGCATATTAATCCCACAATATTGCACCATATATTGTTGATGCTGCATAGCAAATATGCTACTCCCTTGCTGCTCTCTACTTAAAGGCTTAATCACCCCTAGTAAGGTGAGTTCACATAAAAATGGTTTAGGTAAATATTTGTGTTTTGATACCACCTAGTTTATTAATGATCTAAGATAAAGGGTCATATCTCCTAGTTCATTGAGGATCTAAGATAAAGGGTCATACCTCCTAGTTCATTGATGATCTAAGATAAAGGGTCATACCTCCTAGTTCATTGATGATCTAATATAAAGGGTCATATCTCCTAGTTCATTGATGATCTAAGATAGAGGGTCATATCTCCTAGTTCATTAATGATCTAAGATAGAGGGTCATACCTCCTAGTTAATTGATGATCTAAGATAAAAGGTCATACCTCCTAGTTCATTGATGATCTAAGATAAAGGATCATACCTCCTAGTTCATTGATGATCTAAGATAAAGGGTCATACCTCCTAGTTCATTGATGATCCAGGATAAAGGGTCATACCTCCTAGTTCATTGATGATCTAAGATAAAGGTTCATACCTCCTAGTTCATTGATGATCTAAGATAAAGGGTCATACCTCCTAGTTCATTGATGGTCATATCTCCTAGCTCATCAATGGTCTAAGATAAAGGGTCATACCTCATAGTTCATTGATGATCTAAGATAAAAGGTCATACCTCCTAGTTCATTGATGATCTAAGATAAAGGATCATACCTCCTAGTTCATAGATGATCTAAGATAAAGGGTCATACCTCCTAGTTCATTGATGATCTAAGATAAAGGACCATACCTCCTAGTTCATTGATGATCTAAGATAAAGGGTCATACCTCCTAGTTCATCAATGATCTAAGATATAGGGGCATACCTCCTAGTCCATTGATGATCTAAGATAAAGGGGCATACCTCCTAGTTCATTGATGATCTAAGATAGAGGGTCATACCTCCTAGTTCATTGATGATCTAAGATAAAGGGTCATACCTCCTAGTTCATTGATGATCTAAGATAAATGATCATACCTCCTAGTTCATTGATGATCTAAGATAAAAGGTCATACCTCCTAGTTCATTGATGATCTAAGATATAGGGTCAAGCCTCCTAGTTCATTGATGATCTAAGATATAGGGTCATACTTCCTAGTTCATTGATGATCTAAGATAAAGGGGCATACCTCCTAGTTCACTGATGATCTAAGATAAAGTGTCATACCTCTTAGTTCATTGATGATCTAAGATAAAGGGGCATACCTCCTAGTTCAATGATCTAAGATATAGGGGCATACCTCCTAGATCATCAATGATCTAAGATATAGGGGCATACCTCCTAGTTCATTGATGATCTAAGATAAAGGGTCATATCTCCTAGTTAATTGATGATCTAAGATAAATGATCATACCTCCTAGTTCATTGATGATCTAAGATAAATGATCATACCTCCTAGTTCATTGATGATCTAAGATAAATGATCATACCTCCTAGTTCATTGATGATCTAAGATAAAGGATCATATCTCCTAGTTCATTGATGATCTAAGATAAAGGGTCATACCTCTTAGTTCATTGATGATCTAAGATAAAGGGTCATACCTCCTAGTTCATTGATGATCTAAGATAAAGGGTCATACCTCCTAGTTCATTGATGATCTTAGATAAAAGGTCATATCTCCTAGTTCATTGATGATCTAAGATAAAGGGTCATACCTCCTAGTTAATTGATGATCTAAGATAAAAGGTCATACCTCCTAGTTCATTGATGATCTAAGATAAAGTGTCATACCTCTTAGTTCATTGATGATCTTAGATAGAGGGTCATATCTCCTAGTTTATTGATGATCTAAGATAAATGATCATACCTCCTAGTTCATTGATGATCTTAGATAGAGGGTCATATCTCCTAGTTCATTGATGATCTAAGATAAAGGGTCATACCTCCTAGTTCATTGATGATCTTAGATAAAAGGTCATATCTCCTAGTTCATTGATGATCTAAGATAAAGGGTCATATCTCCTAGTTCATTGATGATCTAAGATAAAGGGTCATACCCCCTAGTTCATTGATGATCTAAGATAAAGGGTCATACCTCCTAGTTCATTGATGATCTAAGATAAAGGGTCATACCTCCTATTTCATTGATGATCTAAGATAAAGGGTCATACCTCCTAGTTAATTGATGATCTAAGATAAAAGGTCATACCTCCTAGTTCATTGATGATCTAAGATAAAGTGTCATACCTCTTAGTTCATTGATGATCTAAGATAAAGGGGCATACCTCCTAGTTCATCAATGATCTAAGATATAGGGGCATACCTCCTAGTTCATTGATGATCTAAGATAAAGGGTCATATCTCCTAGTTAATTGATGATCTAAGATAAACGATCATACCTCTTAGTTCATTGATGATCTAAGATAAAGGGTCATACCTACTAGTTCATTGATGATCTAAGATAAAGGGGCAAACCTCCTAGTTCATTGATGATCTAAGATAAAGGGTCATACTTCCTAGTTCATTGATGATCTAAGATAAAGGGTCATACCTCCTAGTTCATTGATGATCTAAGATATAGGGGCATACCTCCTAGTTCATTGATGATCTAAGATATAGGGGCATACCTCCTAGTTCATTGATGATCTAAGATAAATGATCATACCTCCTAGTTCATTGATGATCTAAGATAAATGATCATACCTCCTAGTTCATTGATGATCTTAGATAAAAGGTCAAATCTCCTAGTTCATTGATGATCTAAGATATAAGGGCATACCTCCTAGATCATCAATGATCTAAGATATAGGGTCATACCTCCTAGTTCATAGATGATCTAAGATAAAGGGTCATATCTCCTAGTTCATTGATGATCTAAGATAAAGGTTCATACCTCCTAGTTCATTGATGATCTAAGATAAAGGGGCATACCTCCTAGTTCATTGATGATCTAAGATAAAGGGGCATACCTCCTAGTTCATTGATGATCTAAGATAAAGGGTCATATCTCCTAGTTCATTGATGATCTAAGATAAAGGGTCATACCTCCTAGTTCATTGATGATAAAGGGTCATACCTCCTAGTTCATTGATGATCTAAGATAAAGGGTCATACCTCCTAGTTCATTGATGATCTAAGATAAAAGGTCATACCTCCTAGTTCATTGATGATCTAAGATAAAGGGGCATACCTCCTAGTTCATTGATGATCTTAGATAGAGGGCCATATCTCCTAGTTCATTGATGATCGAAGATAAAGGGTCATACCTCCTAGTTCATTGATGATCTAAGATAAAGGGTCATACCTCCTAGTTCATTGATGATCTAAGATAAAGGTTCATTGATGATCTAAGATAAAGGGTCATACCTCCTAGTTCATTGATGATCTAAGATAAAGGGGCATACCTCCTAGTTCATTGATGATCTAAGATAAAGGGTCATACCTCCTAGTTCATTGATGATCTAAGATAAAGGGGCATACCTCCTAGTTCATTGATGATCTATAGAGGGTCATATCTCCTAGTTCATTGATGATCTAAGATAAAGGGTCATACCTCCTAGTTCATTGATGATCTTAGATAAAAGGTCAAATCTCCTAGTTCATTGATGATCTAAGATAAAGGGTCATATCTCCTAGCTCATTGATGATCTAAGATAAAGGGTCATACCTCCTAGTTCATTGATGATCTAAGATAAAGGGTCATACCTCCTAGTTCATTGATGATCTAAGATAAAGGGTCATACCACTTAGTTAATTGGTAATCTAAGATAAAGGGTCATACCTCCTAATTCATTGATGATCTAAGAGTAAGGGTCATACCTCCTAGTTCATTGATGATCTAAGATAAGATATTATTCTATTTGACTAGGATAAAGATCAATGCATTATCTTAGATTCATGCATAAAAGTTGCTTAAATGTAAGAAGGAATATAAGATCCGGATGAACAATATTCTATGTATAAACTTTTTTCAATCACATCTGTCACTCTGTGAGTATCATTTAAGAATATAAAACATTGTAATTTGTACTTATGTTAAATGGTACTACCCCAGACATAGGTTGGTCTTAGTTATAATTTGGATTTCTAGTTCGGCATTTTTGGTATAATTGTTTTAAGCTCTTCATATTCATATAGTGTTTGGCATTTCCAACTTTGATGAGTCCTGAATAGACAGAACGTGTGTCAGGCAAAACAAAATTTATTGTCTGGAACTTTGTTGTAATTTATATTTAAATTTGTTTGTGTAAATAAATATTGTCTATGGTACAGGTCATGCAGATAAAGGGACATAACTCTTTGGCCTACCTTTATGAATTCCTGAAATGTTCCTGACATTACACTTGCCAATGTCGATATTTTTTCTGATTTGATTGAGATTATAAAAGGTTTATAACCTCAGAATCATATATAATGACTTCCACATCATGCACATGGAGATACATGTAGATAGTCACAACTCTTTGACTTACTTCTGGGAATTCTTAATTGGTCCATTATCACATAATTTGATCGACAATATTTCATCAATAATCTGCTCAAACCTGACATTACACTTGCTAATGACTAACATTTCTTTTTAACCCTTCAATGTCCTAATGTTAGATAAAATCTAAGGGGCATAACTCATACACCATTAATTTTTAGATAAAGGGGCATAACTCAGACTAAACTCTGGAAATTCCTGAAACGTGTCTGGCAATACACTTGCTATTATCTAACATAACTATTTGACCCTTTTATGTCTTACTGTTAGATAAGATCTAAAAGGCATAACTCATACACCATACCTTTTTTTCAGTTAAACACGCAGTATTTTTTAGATAAAGGGGCATAACTCAGACTTACCTCTGGAAATTTCTGAAAGGTAATTGACAATACACTGGCTAATGTCTACTATTTCTGTTGGAACCTTTTATGTCATGTATGTCTTACTTTAAATAACATCTATGGAGCATAACTCATATATCATGCATTTTTTTTCAGATATAGGGGCATAGTTCTTGACTTACCTCTTGAAATTTCTGAAAGGTTATTGACATTACACTTGCTAATGTCTACCATTATTGATTGACCCTTTTATGTCTAACTATGAAATAACATCTAAAGAGCATAATTTGTGATACACCAGCCAATTGTTTAGATAAAGGGGCATAACTCAAACTTACCTCTGGAAATTCCTGAACTGTGTCTGACATTACACTTGCTAACGTCTACCATTTCTGTTGGACCCTTTTATGTCCTACTGTTAAATTAAAAAAATATTTTTATTTTCAAAAATGATACAATGTACATGAAATTAAGGTTTAACCCTAACAAGAGGCTCACAGGAGCCTCAATCGCTCACCTGGTCTTGATGTCAATCCTATGAAGACTTTTTATAGGTACATAAGCTATATGTTTAAGCAAGAAAAAGCTTTTTTCTATCTTAAATAGTTTTCATTCTATAGGCAAAACACACTATTTTTTGCCTTTAAAGGGCTGTAACCCCTATAAGGAGTCATCTGACAACTTAAACCCTATGGAGACTTTGGTAGAGCTAAATGAGCTGAACAATTAAGCAAGCAACAGCTTTTCTCTATCTGCAATAGTTTTAATTCTTTAAGCCAAAAACACTATTTTTTGCCTTTAAGGGGCTGTAATCCCTATAAGGGGTCATCTGACAACTTCCACCCTAAGGAGACTTTGGTAGAGCTAAATAAGCAGAACATTTAAGAAAGCAACAGCTTTTCTCTATCGGCAATAGTTTTCATTCTATAGGCCAAAAACACTATTTTTCACCTTTAAAGGGCTGTAACCCCTATAAGGGGTAATCTGACAACTTTGACCCCATGGAGACTTTGGTAGAGCTATATGAGCCGAACATTTAAGCAAGCAACAGCTTTTCTCTATCTGCAATGGTTATCATTCTATAGGCCAAAAACATGCAAAAACCCTATTATTCACCTTTAAGGGGCTGTAACCCCCATTAGGGATCATCTGACAACTTTGACCCTATGAAGACTTTTGTAGAGCTAAATGAGCTGAACATTTAAGCAAGCAACAGCTTTTCTCTACTTGCAATAGTTTTCATTCTTTAGGCCAAAAACACAATTTTTCGCCTTTAAGGGGCTTTAACCCCTATAAAGGGTCATCTCACAAGTTCGACCCTATGGAGACTTTTGTAGAGCTAAATGAGCTGAACATTTTAGCAAGCAACAGCTTTTCTCTAACTGCAATAGTTTTCATTCTATAGACCAAAAACACTATTTTTTGCCTTTAAAAGGGCTGTAATCCCTATAAGGGGTCATCTGACAACTTTGACCTTATGGAGACTTTTGTAGAGCTAAATGAGCTGAACATTTAAGAAAGCAACAGCTTTTCTCTATTTGCAATAGTTTTCATTCTTTAGGCCAAAAACACTATTTTTCACCTTTAAGGGGCTGTAACCCCTATAGGGGGTCATATGACAACTTTGACCCTATGGAGACTTTTGTAGAGCTAAATGAGCTGAACATTTTAAGCAAGCAACAGCTTTTCTCTATCTGCAATAGTTTTCATTCTATAGGCCAAAAACATGCAAAAACGCTATTTTTCACCTTTAAGGGGCTGTAACCCCTATAAGGGATCATCTGACAACTTCGACCCAATGGAGACTTTCGTAGAACTTTTGATGCTGAAGCAGTAGGCTGGCATCAGATTTCATCTATCTCTTATACTTTTTGATTTACAAGCCAAAAACAGTAGTCTGACCCCCCTGGTCTATTTTTAGTAACGGTGGCCATGTTTTTTGACGGATCAAAAATTGAAACACAAGTTTGGTGCAGGACACCCTAAGGATCATTCATACCAAGTTTCATTAAATTCTGTTCAGTAGTATCAGAGGAGAAGATTTTTGAAAAATTGTTAACAGACAACGACGACAGACGACAACGACAGACGACGACGAAGTGATGGTAATAGCTCACATGGACCTTCAGTCCAGGTGAGCTAAAAACTGTGTATTTACATATAACCAATTACCAATGATTTGTTTTTTCCTTTTTATGCAAATTACAAGCAATTTGTCTTAAAGTTAAATTAACGTTAATTTATATTAACATAATATTAAATTAACATTAAGTCAGTTTAATGTTAAAATTCCTGTTGAATTATGTCACATCAAATGTTTGTTAAAGTCGCTTCAGACATACAGTTTGTCATACTGAACCATCCTACCAAGTTTCAAATCATTCCCTTGCATGGTTTCTAGGAAAAGCTTGACAGAAATTTTCAAGTTGATTTTCATATCGGCCTAGTCCAAAACAAGAAGTAGATGTACGACAGACCTGAAAGTCACTTAGGACCTAGAGTTTGTCATACTGAACAATCCTACAAAGTTTCAAATTATTCTCAAGTACGGTTTCTGAGAAAAGCTTGACGGAAATTTTCGAGTTGATTTTCATATCAGCCTAGTCTCAAAAAGGAAGTAGCTATCTGACAGACCTGAAAGTCGCTAATAACGTACAGTTTGTCATACTGAACCATCCTACCAAATTACAAATCATTCCCAGGTATGGTTTCTGATAAAAGCTTGACAGAAATTCATACAGACGGACATGAGTGAAACTTAATGCCCCCCGACATGTCGTCGCGGGGGCATAAAAATGTTATAATTCTGTAATTGAAGATTTAAAAATTTTATAGATGCTGTGTCATATACAATCCTTGATCTTTGAATTATTTGTTCTTTATTGATGCTTTGTATGTTTATTTTTCATCGTCCATATTTATTTATTTGGTATACCTGTTATGGTAGGATCTTGAGTCTTCTTAAAAAAAAAGCTGAAAGGGAAAACATATAATCATAATAATAAAAATAAAAATGCATTGAATGATTTTCATAAAATGTGTGTCCTTTTGATGGTTTTGATTGCACATGATGCAAAAGGAACACTGTTTACGTTTTGTTAATTGTTATTCCAGTTAAAATGTTAAACACATTAAAAATTAATGTTCATGATAAGAGATAAGTTTTATATGTATAAATATACTTACCTTCAGTTCATGTACATTTACATGAAATGCTCAAAATCTGTTATATTTAAGCCTTGACAAAGAAACTAAAAGTATACCCTCATATTACTCTTAAATAAATACTTGAATTTTCTTCAAAATTAAATTCCCTATGGCAAATTCAAGGCATGGCTGGGTTATAAAATTTAAATAGAAAGATAAATATGTGAAACATTATTCTTTGTATGTTTTATTTGTACAGTACTTCTTTTCAGTAATGGGTATTTATATATAGTTTATAACTGTGCTGCTGGGTATCTCTGTTAAAATACTGATAAATGTTAATCCTTCAACATGTTCATCTGATACAAAATATATACATAATATTGTTAAAATGGTTAACTTTATATATCATTATATTTGTACTGTCATTTGTTTGAACATTGTATTACAATTATTAATGTCATGTATGTCATTGCCCCCTGTGGGTCAAAAATATTTCTAAAACACGGACACCCCTTTCTAACTTTGCAGCTCACCGTATCCATTCTATATTATATAAATTACTTTACAGAGCTGTGCGCAACACCATTTATTATATATATACTTATATTACTATTCCAGTTGCGACCAATTATCTATCTTTCTCTCTCTACCCACCTAATGTTCATCGTGTACTGTGTTACAACCTTAGATTGTCTACGAGGAGGCTTAACTAGGCAACCAAAAGCTAGATTTTTATCTAGCCTAGGTGGTCTAGTGGTCTAGGGCGCTGGACACAGTGCAGGCGAAGTTGCCATAGATGACAGAGTATGGGTTGGATTCCAGCTAAACCCCATGCTGGATTTTCTGGTGTCAACGGCTTAAAAAAGATGATTTTCATCACTTTTGGCACACAGACACCCCTTTCTAACTTTGCAGCTCACCATTAAAATTGATTGACAGTTAAAGGGGGAGAACTCTTAAAAGGATGATCTGACAATTTTGACTCTGAAATCATTTTTGTTGCTTTCAATGAGCTGAACAATTTTGCAAAGCTAACTTTTCCTCTACCACTTACAGTTTTCAAGATAAAGTCCAAAAACTGTGAAAATGGTCAATTTTGACGATTAAGGGGAAATATATAAGGAGTCGTCCCACAACTTTGACTCAATAGAGAGTTTTGTAGAGCTTTTGATACTGAAGAAGGAGGTTGCTTCGGATTTTTTCTATCTCTTATACTTTTTCAGCTATAAGCTTAAAACTATTGTCTGACCCCCCTCAGGCCCTGTTCTATTTTTAGTAACAGTGGCCATGTTGGTTAAGCGACGTTCACAAATTTCACAAACTTGGTAGAGGACATCCTAAAGATCAACTGTACAAAGTTTGAAAGCAATCCCTTCAGTGGTTTCAGAGAAGAAGATCTTTGAAGAAAAGTTAACAGACGACAGACGCCGAAGGATGACAATAGCTCACCTGACCCTCTAACCCTTCCGGTCAGGTGAGCTAAAAAGTAATCAGGATTTGAAATTTGGGTTAATTATCCGGTCCATCCATGTTTGTTTATTGCACTGCTTATTGCCTTCCAGTTTGACACTTAATGACATGCAAATTTCAGTGAATCATACATGTGCTTCTCTCGCCGGGAGACGAAATCTCCCGACTTTTGATCCATCCCCCGTTCTCCCAACTTTTTGTGTAATCTCCCACTTTTTCAAGACACATTTTTGACATGACAAATTTTTAGTTTCAGAGAAATTTTAATTGTTCAGTCATAAAACATTTCCTGTGTTTTAGGGGTTTGTCAATTAGGCAGCCGTTAATTTAACAGGTATAAACATGGTAAAGGTCTTAATTAAAGGTTTATAATTGCAATAATTGACCTCAGTCCTGATAATTGTATAAACAATTGGAGGTTAATCAGTGAAGCCATGTATGAGTCATGTATATTTGGCACACGCTAGTGTCCTCAATTGACATTGAAATGCAATTTTAATGAGCGTTGAAAATCTCCCGCTTTTTTGTCCAATCTCTACCCAAAAAGACAAATCTCCAGCTTTGTCATCACGGATCCGTCACATGTATGGTGAATATAACATCACTAATGAGATTGGCAAACACTCCTATTGTCAAAGGCACTTATTTGGCAATACAAGTGTATGTGTTTTGTGCATCATATGAATTCATTATTGATATGGCTCAAAAGCAAATGTAATGCCAGTGAAAAGAATATAATCTAAAAATGGTTGAAAGAAAGATAACTCAACTGTATTAATGTAATGTACATTGTACACATGTATAATATTGTCATGGGCATTGAAATGGCAAGTATTTTTTTTAATTGCCGGACGCCAAACTTGAGATTTCTACAAGACAATAAACTATTACAACACACATAGTTTTTCGGTCTGCTTCAATGCACATATAAAACAGAGAGAACACCTGATTTATAGGGTATTCTAAACATAATTTCATAAATTGTGTCTGAAACATTTATCTTTGAAAATGGTATTGAATAAACATTGAATTGGAAGTTTCCATGCACCCAAAATAAACTATTTTTAAAAGACTGAAACTTACAAAGGGGTTTCAAAATAAATCAATGGGAATTTGGTGTTTTAGGGTGATTTTTCAAGCTTTTGTTTTTTCTATGTTTATTTTTTGTTTCCGGTTGTCGTAAAACAATAACACAAACACAAAATATTCTATTAGAAAATGATATTAATATTCTTTTAAGAGATAAACTTTAATAAACTAAAAACAGTATATTCATCTATTAAAATTTTGTCACTTTGTTACAAACATATTTAAGAAGTAAACATTAAAGTCGTAAAACACATTTTCCGGCATTTCTGAATTTAGCGCGCCAAATTTTGACAACAAATAATTGTAAAAATGCCTGTAGCAGAAATCTCTCATGACTACGATCCTGCATCTCTGCCTGATCTGTTACCAATTTACTACAAAAGACTGTTTCCCTATGGGCCTTACTTCAGATGGTTAAACTATGGTGGTGGTGCGTTTTTGTGTCTTTTATTTTTCATCTTTACAGTAAATTTATCACATACTAAAAATTCATATTAGACTAGTGTTACATATTTTTTGGCAGTAGCTCTTGTTACGTCCATTAACTTAACTTTAAAGCGAAAATTTAGATATTCGCCTGGGATAGACAGGGTGGTTCTCTTCCCCTGCATTTGCACCCTCCACCCATGCTCCCTGCCCCTTCCACCTCCACTCCCTGCTGCTCCCTGCCACCTCAACCCTGGTTATCCCTTGTCCGCCCCTTCCACCACTGTTCCTGCCCCCACTCCTTCTACACCCGCTCCCCGTATCCCTGTCCCCCCTGTCTGCCCCCTCATTTACGGATAAGGCCATTAGGGAGAACCAATTGAAAACATACTTTTCCATGTATGTGTAGAATCTTAACTGAACACTTCTAAATTAACTTGATTATTTAAATAAAAAACGATCATCAACAAGATTATGTTAAATTTTGTAATTTTTGTTCTAAACAGGAAACTTATGCCTATTTTTTTTTTACCTCCCTTTAAATTCTGGTGACTCTGCAACCCTTATGATGCAACCACACATTGACATTTAGACTTTGAGAAAATTTTAACGAAAGAAATATGATTATTGCCCTTTTAAACATAAGAAATTGGCTTGACATATCGGTGATGTCACTGTGAACTCGGGAGTGGAATTGAAAAATTTAATTAAGACCATAGAACAGACTCCTGTTGAACCATGCTATATAAAATATCAAAAGAAAAAGATGCTGTCCCCATGGAAAATAGGCTTACATGTATTAAACCAAACTGGCTCGCTAGACACATGCACCACCTCTCCTACCAAATTCCACAGTCATGTCTTCAAATCTGACAATAATCCTTCTTTCCCAGAACAATAAGAAACTGGAGCAACCTTCCTCTGGACACTGTCCTGAGAGACTCAGTTGAATCATTCGAGTCAGCTGTCTCAGTAATCCAACAATAAAACCACAAGTCTTGTACAAATTTACATAGTTTTATCTTAGCTAAAAATATATATAAAAAAAATGTATTAAGTTTTTTTATTAACCTTCCTTTTGCGTTGTGCTAAAAATTGGCAGATTATTCAATATGTTGAAGGCGACCAATCATACAGTAGAATTATTTCACCATGTTTACTGTCTCTGTTCTTTTCACCTCTGCCGAAGGGATGTGGTGACACTATGGTAGGGACTGTAATGACCAGTTTGCAAGTGTCATTTTGTTCTTGTTTTATTTTTCAGTGCCAAAGAATTATTTCTGCAACAGGGAATTCTCTTTCACATTAAAAGATGATGTCTACCTCAGATACCAATCATTTGCTGACCAATCAGAATTGGAAAAAGAAATTCAAAAGAGATGTCCATACAAAATTGATATTGGTGCAGTTTTTTCACATAAAGTAAGCAGAGCTTCATATAAACACTTCAACAAAGTTATTGAATAAAGGCAATAACAAAACTACCGAACTTGAAAAGGTTCCAAACCAGCAGCAAGACAGCTCACAATCAAACAACAGTACCATTCTAATAGAGGATAAAGAGATGTGGAGTAAGGGTACACGACACAACCAACATAAAGAAACAGCAAATTAAAAAATCACAAGGGAAAACAGCCAGCAGTCTTCAATATGACCAGAAAACTCAAGATGGGTTAGATCATTACATGTATGTGATACCTGCCCAAGGTCAATAGTTTCCTCTGTTGAAAAGATGGTTCAGCCATAACACTCGCACGCACACACACACTATCTCAAGATAAATTGAGAGCAAGGCTGCCAACCTTCTCAATTTTCAGGTGTTTAAAAAAATCTTTGAATAAATACATGTACCTGAAACATCATATAAATACATGTACATAGAAAAACCATGGAGATTTCTAAAAGTAGGCAGCCCTGTAAGAGAAAACTTAAGTGCTTTAGAAGCCACAAATATATGGCAAAATGCTAGGTTCTCAACTTTTTAGTTTATTTTATTTTGACCTGAAGACCACAAACAGTTAAAGCTGCCAAATGCAAGGGGCGGTCAAATGAGCTTGATTTTGATTACAGTTGATTTTTTTGACAGCCTAAAGACCACAAAAAAGTTAAAGCTGCCAAATGCAAGGGGCAGTCAGATGAGCTTGATTTTGATTTCAGTTGTTTTTTCACAGCCTAAAGACCACAAAACAGTTAAAAGCTGCCGAATGGAAGGGGCAGTCGGATGAAATCGTTATTGATACAGTTGATTTGTTTACAGCCTAAAGACCACAAAACAGTTAAAGCAGCCATGATAAATCGGCAGTCAAATGAACTTGATTTTGATTACAGTTGATTTTTTTTGACAGCCTAAAGACCTCAAAACAGTTAAAGCTGCCAAATGCAAGGGGCAGTCAAATGAACTTGATTTTGATTACAATTGATTTTTTTTAAAGCCTAAAGACCTCAAAACAGTTAAAGCTGCCATATTAAATCGGCAGTCAAATGAACTTGATTTTGATTACATTACATGTATTTTTTGTTGTTGACAGCCTAAAGACCACAAAACAGTTAAAGCAGCAGCGTTCCAGGCACAAGAGAAAGAACTGGTATTTGATATAGATATGACTGATTATGATGAAGTCAGATTTTGTTGCTCGTAAGTAATGTTATAACAACCATTTCTACACATCTACACATGTAAAGCTATGAAGACTTCCTAAAAATTGGATGGAAGCAAAATGAAAAAAATTTAGCCCATAAGAAAGATGCATGTACATGTATATAGAATAATTTTGCATGATACAAAATCTCATAATAAAACAAAGCAAAGATACAGTTCTTTATCTTTTAAGTCACAATGATCGCCTTAATGGTCTTCAAATCTCGCATTACACTGTTTGTTTAGAGCTGACCCTAGTTCTTGTTTGAGGAGAAATCTTTGCTTAATGTCAGTAACTCTGCACATTTGTTATTGGTAAAAAGCATTGTAATCTGGCAAAGAAATTTTATATTTTTATAATATTATTATGGCATTTCTTTGGCAGTTTAAAATGCTTTATATATACCAATATAACTTAATTTTAATGCCTTACCTGTCCTTTCTGTTTTAAATAATATTTAACAAAGCTTTCACTTTTTGTAACGTTTTAAATGTTTTATTTATTTATTTTTCATTTTAGGGGTGCAGATATCTGCAGTAAATGCTGGCCGTTGATGCAGATAGCTATAAAGATTATAGATAGAGCTTTGAGAGGTTGGACTACATATATGCATGTAATATATTAAGTTGGAAAAAAAAACACAGTTAAAAATAGTTCACACATAGTTTTCTTGGTGGGTAAAAGTTTGGACCTAAGCACATTTTGATGTTGCCTGCAAGAAGAAAAAAAAGAGGCACCAATGGGGGATTGAAGTGTCAAAAGTCTGAAAGTGCAGCGACAAAACCGGTAAACAAGAACATAAACAGCAGGAAGAAACACAGAACACAAAATCAACTGAATTCAAAGCAACATTTACTTTGACACTAACTTTCATCCTGCAGCATCATAAAAATATTCTTATTCTTTTTATATATTTTTCAAGGCAACCACATGCAGCAGGCAGCTTTATCCTATAGTACTATATGGTGTAAATTTAAAACAATTTCATGCACGATAATTAATTGATTCCTGACTTACTAAATATATATAAATAAATACATATGATTTTAAATATAGACTTGAATTCAAATTTCCCTCGCACTTGTCCAAGCAACTCTATGCAGCTGGCTCTTAATACTTTAAATGAAGCATCATCCTATGGAATGACATGTATATTGGATAAAGCAAAATATAACTTCAATATCTTCTTCTATATGTATACCAAATGAACATAGATTTGCAGACATATGCCTTACTGGGAAGGTGCCATCTGGTGAATAATTTATTATGCATGTACCCAGTTTTCATCAAATTTTTTTCTTAGATGACTTCTGTGGTTGAATTCTGTACATGTATTGATTCTTGGGTTGCAATGGAACTGTTCTTAAACTTTGTAATCTTAAATATTCTTTGTTTGTCTTTTCAGAGGACTTTGGCTTCAAACACTTGTTCTGGGTGTATTCTGGTAGGCGTGGTATCCATTGTTGGGTGTGTGATGAGACGGCTCGTAAACTTTCACAGACAGGAAGAACTGCCATTGCTGAATACCTAAGTGTTGTCAAGGTTATTGTCTCGCCTGCGACTTTAGCCGCTGAAGACGAGACATACCTACTACTTTCTGGTGACTCTGTGAACTTAAATGTTTTTTCAGGCAAAAAAAAAAATTTGTAAGACTTAGGGGAAAAAGAATTAAGTGAAAAGTAAAATAGCTAGGCATCTGATATCTGGTATACAGACACATTGGGTTATGGTCTATGCAACTGGCGCCATGCCATTTGACCTTGACCCATTTTCATGGTTCAGTGACTCTCTGGACTTAGATGATTTTTGGGGCCAAAAACTTCTTTGTAAGACTTTAGTGGAAAATGAATTAAGTGAAAAGTATAATACCTAGGCATCTGATATTTGGTATACAGACAGTTTGAATTATGGTCTATGCAACTGACACAATGTCCTGTGACCTTGACACAATTTTCATGGTTCAGTTACTCTGTGGAATTAGATGATTTTTGGGACAATTAAAACTTTTGTGGAAAATAAATTAAGTTAAAAGTATAATAGCTAGGCATCTGACATTTGGAATACAAACATTTGAGGTTTTAGTCTACACAACTGACACCATGTTGAGTGACCCTGACCCCATTTTCAGGGTTCAATGACTTTGTGAATGTAGATGATTTTGGGGTTGAAAATGAGTTGTGAAAAGTATAATGTTAGCAAGGCATCTGATATTTGAGGGTATACACAACTGACATCACCATGTAATGTGACCTTGACCCCATTTTCATGGTTGAATGACTTTGCAAATGTTGGTCTTTTTCATTCTTTCTCAATAACTATGGTATCTAGAACACACTTCAGACATTTTTGTGATGGTTTAATGGAGTTCTGTGATCTGTCACATGACCTTGACCTTAACTTTTCTGAAGGCCAAGCTAGATCTTCAATGAGTTCTGTGATGGTGCCGACAGGCGAGACATACTTTAGTGTCAACTCTTGTGATTATTTTGAGTTAAAGACTCGGTTACTCTGTCTCTTCATCTGTCACCCTTTTCTATAAATTTCTGACCATTTTTGAGAAATTAGGGGTGGAAATGGTCAAAAACATAAAGTATAAGAGTTTGTATTATTAAGTATGTCAAATATGCATTTTTTTTTCAATATAAGTCCACCAAAGAATGCATGCGTCAATAACCTTTGTGACCATATGGGACCTCCAACATACAGAGTGAACTTTGTTTCGGTTGTATGCTTCATTCGGAGTAATAATTATATACACTTAAATAAAGCTGGTTGTATGTTCAACTTTCTGTGGTGCAGTAATTGACATTTGATTTTATTAAGATTTACTTCAGATAAAAAATGTGAAAGCTTACAGAATACATTTCTGGTCATACATTATACATGTCCTTGCATCAACATAGTAGATGTAGAAACAATTTTAAATTGGCAAAACGATTTGACTTCTGATTCTAATTTGTGTCATTTTATTCAGGGTGGTGAAAACCAAACAAAGAAAGTTGTTCTTGACCCACCAATTCATCCTTCTATAAGGTAAATAAATAAATAAAATGTCAGTAAAAAATTTTAAGGAAAAAAATTGTACATTTTCACACACTCCTTATGATGTACAGTACTTTGAAATTAAAGTTACAACAACATTCCAGGCAACAGATTTTGTTACACTTGACATGTTTGTCTATTCAAGACTCATCAGAGATGCTCTAATCCAAACAATTGAAATGACCATACTCTTAACAAATATAAACAGCCAAAAAAAAACCAACAAAACCCAAAAATGCTGAATTGGAAGCCTAATTATTAGAGCTGTTCAAGAATTAATCGTGTGGGGGTCGGGAGGAATTTCTATTACATATATGGTGCATGGTGGGTGTATTAGAAATATTTTGTTAAGAAACACAATGATAAAAATCATTTTTTGATGGGTGGTGGGGAAAAAGTGCCCCCCCCCCCCCCCACACACACACACGTTTAATTCTGGAACAGCCCTTAGAAAATTTCTAGAAAAATTTGTACAGGGGGGATCGGAACTCAGCTCCAAATTAAGGGTACCACCACTAGAATTTTTATTATTATTTTTTAACATCACTGAAGCTTTTGGTGTAACCCACCACCCAGGAAATAAAAATTTAAAAGAGTTCTGCCCCCTTGCACATTTTTTCCTGGAAAGCCCTTACTAAGGCCAACCAATACCTTGGGTAGGGATAACCTAGGGTTTAAAAATTTTGAAATTAACGCATGAATAATACCATAACTTGGATGTGTTGTTGATGCTGGAGAGCACTAACCTTGGTGAATACCCCTTAAAGATTTTTTTCTGTCCTCTATTTCATAGGAAGGCTATAGAAATCACAGAAGAGAGGTTTGTTAACTATGCTGCTGACAAACAGGACTTCCTTGGTGATGAAGAAAAGCAACAGAAACTCATGGCACTGGTCACTAATGAAAATATCCTTATGCAACTTATGCTAAATTGAGTGAAATTATATAATTTGCATTTTTATTTGCGTGATTTTACAGCGTGAAAAATCAGGGTTATAAAATGGTGAAATGCAGGTGGGGAAGAAATTTCTCAAAGTTTGCACAGCAACTAATAATCAAGTCTGCTTGATATTAAGCATACAGCATCAGGGAGGGGTCACAAATATGTAAAGCCACATATAGGGGTTACTTTAACACTATCCATTGCCTTGTGGTGTCATAAAAATTTTCATTGCATTTTTCCTAGCACTTACATGTCACGGCCTCCTAATATTTGGCATGTAGCTTCCTTCTTCAATATGATGTAAAGCTAATTTATGCCCATAATTCACCTACTTCCTGTTTACGTCTTTTCAGAAGACTGCCATTCTTGATTGAGGCTCAAACACTTTATAGAATTTGATGAAACTTTATCTCAAGAAAGGACAAGGTACAGTAAGGGCCATATTTAGCCCCCTTATTTAAAGAAAACAAATCCTAAGTAAATGATTTAAATATCATTAAGGTTTCAAGTTAGAAGATTAATCTTCTTGACAATGGTAAACATTGTCCATCATCTGCTGTAATTTTAATCTTATAGAGGCCTAAAGTAGTGCAAAAATAACAAAATCGTTCAAAAATGTCATTTTTCATGCTTATTTTTGTTCTTTTTAATGATCAGCAACACTGTAGACCATGGATTTCTTGACTGATTTAAAATCATTTTATTATGATATTTCATAAACAATAACTGTGGTCTAAGTAGTCGCTGGCATCGAAAAATTGAAAATATTACCCTAATATTGTCCATTTTCCGCGAATTTGAAAGAAATCATACATATTGACATGTTTTGACAAGCAATTTCATATAGATAACATAAAAAATTCTTATAAATTTAGTTGTTTTATCTCCTTCAATCATTTGACTTAATAAACAACAACAGGAGTTTTCTCTAGATCAGTTTTCTATTTTTCATCCTAAGAGGGGGCCAAATACAGGCCTTACCGTACCTTGTCCTTTCATTGCTGTCTTGTATAGGCTTTAATTTTGCCTACTTGTATGAAGTCTAAGGTATCCTAAAAAGTCAGTTTAGCTTTCTTGTAAAGTAAGTTAATAAATTGAATTTGAAAAACAAGAGATTGTCTATTACATTTTCCTTAATGATGACACAATTTAAAGAAACATGGGAAACTAAGGATGTGTTTAGTAGATTTGATAAATCTAAACAGAGATGGGAGGCTCTTTGTAAAATGGTAAGATATGGATAAGATACTAAGGGCTATTCCAGAGTAAAGTGGGGGAGGGGGTCACAACAAACACATATTAAGGTTTGTGGGTTTCTGAAAGATTTTTATGAAAGGATTTGTTCAGTAGATTTGACAAATCTAAACAGAGATGGGAGGCTCTTTGTAAAATGGTAAGATAATTAATTCTTCAACTTATAAATCTCTCAGCATAAGCCAGGAATGCTTGTTCATTTTTCAAACCAGCAGGCCCTCAGAAAATATTACATGCCTTATGAAATAAATTTTCTACATTTCTAAAACTTTCACAAGCCTGGCATTCAACAACGCACATTTGACATGCCCCCAAAGCCTTTCAACAGCCACGGGCATCAGGCTGGTGGCAAAGTGAAGATGAGTAAATTGAAACCTCAACTATGTCCCACATTCTTTTTTGATTTGTTTTGAAAAACTGTTTACAAAAAATGGGGGCCTGGGTGAATGAGTGGTCTAAGGCGCTAACACCATCTCGCACACACTTTACAAAAAACTCTGATTTTAATTTATAGATATAAAATACCAGGATGAAACTGGACATATTGATCTACAAATTTTGAGATCCTATTTGTAAAAGAATACAGATAGAAAAAGTAATAGGAGCGACATATTAAGATTGATACAACCAGACATTGATTCAAATATGAATTCAAGTATTAAATGAATAAATTCTTTCAATTGTATATTTGTTTTAATACAAAAAGAAGTGAAAATTATCTATTTACAAGTGTTAAAAGTATATTTTGTACAAGTTAGCATGTGTAAGTTTAAAAATACATGGAAAATAATTCATGGCATAACATGGTTTGACTATAAACACAATTCTCAAATATTTAAAAAAGATACTTTTTAGCATAGTAAGGTGGAGCTTAAGGCAAAAAAAAAAATATGTGTGTTTCTGGTTACCCAACCCTACAGATTTTTTCATGCCTCCCCTAACATTTGAAGTGCCATTTTTGCTTAAGCACCGTTAAACTTCAGTTCCACTCTTCATTTACTCAAGGTAAAATAAAGAAAAACCTACCAACCTATTTTTTACAAACATGTAATAAGAATAGAAAATAATGAGATGTGGAATAAGTGTAAGCCACTCAGCCCACAATCAAGCGGCAATTCAGAAAAACCAAAATGGACAACCGCCAGCAGCCTTCAACGAGGCCATTTGGCACTGCTTGCAGTTCTGCAATAGGCCCATGGTCTAAATAAATGCATATAATTCAAATCCAATCCTGAAATAGTCACAGAAAGAACCCCTTCTTAAACAATGAACAGTAAACATCAAAAAGACAAGTACAAACGAAAGCTTTGTCAAAGATTACTTGCTTAGGACAGACACATATAATATGTGGCGGGGTTAAACTAGTTTTTTTGGCCCAACCTTCCCCCTATCAATTTTCCTAGACAAAGCACAAAAATAAAAACACATTAAAAATCAAATCGATATAAGTCCAATTCTACTAGAGAGAACCTAAGACAAAAAACAACAAGAACAAACAAAAGGACAGTAAAGAAACTCTCTATAGAACACTCGCTGTTACTGGCAGGTAGCTGAAACACATATTTTTTTTGTTAAGTCTAAGGCAGAGAGTGCAATACATGTGCGAAGCCATGAATTATTTATAAGTTCTAATATTTTTTACAGAGTGAAAAAGATAATCTTCACAACCTGAAGGCCGAGATCATGTTACAGTATACATACCCACGTTTAGATGTAAATGTCAGCAAGGGAGTTAACCATTTACTGAAAAGTCCTTTCTGTGTACACCCTAAAACAGGTGAGTACCTAACTTGACCCCATGGTATTTTATTACAGTGGGTACTTTACATTAAGGCTGACATCATGTTACAGTACACCTACTAACCATTTGATGTCACCCATGAAAAGGTTAGTAACTATTTACTGAAAATTTCTTTCTGTGTACACCCTAAAACAGGTCAGTTTATTTCTTAATAATGTGTTACACTTTCTACTATAATTCCAATTTGTTGTGAGTGAAACATGAATGATAATATCCAATAATGTGATGTGTAATAAGTGTATGCAACCCAACCTTAGTACATAAAGAGCGTCAATTTAAAAAATCAGAAAACAGCTAGCAGTCTTCAACATGACCAGAGGTCACTGCCCACTGTCTTGCATCGACCCAAAACTAAAAATACAATACATAAGATTCAAGCAAATCCCTAGATTATCAACAAAAGACCCATTTCTGGACATAGAACAAAAAACAGATAGTTGACAGGGACAAACAAAAGCGTTGACAAGGATTCCTGGCTTAGGACAGGCACATATAAAATGTGGTGGGGTTAAACTAGTTTTTTGGGCCCGTCCTTCCGCCTAATGAATTCATAAAGCAGTAAAATGGAAAAGGCCATGCTGTGTGTTTACCATTGTATTATAAAGTCCTTTCTGTGAGCTTCCAAAACATGGCACATAGTATACCCTATTGATTAATTTTAAATTACAACTGCTTTGCGGGGGGCCTGGGTGGCCGAGTGGTCTAAGACGCTGGTTTAAATACCACACTATTGATCACTAGCCGATCACCTCTCAGCTGGTGTTCGAGTCCTGCTTGTATTTAACAAAAAAGGGACTTCCCAGGTTTGTCAGTTACCTGCCCAAGGTCATTGTTTCCTACAGGCACTCCTCTTCCATTAAAACTGACCGCCCTACATGGCCCAGGTGCATCGATAAAGGGCGTTTAACACCAACACACACACACACACAACTGCTTTGCTCTTCTAGAACTTACTGCTCACCTTAATGCGATAAGGTTCTTCATTCAAAAGTCAGTAGCAGTCTGGTTTCATTGCCCTGCCCAATAAAACTGACCGCGCTGTGTTACCCCAACATTCTCTTGCTGTACTAGAAAAACTAAGATTTTAAATCATTATTTAAAGTGGCCAAATATTATTTTCCTTCAAACAAATGTGCTTACTTTCTTCAATGATTTCTTTTATAGGTAGAGTATGTGTGCCAATAGACCCTGATAATATAGACAGTTTTGATCCTTTTAAAGTTCCTACAATAAGGTAAAAAAATTTAATAATGTGGTTTGTTGTTTTTATTTTGAACATCTGCCCACAATTTTAGGCTGGATTTAATGGAGTGAAAAATCAGGGTTATAAAATGGTGAAGGTCAGGCGGCTGGGAAGAAATTTTTGTAACAGTTTTCTCAACAACTACTTTTCCCAGTCACTTGATATTTGGTATACAGCATTGTGGTATGGTTCCATAACATGACATTTTATTTCAGAACTGTCACTCACCTACTTCCTGTTTAACAAAATCTGGCCATTTTTGACTGACACGATATTTTTTTCAGTTTTTTTAATAATAAGGATTTTGTCTACTGAAAGTTTGAACAGCTACATTTATACTTTCAAAATAAAATTAAAGCTTAGCCATTCTAGTTTTGGCAAAACAATTTGATGTATTTCCAACATACATACATGTAAAAGATAAAATGTATTCTATTTTCAACAAAACCAACCACATTCAAACACATATAACACACTTTTAGCAAAATGTATTAGATTTTTAGCATTTAATTTCATTTTTGGCTGGATTTCACAATGTGAAAAATCCTGGTTATAAAATGGTGAATGGTGGGCGGGGAAAAATTTTTGTAACAATTTTCTCAGCAACTACTTAACACAGCCACTTGAAATTTGGTATACAGCATCAGGGTGGGGTCCCATAATGTGGGATATAATTTCAGGTCTTTCACTCACCTACTTCCTGTTTAACAAATCCAGCCATTTTTGACTTTAACAGATTTTTTATGTATCTTTTTCAGTGCAATAGTAGAAGAGCTGAACCAAGTTTCTGACAGTAAAGATGAAGAAAGTAAAAAAATCAAAGGTGAGATCAAAATTTACAATATCAGAGTTGGAAATAACAGCCTGCCCACCAGCCCAAGAGGGGTAAATTTTTGGCAGGGCAAAATTCATGAAAATTTGACTAGTTACATGTATATAGCAAAAACAGGTAAAACTTCAATTCAGGGCTGTCTCCCTTCCAGCCAATTTCCTACTGGTATAGTATAGATGTTTTGCATAACTATAAATCATGTAAATATAACCACTGTGAGATGTATAGGAAACCTTCTGTCTGTCTCTGTTTACTTATATCCACTAAGAAACCCCTTGATGGATTTAAATGGAACACAGCATGAAGTAAATATATGATATAAATATACAACAGCTTTAACAGCTTCCGATTTTCGTTGAGTAATTTTGATAGTTTTTATAGGTATTTTGGAGGAACGTGAGTTCAAGTATTTTTTATTCCCCATCTAAGCAAGTTGCGCCATAATATAGGTGGCGCTACGATCAATGGCGGACGATAAAATTTTCGCTCCATAGAAAAACTAATTGTGTATCCTGAAAATGCCACACCGAACATACCAAAATGATATAAAATGGTATAAAAACTCATATTTTACACGAACTATCCATCCAAATGAGGCAAAAGGATTCAAAACGAACTAAAAGATGCTGATCGACCGAGGTCCCATGCAGACTCGTGTCTACACAATATTCAACCAAAACTAAAGAAGCTCAAAACGCATGCACAATCAATGATTGCTATTATAAACTACAAATGTATGAACTGATTCTCCATAACATCGAACAACTTCTTGCGTCATACAGGGAAATCGAGTGCAGGGCAATTGTAAAATGATGTTGGCGCCCTTCAGACATAAAAAGGGGGATGGCCCAGAATCTAACAATCAACACACATCACATGCTGCACATGGAAGTTTAAAATATGAAAATCACTAGACCAGATCTCAGTAGATTCCAACGACATTCTGCAATTCCCATAAACATTGATGCCAAACCAATTTTCTGGTTGATTTTGCTCAAAGTTGAGTGCAAGATGTTGGCTCCGGATCCCTTCAGACTTATAAAAGGGGGATGACTGCTTCAACAATCTCAACATTAGAATAACCGTCAAATTTGCAAGCCAGATCATTGCATAACAACTAACATTACCATGAGTACATTCAAATGCTAAGTGAAGATGATGGAATGCAGTGCAACAGTTCTTTTTAACCTAGCCATCACAAACGATTCCAATGCAACAACTGTCAGCCATGATGATGACCATCAACATTAAATGTTCAACAAGTATCCTGCTGTGAAGTCCAATGCAGATGATGAAAAAAGAATTAAATATTTTGTGTAATTGTGTAAATTTAACTCACGCATACATGTATATTCTATTGTCATTCTAATTACATGCATAATCAATATATATTGTACAATTTGCAAGCATTGAACACATACATGTATATAAATTTATATATAAACTAAGTCTAACAAAATACTATATGTACACATTTGGAACTAAAGATATAAATATGCACAATTTTAACACAAACATGTATCTTAAACTTTGAAAGGCAATGTCCCCTGGTGTAAACTGCATTAGGATTATCTACAGATGCTAGTCCTTTTGCATTGTACACAGGAAAGATACTGAATCATATATTAATGATGCATAAGTAATCTATGTTTAAATATTAGTACAAAGATATACATGTATATTTATAAACTAGTTTTAATATGAACATTGCATAATAGAAGTGAATAAATGTACATTAATTGTACACTACATATTTATGTTGATTTCACTGTTCATTTTATTTATGTCTAATTTGTAGAGACAGTCATGCTAGTTTTGTTGTACATGCATTAAGTATTTATCATGAGAATTTTATATTCCAATGATATGACTCAATTTATATGTTCTATTTTAGGCACCGTCCCCTGGTGTAAACTGCACCTAGATTACCTTTATGCTAATCTATTTGCATTTAACACAGGATAGATACATTTGATTGTCAGTAAATATAATTATAAGTATTATAATATAAAACATGTACCTTTTTGGTTTAACTAGGTATGTGGTAAATAAGGGATACACAAACAATTTTTATTTTATTTTTTTCTGGAGTAAGCATATAAATAAGAACAAATTTATCTAAAAAAAAAATATTTTCTTAAAAAAATATTTTAGTTATAAAAATAAGACACTTTATTATAAAATATAAAACATGACCATATCCAAAAAATTAAAAATGTGTTTTTGGAATATCGGAGGGTTTAAATCAAAGGGCATGGATAAAACTAAAGACCCCATGTTTTTAAAAGCCATAAAAGACTATGACATGATGTTTCTTGCTGAAACACATGTTGGATATAATTCTGGAATAACAAAAATAGGTAAATTTTTATATCATCCTGTGTGTAGACCAGTAGAAAAAGCAAATAACAGATTTTATGGGGGATTAGCCATTTTGCGAAAACCGCACCTTAAACAGCACGTAAAAATATTAACAAATACCAATCCAAATTATCAATGGATTAAACTTGAGAAATCTTTTTTTGGCTTTCCTAAGGATCTTTTTATTTGCATTGTTTATTTCCCTCCCCCAGAATCTAGTTATACAAAAAAGCTTGATGTTGATATTTTGGAAGCTATTGAAAAAGACATGATTTTATACAGTAGAAATGGGGATTTTATTATTTGTGGTGATATAAATGCCAGAACTGGGGTTGCTCCTGATTTTATTCTACAAGATAGTAGAGATTTTCTCCCTCTTGATAATGGATACATCCAAGATCAAAATATTTTAAAACGTCTAAATAAGGACTCCAAATTAGACCAGAGGGGAAAGGAATTGCTTGATTTTTGCATAAGTCACCAATTCAGAATTTTAAATGGCAGATTACTTGGTGATACATTTGGTAACTTTACATGTTTTACGCCAAATGGCAGTAGTACAGTAGACTATACTATGGTGTCTGAGAGTGTCCTTGATAGCATATTATACTTCAGGGTTAAGGAATTTTTGCCCACATTGTCTGACTGTCATTGTCAAATCGAATGGAGTATGTCTGCTAGTTATATGATCACTGATAATAATTCTACTGACTCAATAAATAAGCTTAAGCCAATGCCAATTAAATATATATGGTCAGAAGATTCTGCTTACATGTTTAAAGAAGCTTTAACTAAAGATACCATACAATCCAAAATATCTGAATTTCTAGATACTGCATGTATAAATGACAACAAAAACTTAAACATAGCATCTGAAAAGCTTGCAGACATTTTTACTGCAGCAGCAGATATATCACTGAAAAAGCCAAAACAAAAGGCTAAAAACAAGCCAAAAAACCCAAAGTGGTTTGATGGCAATTTGCAACAAATGAGAATTAATCTAATGAATTATGGCAAAATATATACAAAGTTTCCCAAAGATCCATTTGTGAAAAATCATTTTTATAAATTGTATAGAGAATACAATAAAACTAGAAAAACACAACGAAAAGCTTTTAACCAAAATTTGTTGCATGAGCTTGAAACTCTACACGAGGATAACCCTAAAAAATACTGGCAACTTATAAATGAGCTTCAAGGGAAATATCAAAATACCAGCAGCAATTGTATTTCTCCTGATGATTGGTTAACTCATTTTAAGGATTTAAATGAAGTAAAAGATAAATTTCACAACCGTATGAATGAAATTAATGACAAAGTGAAGCAACTTGAGAAAAACAATTGCTTTAATGAACTTGATTTTGCCATTTCAGATTCAGAAATTATAGTTGCTATCTCTCATATCAAGCTTAATAAATCTCCTGGCTTAGACAATGTCTCAAATAATATGATCAAGAATTGTCAATCTGCATTATTACCTTGTTTCAAAAAAATATTTAATGCTTGTCTTACAAGTGGAATTTATCCAGAAAATTGGGCTGAAGGATATATAGTACCTTTACACAAAGGTAATGATCTAAATGACCCGGGTAATTACCGTGGACTTACCATTACAAGTGCAATAGGAAAATTATTTAATCGCATTTTAAATGACAGACTGGTAAAGTTTTTAGAAAAACATAATATCATTAATGATTGTCAAATAGGCTTTACTAAGAAAGCAAGAACTTCTGACCATATGTTTATTTTAAGAACTATCTTAGATAAATACTGTAATACCACCCATAACAAGATATTTGCCTGTTTTGTTGACCTTAAGAAGGCATTTGATACTGTAATTCATGCAGGAATAAAATTAAAATTATTGGAAGTAGGTTGTGGATCATTATTTTATAATATTATCAAAAATATGTATGCTATAAGCAAATCTAGTATCAAAATTGATGATAATCTGACTGATTTTATTCCAACTAATTTAGGAGTTAAACAGGGAGACAATCTAAGTCCTAACCTGTTCAAGATCTTTATAAATGATTTTCCAAAGTATTTAGATAATTCACTTGACCCTGTATTCCTTGATAAAAAGGCAATCCACTGTCTCATGTATGCTGATGACATAATTCTCCTGTCTACTTCCGCTTCTGGATTACAGGAAAAACTTAACTTACTTGATAAATTCTGTAAAGACTGGTGTCTTACAGTAAATACTAAAAAGACTAAAATATTAATATTCAACAAAGCCGGCAAACTTATCAATATGAAATTTTTATTTGACAATACAGTTCTAGAATGTGTCAACAATTATAAATATCTGGGAATTACTTTTTGTGCGTCTGGATCTTTTGCTTATGCACAGGAGGAATTATATAATAAAGCTATCAAAGCATATTTTAAACTATCAAAAGATTTTTTATCTCTTCATCCAAGTGTTAAAACCAGTATGCATGTATTTGATCATACTATAAAGCCAATTTTATTATATGGATGTGAAATATGGGGAACATTTAATCCTTATTCTTCAAAATTTAGAAATGGGATTGATAATTTCTGCTTTGATGATATTTATTCAAAGCAAAAAGCTGAAACACTTCATCAAAAATTTTGTAAATTTATTCTTGGAGTTCATAAAAAATCCACCAATTTTGCTGTTTTATCAGAACTTGGAAGATTTCCTATCTATTTTAATATGATTAAAGCCATGATTAAATATAATGACAGACTAAGCAAAATTCAAGATTGCTTTCCCCTATTGCATGCTGCATACAATGAATCTATGTTACTTGATTCAAAAAAGCACTTATCCTGGTATTCATCTGTCAGAGTTATGATTGAAAAGATAAATACTCCAAATAATGTCAACAATAAAATTACAAATAAAACTCTTTTGGATTTTAGCTTAAAAGAATGGAAACAAAAATTACATCAAGTTTCTGATGGAAAATTATGTACTTATTCTACATTTAAAACCAATTTTGGGCTAGAAAAATATCTTTTAATTATTAAAAACTTTGAACATAGACGTAGATTGACCAGATTTATGATCTCGTCACATAAACTTAATATAGAAACTGGCAGATACAAGGGCATTCCCAGACACGATAGACTCTGTACAAGGTGCGACTTAAAATTAGTAGAGGATGAGACTCATTTCTTATGTGTATGTCATGGAATGAGCAACAAAAGACTAGAGCTAGAAACTATTGCTCAGAAAAAATGTATAAATTTTACTGCTTTAGATCCTAATGCAAAACTCATTTGGTTAGTTACAAATGAGGACTATGACATTCTAAATTCAGTTTGTACATTCCTGACACATATATAATATATATATATATATATATATACTTCTCATAAATCCCTATCTACTGGTCTACGACCCAGGTATGTGCATGTAACTTAAGCCAATATGATATCAATGAGAGCTCTGAGATTATTATCAAAATAGATAAAACTATGTAATACTGCAGTTCTTAAGCACCGTCCCCTGGTGACCACTGCATTCATGGAACAACTATACTTCCATTTGTGCTTTGGTCACGGGGAGAACTGTACAGTATATACAAACATAATTAAAATAATATATTATCAATGCTGCTGCTCTGGGTGTAATTATTGCAGTCCTAAAGCACCGTCCCCTGGTGACCATAGCATATATATGACTGAATCTGATATATGTGCTCTGATTACAGGGAGGGCTGCTAAAATAAAAAGAAAATAATATTAATAACACTCATTGTTGTAGCTTGAGGTATTAATTATTAATCTCTATTTATATCCATGCTCCCATCTATATATTTTATATGGCTTCATTACCCATTACAAAAAATGTATATACTGTCACAATCATACCTTAATTTTGTATACTTTATTATTTTTGTTGTTGTTGCTTTACTGTTATTTATAATTAATCATTGTAATGATCCTGCCCCTTGAGGGACCTTAATTGGTAATAAAATATGTCTTATGTCTTATGTCTTATAGTGTTCGAGTCCTTTGGACTTATTCTTGTTTATCAACAGATAATGAATTAAAGTGTCATAACAAGGTAATCTGATGGTGCTGGCAGACGAGACATACTTTAGTCTTAACTCTTATTTTCTGATACAAAGTTAATTAAAATGAAACACTATCCTAGTTCAAATCAAATAGAAAATTTATCAAAATAAACCACAGTGCTAAAATGCCTGCATCAGACAAAATCTATCAGGCAACCGAAATTTTTTGACGTAAAAGGCCATTAAAATAGTCATGAGGTCTTAGGGCTGTTCCAGCAAAACATACATGGGACAGGGGGAAGGCACTTCTTTGAAAGGGGAGTCACTCATAGAATTTAATTGTAAACTAATAGTATTTTCATTGAGTTTACACAAGGTTTTAAAGCCCACCCATAGTGGCAATTTAATTTTGACTTCCCCCTGTCCCATGTATATTTTGCTGGAACAGCCCTTAATTTGATTAGATATTTTGTCTTTATTTTGTTTTCAGATTACAAGAAGACATCACTGAACTCATATATGGTAGTGTTTGATAAATTCCTAAGATCTTTGGAGAATTCTTGGAAGGGAAAGAAAATTGAGGAAAGTGGTAGGTTTGATTTGGATTATCTCATAGCAATAAGTAAAAAAAAAATCACAATTACAATAACACAATTAAGATGTAATATCCACGAAAAATATTTTTACAAGATACATGTATATTATGACTATTCCAGTATCATTTGCTTTTCGGTGGAAAGGCACTGTTAATTTCTTCCCACCTTCACAATTTTAATTTGATTTTCCTTCAAGTTGCATCTGAAAAATGTATAAAAACACCACTGCCAAGAATTTTTTTTAATATCTATTATTGTATTATCCAACCCCTTAACAATATTTTATGGAATAGCCATTATTTTTTTCTGGCCCTTAAACCAGAGTTTTAGGACATTATTTTGTTCATCTGTTTGTCTCCTATCTCGTATTTAATTATGTGTAAGCTGATTTCAATGGCATTATAAGTCGGATCTTCATGAAACTCTATATGCTTAAACAAGAATATCAACGAATATCACTCAAATTTTAAAAAAATACCACCCTTGTATTCATTTACTGAGAAAGTACTTTACATAATATGTTACTTTTTTACATCATTTTTTGTGGATTGGGAATAAAATGCATAATTTTATTGGTGATTTAATAAATTTATAGTTATTTCAGATGTATTATCAACAGCAATGCTACTTATATTTCCTATATATCATGTTAATTAAATATTTTTAAAACATGAGCAGTAAACTGAACAATAATTTGATCCATAACTTTATTGAATTAACCTTCAATTCTTTTATGTTTTCAGATAAGAAAATGGAGTTTTAAGAGGAGAAAAAGATTGTGTGTTGACTTAAGATAATATAGTTATCATCTATTCTTCTAGATAAATTCTTGGGATGGAATAAAATTACACTAATTCTGAACTCTATAGTGAAATGTTGAAATAATATTATATATTATAAAAAATGACTATTGCTAATGATTTTTTTCAATATGTTGCCCAGCTTGTGATAAAGTTGCCGAAGGCTGAACTTAGGGTTTGCTTTTTTAGTCCCCTACCGGCGAAAGCCGAAGGGGACTATAGGTTTGCGCTCTGTCCGTCTGTCTGTCTGTCTGTCCGTCTGTCTGTCACGCCTCAGTTTTCCGCACTTTTTTTCTAAACGGTTATAGATAATGAACTGATTTTTGGTATGTGAGTTAACCTTGATGAGTTACAGATCAAGTTTGAGTTTCATGCCGGTCCACAATTTTTTATGGGAGTTATGGCCCTTTGAACTTTGAAAATTCACTAAAGTTTCAGTTTTCCGCACTTTTTTTCTAAACGCTTATAGATAATGAACTGATTTTTGGTATGTGAGTTTACCTTTATGAGTTACAGATCAAGTTTGAGTTTTGTGCCGGTCCACAATTTTTTATGGGAGTTATGGCCCTTTGAACTTTGAAAATTCACTAAAGTTTCAGTTTTCCGCACTTTTTTTCTTAACGCTTATAGATAATGAACTGATTTTTGGTATGTGAGTTAACCTTGATGAGTTACAGGTCAAGTTTGAGTTTCGTGCCGGTCCACAATTTTTTATGGGAGTTATGGCCCTTTGAACTTTGAAAATTCACTAAAATACCAGTTTTCCGCACTTTTTTTCTTAACGCTTATAGATAATGAACTGATTTTTGCTATGCGAGTTAACCTTGACAAGTTACAGATCAAGTTTGAGTTTCATGCTGGTCCACAATTTTTTATGGGAGTTATGGCCCTTTGAACTTTGAAAATTCACTAAAGTTTCAGTTTTCCGCACTTTTTTTCTTAACGCTTATAGATAATGAACTAATTTTTGGTATGTGAGTTAACCTTGATGAGTTACAGGTCAAGTTTGAGTTTCGTGCCGGTCCACAATTTTTATACCCCCCACTTTCAAAAGTGGGGGGTATATAGTGATAGGGGTGTCCGTCCGTCCTTCCGTCCGTCCTTCCGTCCGTCCTTCCGTTACACTTCAGGGTACCCATCTCTTATCCGCAACTCCTCCTAAACCCCTTGGTGGATTTTCATGAAACTTACACACAATTTTTGTGACATAATGTAGATGTGCATCTCCTATTCTAAATTTTATCTGATTAATTTTTTGGGGGGGTGGGGGGTATTTGTTTGTGAGCTGCGGCTCACAGTTTTTCTAGTTTATGGGAGTTATGGCCCTTTGAACTTTGAAAATTCACTAAAATACCAGTTTTCCGCACTTTTTTTCTTAACGCTTATAGATAATGAACTGATTTTTGCTATGCGAGTTAACCTTGACAAGTTACAGATCAAGTTTGAGTTTCATGCTGGTCCACAATTTTTTATGGGAGTTATGGCCCTTTGAACTTTGAAAATTCACTAAAATTTCAGTTTTCCGCACTTTTTTTCTAAACGCTTATAGATAATGAACTGAGTTTTGGTATGATAGTTTACCTTGATGAGTTACAGATCAAGTTTGAGTTTCGTGCCAATCCACAAATTTTTATGGGAGATATGGCACTTTGAAGTTTGAAAATCTATTGCAATTTTCTTTTCTAAACTTTTTTATTGTTCCTTGTAGATAATAAACTGATCAAGTTTAGGTATTCATTTGTTTGACAAATTGTTACCAGTGACTGAAATATGAGGCCGGTAGGGGACTAAGTATTGTTTTGCAATACTCTCAGAATGCTTGTTACAGTTTTGTTTACAGCCATGGCGAAATAATTGTTGAGTGTTCTACTCATTATACCCCTGCTTCAAAGAAGCAGGTATACTGGTTTACCTCTGCCCATCCGTTCTTCCGTCTGTCTGTACCCAACTTAATTTTTTATAACAGTTTTCTCAGCAATAACACATCATAGTAGATTGAAAATTAGAATATGTCTTCCTAATGAGGTCTTTAATGGGGGAAGTATTGAAATTAGGTCTGTTAGATATCTACTTCTGTTTACCAACATCAATTTTCAGTTGTTGAAAATTTTAGCAACATTTTTCTCAGCAACTACATACATGTATCACAATGACTTGAAATTTGGTACATGGCTTCAGTATGAGGTTTGTTATTGTGAGTACTGAAATAAGGTCTGTCAGATGTCTACTTCCTGTTTACAGACTAGTCAATTTTTAGTGGTCAATTGTTGAAAATTTTCGTAGCAGTTTTCTGACAACTACAAATCACAGTGGCTTGAAATTTGGTGTATGGCTTCAGTATGAGGTTATTTATGGTGAGTATTGGAATTAAATCTGTTGGATATCTACTTCATGATTACCATAGAAGAAAATGAGATGTGGAATAAGTGTAGGCAACACAAGCTACAATATAAAGGTAAATTTAAAACATCCACAATGGAAAACAGCCAGAAGCCTTCAATATGACCAGCTGTCTCTGCTTTCTGTTTTCCAATTGGCCCCTGGATTGAAAATAAACTACATATGATACAAGCCCAATCCTAAAGTGCAATAAAAGACATGTTTACAGACTTACGGTAGTCAATTTTTAAGATTTCCGGTAAATTTTTGAACAGTTTTTTTCGCCTGCGACGAATGTTGCAAAAGCCGAGACTTAGGTATGGTGATTCCGGCGACGGCGGCAGCAGTGTCCACAATTGGTTAAAGTTTTTGCTTAAGTCTGTTTTGTGTGAACTAATTATGTTACACCATTGATATTTGGTATGCAGTTGCATCAGCATCAGTACAGATCAGTTTTAAAAGGATTTCACCTGTATACTCCTGCAGTCACGGTCTACTGACTTTGAAATTTTACACTGATTTGGCCGAGGTTAACCTTTTTAGCTCATCTGGACCGAAGGTCCATGTGAGCTATTGCAATCACTTGGCGTCCGTCGTCGTTAACATTTTTCAAACGTTAACTCCTCTAACACCATAAGTCCAATGGCTTTTAAATTTGGCACAGTTGTTAATTAGCATAGGTAATATAAAACTAGCGTGGGGATTTTTGATTCGTTGAAAAACATGGCCGCGATGGCTAAAAATAGAACATAGGGGTAAATTGCAGTTTTTTGCAAATAACTCGAAAACAGTTTCAGATATCAAAATTCTGGCATAGGGTAAAAATGATCAGCACCTCAAGATCTACCTGCCTAGAAATTTTCAAGAAGATCCAACAACCGATGTAGGAGTTATTGCCCTTTTTTGGATTTTTTCAAAATTTTGCACTTGTTTAGCCCTTTATCTTGAAAACTATACAAGATATTTTAAAAATTCAAATTGCATATGATTAAGCACATCAAGATCTACATTTCATGTAATTAAAACAAAGCTGTAGAACCATTTCTTTTAGGAGTTATGGCCCTTGGCGTCAAAATTTACCATTTTTCATTACTTTTACCCTGAATTTCAAAGATTAACTTGTCTGACACCATACATCCAACTTCAACCAAACTTGGCACAGTTGTTTAATAGCATTAATGCTACAATTCTATTGTTCAGATTTTTGATTCGTAAAAAAATATGGCCTCCATGGCTTAAAATAGAACACAGGGGTCAAATTACAGTTTTTTGCAAATAACTCAAAAACGGTAACAGATATCAAAATTCTGATGGGAGACAAAAGTGATTAGCATCTCAAGATCTACATGCTCCAAAATTTTCAAGAAGATCAAACAAACGACATAGGAGTTATTGCCCTTTTTCTGGATTTTAAATTTTTTTTTCACTTATTTAGCCGTATATCTTGAAAACTATACAAGATATTTCAAAAATTCAAATTGCATATGATTAAGCACATAAAGATCTACAATTCATGTAATTAGGTCAAAGCTGTAGAACCATTTCTTTTAGGAGTTATGGCCCTTAAAGCGTCAATATTTACCATTGTTCATTACTTTTCCCCTGACTTGTCTGAAACGGTAAGACCAACTGCATCTTAACATGGCACACTGTTTGATAGCTTATATGCTACAATTCTATCGTTCAGATTTTTGATTCGTAAAAAAACATGGCCACCATAGCTAAAAATAGAACATAGGGGCAAATTTCATTTTTTTGCTAATAACTCAAAACTGGTTTCAGATATCAAAATTGTGCAAGAATCAAAAGTGATCAACATATTAAGATCTACCTGTCTTGAAATTTCCGAAAAGATCTGACTGCTGATGTGGGAGTTATTGTTCTTTTTCCTAATTTTTGCCAAATTTGCACTTATTAAGCCCAATATCTTGAAAACTAACCAAGATATTTCATAAATTTAAATCGCATATGGTTAAGCACAATAATACCTACAAATATATGTATCTGTGTAGTTCAGGTGAGTGATTCAGGCTCTTGGGAGCCTCTTGTTTTCTTAAGTCTGTTTAACATGAAGCAGTTATGTTACACCATTGATATTTGGTATGCAGTTGCATCAGTACAGATCAGTTTTAAAAGGACTTCACCTGTATGCTCCTGCAGTCACGGTCTACTGACTTTGAAATTTTACTCTGATTTGGCCAAGGTTAACCTTTTTTCTTAAGTCATGAAGCAGTTATGGTTCACCATTGATATTGGGTATGCACTTGCATAAGCATTAGGACAGATCAATTTCAAAAGCATTTCATCTGTATGCTTCTGCAGTCGCGGTCTACTGACTTTGAAATTTAACACTGATTTGGCTGAGGTTAACCTTTTTTCTTACGTCTGTTTAACATGAAGCAGTTATGTTTCACCATTGATATTGTATATGCACTTGCATTAGCATCAATACAGATCAATTTCAAAAGTATTTTATCTGTATGATCCTGCAGTCACAGTCTACTGACTTAGAGATTTTACACTTTTTAACTTTTTACTTATGTCATGAGTGTTTTATATTAAGCAGTTATGGTTCACCATTTATATTTGGTATGCAGCTGCTCAAGCATAAGTTAAGATCAGTTTAAGGAGAATTTTTACTTCATTTTATACTGTGTCCAGTTGCGACAGGCGAGACATGTCTCTGTGTTACTGCTAATAAAGGACTATAATCCCCGTGTTTATATTGGTACTCCTTAATGAAATTAGGTAAACTACAACTTAATCCCTCTATTGAAATTTGCAACAATGGAAGATGATTACCGTGATCAGTTAAATTGACATCTATACTTTGAAACTTTATTAATATCTCAGTCGCAGTTTAACTGCGAAACAGGAGACAAAATACACAATATACATTTACATAAATGGCATGACAGGTGTTAATGACCTTAACAGTTAATTTAGATACATGGTCATTCATTCATAAATTGTACAATTAGCACGTGGGAATTGCTATAGTGGCATCGATAGTAAGTTCGAGGTTTTTTTAACATAGAGTGATAGTTTATTTAATAATGGCACATTACAATGTGACAACAAGCCATGAAGTTTATGAACATTTGGATTATTTGTGAAATATGGAGGTATAAATTTCGCTCTACACTCGACAAGAGTTGGATGTTTACAAACAAACAAGTAATGGAATTCATTTCCAATTAAATGTTCGTTGCAAAGTGTACAGAATCTCTCATTGGCAGGAGTATTAGTCCATCTACCAGTTTCTGATGGTAATCTTAGATTACAGGTACGTAGTTTACATACATGTATTCTATTTTGGCAAGATAGTCTCAGCAGATATGGCTCCAGACGAAATTCCGACTTAATATTTGAGTAAAGTCTTCCTTTTGGAGAATTCTCCACGTCTGAGAACCAGTTCTGCACAAACATATCATGCAGCCTCTGTGTAATCGATAATTTAAGAAAATTAGGGTTTATCAAGTCTTGTTGGTCCCAATACTCGCTAAACCCCATTTGTTCTAATGTCGATTTAATATAATTTAACCACTTAAATTGTGCGTTTTCACGCTCGAACAATCTAAGCATAAGTCTATATATCGTGTTTGATAGCTTGTTCTCACACTGCAACATTCTACTCCAAAATACAATCATTTTAATTTTGATCTGAACATTCAGTGGTTTTCTACCCAGCTCCCCATATACCATATATGATGGGGTACTACTTCGTACATTTAAAATCTTTTTGCAAAATTGCAGATGAATTTTTTCTAACATACTGGTGTTTTCATAACCCCAGATTTCAGAACCGTATAACAAAATTGGTACAATGAGAACATCAAAAAGCTTTAACTGTAAATCAATTGGGATTGATATATTCCTAATCTTTTTATACAGAGCATGTAACGCTTTATTTGCTTGATCTAAAAGGTTTTTCTTCGCTTTTGTATAATAACCATTATATGCAAAAACAATACCCAAATATGTATATGAATATTCGATATCAATAACAGTATTAAAAATATTGAATTCTCTACATCTTTTAACCTTTCCCTTCGAAAAAATAACGATTTTTGTCTTATTTACATTAACATTCAATTTCCAGACGTTACAATATTCTTCAAATACATCAAGCATCTTTTGTAAATCATCTTGTGTTTCTGAAAACAAGACTGTATCATCAGCATATAGTAACAAAAACAGTTTAATATACACATCTAAATGTTCAAATGATGACATGTTTACTTTCTCTAAGTTTTTAATATCACAAGACTCAAAATATTCTTCTAAATCGTTTAAAAATAATGCAAACAAGAAGGGAGATAAGTTCTCTCCTTGCCTAACTCCTATACCACAAGGAAAATAGTTAGATTTTTCACCATTATGACTGATACATGATTTAGTGTTCTTGTATAAATTAAACAAAACATCAAAAATTTTTCCTGAAATGCTACTTTTTAGAATTTTTTGCCATAATCCCACTCTCCAAACAGTGTCAAAAGCTTTCCGGAAGTCAATAAAAGCACAGTATAATCTTTTACCAGAGTTTAAATAAATAGATATTAGACTATGTAAAATAAAAATATTATCTAAGGTCGAGTAACCTTTTCTAAAACCAGCTTGTGATTTTGATATCAATTCGATATCATTAGCATAATTGTTTAATCTTTTATTCAGTACTGAAGTAAAAAGTTTTCCCAAGTTTGATACAATTGTGATGGCCCTATAATTATCTGGATCAGCGGCATCACCTTTTTTCTTATAAATTGGTCGTATTACACCAATTGACCATGATTCTGGAATAATGCCAGTGTCTAATATTATATTATACAGAGGAGATGATTTTTTTTGCTTGAAGGAAAAAAACTCTTACACTAAGGAAAAAAACTCCTACACTGTAGGAAGAAAACTCCTACTCTAAAGGAAGAAAACTCCTACATCAAAGATGGTAATATGACCATCAATTTGATAGTTATTTACTTTTAAAATCAAAATCTGATTAATATAATGTAACACTAAGGACAAAATCTTTTTACTTATGCATCATTTACATTTTACACCATCAAAGACCATACCATTTGATTCACATAGAATTGAAAATACATGTATAACATGAAGCAAATATGGAAACAGCTTCTGCTCATATTTTATTAATGGGAAATTTCAATCCAGATATGGGATATTGGCAAACACTTTTTTTCGGAAATGGAATATTTGATAAAAGATTGGGGGGGAATATTGGTACCCCTTCTAAACGAGCCCAAAAACTATATATGCAGATAGACACTTATACAGTCAATGTAATCTAAAGTCATTACACAGTATACTTTCGATAAGAATGGCCTCGTTTATGACTACAAATGTATAAGAAATCTGAATAATCAGTAATATCCGATATTTAAGATATATCTGAGGACAAACTATGATGAGTTGTAAAAACCATTAAAAAAATTTGATTATTAAAGCATTTCATTAAAAAATTTATTTTTAATATTCTAAAAGTACACTGATATAAAAAATAGTTTTTAATAACAAGTATTTCCTAAAAACCATGTATTGTGTAACCTACTACAGGTACTCTGTATAGCATTTCATTAGTTCAGTTCGTACTATTCAATTTCTACAGGTAAATTTTTCAAACAGGTAAAATTTTCATACAGGTAAATTTCTCTTTCCTAAAACAAGATAATCTTGTTTGTATAGCTGTTACTTTAACTGATCAAAGAGATCAAGTTCCATTGTTGCAAATTTCAACAGAGAGATTAATCTCAAGTTTACCAGAGTTCACCGGGGTCATGCAACCCAAGGTCAGGGATTGTTAGACTTTACTTGCTATAACAGACTATCTCTATAACTATTCATCACAGGGACTTGTTATTATATGATTTCAGTATGAGGTCCTTTATTGCAAGTAAAAAAAATTGGTCTGTCCGATATGTACTTCCTGTTTACCAACATAGTTATAACCCCCGCAAAAAAGTTTGGGGGGTATATAGGAAACACCCTGTCCGTCCGTCTGTCCAAATAACTGGTAAGGCTTCTCCTCCTTAACAGCTTGAAGGAATTTGCTGAAACTTAAAATGAAGGAAGTACATCATATGTAGATGTGCATGAAGAATTTTCATTACACTCGGACATCATTCAGGGGAGATAATTGGACTTAGACTTTTAAAATACATTATTCAAAGGGAGACCCGTAAGCGCAACTCCTAAACCGCTTGATGCATTTTGATGAAACGTTACATGAGGATGTACATCATCTGTAGATGTGCATGAAGAATTTGTATTGCTCTTGGTTATCATTGAGGGGAGATAACTGGACTTGAGATTTTTTTACAGTACAGAGTCCAAAATGAAGCGGGGGGGGGGTATCCTTTTGTGAGCTCACTCACAGTATTACTTGTTAACTTTGATGTTATACTGAGTGAGCAGTAGCTCTAGATTCATTTTTCATTATGATAGAAGAAATGAGACATGGAATAAATGAATGAGACAAGTGAGTACCAATTTCCGTGGTTTGAGGAAAAAGGAAGTGTGTTCTTAAAGGAGTATGTTCGGAAAGGGCGAAAAACGGCCCTAAATTTCAAATTTATAAAAAATGAAAAACATCTAGCATGTTTTGCCTGACACAGCTGGACACTGTATGAAATGGAGTTAAAAAATGCAAATATTTAAAGTAACGACAGTAGTGGCTATTTCTTATGAAATTGATCTACTTGTATTAATGCAAATGCAACTGCATACCTTGTATCATTGATGTACCATTACTTGTTCACTTAAAACAATTTTAAGTATACAGTGACTACACTGATGCTGATGCTTAGCACAATGTATGCTTCGGATGCTGGATGTAACCTATATTTTTCGCACGAATGACCACTTTCAGAAGAATGGTTAAAGTCTATTCCCACTTACTGACAAAAGCCACATCAATCATATTGGTATGGTAGGTGCACCTAGTGATGCTTAGCACAATGCATGCTTCGGATGCTGGAAGTGACCTATATTTTCTGCATTTCAGAACTATTCCCACTTACTGACAAGTGCCACATCAACCATATTGTTTTGATAGGTGCACCTAGTGATGCTTAGCGGATGCCGAATTTGACCTATATTTCCGCATGGATAACATCGTACAGAAGAATGCATGCACGGTAGGTCCCGTGTCCGGCGACAGGATTGTTTTTTCGAGAGGCATTGTCCAGTTTTTTCGAGAGAGGTCCAGGTTTTTTCGCCTGTCCGTTTACAAAAAAAATGCTTAAATTCTCTATTGTAAGTGAAACAAAACAAAAAAGAGGAATAAAAGTATTCAAAATGTTCGAATTATTACTTTTCTTCCAAAAAAGTCCATAAAGAAGCATTAGTTAATTATTTGTTAAAATTGACCAGGTTTTTTCGAGAGGCACAACAACCTGTCCGGTTTTTTCGAGAGGTGTCCTGGTTTTTTGAAAATTTTGACTAAAGAGAGGCACTGGGTTTTGTGGAAACTATACGACTTAAATGGAAACTAATATCCCTCCTACTCAATAAATATACATTTTAACACATTACATGCAAAATATCAAGTTTGTTACTAACTTTAAAGCATAAGTAGGCTGCCCAAATGCATTATCTTTTAAGACTAAATTAGTATTTTGACAAAATTAGTTTTATAGTATATTTGTACATTTGTGACTTTCTTAATGTGCTTTAATAAATTACCGGTTTTAAAAATTAAGAGCGATTGTTACGGTGGGCAAAATTTTGAAAGGTTAGTTGCAATTTTGTTTTTGTGCCTTTTCAAGTCTTTGAAATTATAAAATCTACATGTATGTCAGAAACAAATAAATACAAAAAGAGCATATTCCACTGGTGCTTTCTGTTATTTCAAGAGTTTAAGGGTGCTTTGGAATATGGGATATTTATTCATAGGATACGGGATAATTGAGGCAAAACAAACTGGGATATAGAATATTTAAATCTATTCTTTTTACAGGGAATATGGGATAAGATAAACAACCTTTTTTTAGCTCACCTTGACCGAAGGTCCAGGGTGCCGTTTCATAAAGCGATCGCTAATTAACGTGATCGTTGTCCCATGCAAATTAAATGGGCTTACGTGCACGTAAGGATAACGATCGCTTTATGAAACGGCACCCAGGTGAGCTATTGCCATCACTTGTCGTCCGTCGTCCGTCGTCGTTAACATTTTTCAAACGTTAACTCCTCTAACACCATAAGTCCAATGGCTTTTAAATTTGGCGCAGTTGTTAATTAGCATAGGTAGTATAAAACTAGCGTGGGGATTTTTGATTCGTTGAAAAACATGACCGCCATGGCTAAAAGTAGAACATAGGGGTAAATTGCAGTTTTTTGCAAATAACTCGAAAACGGTTACAGAAATCAAAATTCTGGCAAGGGTAAAAGTGTTCAGCACCTCAGGATCTACCTGCCCAGAAATTTTCAAGAAGATCCAACAACCGATGTAGGAGTTATTGCCCTTTTTCTGGATTTTTTTTCAAATTTTGCACTTATTTAGCCCTACATCTTGAAAACTATACAAGATATTTTAAAAATTCAAATTGCATATGATTTAGCACATCAAGATCTACATTTCAAGTAATTAGGTCAAAGCTGTGGAACCATTTCTTTTAGGAGTTATGGCCCTTAAAGCGTCAAAATTTACCATTGTTCATTACTTTTCCCCTGACTTGTCTGAAAGGGTAAGATCAACTGCATCTTAAGATGGCAAACTGTTTGATAGCTTATATGCTACAACTCTATCGTTCAGATTTTTGATTCGTAAAAAAACATGGCCACCATGGCTAAAAATAGAACATAGGGGCAAATTTCATTTTTATTGCTAATAACTCAAAACTGGTTTCAGATATCAAAATTGTGCAAGAATCAAAAGTGATCAACATATTAAGATCTACCTGTCTTGAAATTTCGGAAAAGACCTGACTGCTGATATGGGAGTTATTGTTCTTTTTCCTAATTTTTGCCAAATTTGCACTTATTAAGCCCAATATCTTGAAAACTAACCAAGATATTTCATAAATTTAAATCGCATATTGTTAAGCACAATAATACCTACAAATATATGTATCTGTGTAGTTCAGGTGAGCGATTCGGGATTTTGGGAGCCTCTTGTTTTGGATACGGGATATTTGATAAAAACATTAAGAAATATGAGATACTGGAACCCGTTAACGTATACATATGTATGTAAAGATACAGAAACTTAAATAGCATTTCAATATCATACTCTTATGTTTGTTTTATGTCCAGTCGACACTATTTCAGTCATAATCAGCAGGACAAGAGCTAATTGAAACACCAAAATGAATTATGTAGACCCACCCAGGACACAGACCCATGTATGTCATTCGAAGGACCCATGCACGACCACAAACCAGAAGTAAAACGAACCAACTCACAAGATAGGCCAATGTACCCTTAACGCACCATATGCCAATGCATCCAGAAAGTGAAATCCTTCCTCAAAAGTTTCGCACAATTTGGAATCCTTCCATATAGTGACTGACAATGAAGAACCCTTACCCGAAATGAGGTCATACTAGATGGAACATCTACCTGTGTGGGATATAGACAACTCTTACCCAGTTTCACATAACCATCCTTTATCTGGCGAAAATACAATGCTGAATCCTGTTTGAACCTATACTCACTGAGAGAGAGAAGCGAGGTTGGAGTGGGAAACAAAGGATCTGTAAATTTTGAAGATCACTGGAAAAGGGAAGAGGTGGGTAGGCATTTATTATGACAGGGGTGCCAATTTAACCACTTGTGGCACACATCCCAGTCGCTTTGTGGGCTAAGCGGCATGGAAAGATGACAGGTTTCTGATAGCTCTTTAGTGGACTTTTACCGACAAGCTTAGCGCTGCTGCTAATCTATTCGCCTCTCGGATCCCGCACGGGAGCATACTCTTATGAAGTTTTTTGTTGTAACTATAATATATACAATAAATACATATGTGTAAAAATTAAGACGTACTGAAAGGGCATACAAGTCTTATATAATCCTGGAAAAAACAGCAGACATGAAAAAAGACGACTCTATAATACAAACAAACACATCCAAGAAACAACTACAAGTCAAGTTAAAAGAAGGTAGCCCAGGAACTGTAAGCATTCTCTGTTTGTCGCAACACAAACATTTTTTTCCAGCCAATTATTCAAAGAGGCTGTTTTCAATTTATAACAGTTGGTTGTTATGCTTAGACAATAGATTAATGGGTTCTGCTTGTAGGCGTCAATTATATGTGCCTGTCTGTTTATATAGGCTATATAAGGTTGAATTCTTGACTTTAACTGACGTATTCTTGCCCAAAACCCTTGAAATGATAGTACCGTATTCTTATTTTTTTAACAACATACAATGTCTTTTAAAATATGATTTAAGAGGTAAACAACACGCACAACTTGTCTATCTAAAGTATGAAAAAACCTGGACCTCTCTTGCAAAAACCTGGACGCCTCTTGAAAAAGCCTGGACATGTATTTTGTTTTAATTTAAAAATTTGAAAGACGCCACTTTTTGGCATCAATGTTCAGGATGCCATAATATAACATTGATGTTTACTTACAATGGTTAGCAATCTCGTTCAATATATTTGTCTTTTATGGGGCGAATGCAAAAAGATAAAAACTAAAAAAAAAAGCCCACAATTTTATTTAGGAATCACATTTTTTTATAGGAATTGGTGTTGTTATACAAGATGATAATACTAAAATATGCCTACCCGTTGGTAGCATTTTTTCTTCGCTTTCAGTTAAAAATCACTAAATATCACCAAAGTTTACATTTTTATTGATTATTCTCTTGAAAAAAAAACAGGACAATTGTAAATCCCTCTCGAAAAAACAATCCTGTCGCCGGACACGGGACCTACCGTTGCATGGTTAAAGTCCATTCCCACTTATTGACATTTACCAAATCAACTATATTGGTAATTAGGTCCACCTAGTGATGCTAAGCACAATGTATGATTTATAAGCTGGCTGTGACCTATATTTTCCACATGAATGACCATGCACTTATAGATTAATGGTTGAAAAAATATATTCTTGGAACAACCTCATGGTATAGTGATTGAGGAAAAAAATAAATGTTGTGAGATGGGGCATTTTGTCTGTTGGGCATATTCTTGTTTTTTAAGCTTTCTAGAAAATGTTACATTTTCAATAAAATAAAACCCCAAAATCTAAAAGATATAACCATGACCATTTTTACGAAAATATGCAAAATATCGTATGGCGTTAAATTAAAAGGATGGGTGGCAATATGATCGATTTCTGGCCCAAGATTAACCATAAAAATAAAACTGAAAATTTCCCAAGTTGCTTAGAAATTGATCAAATATTAGGCCTAATGAACATGATATCCTTTTGCGAGATCAGTTTATTTTTCATGTCAATCAGTTAACTCAAAGAGCTACATATTAAAGAAATTGTCATAATTTCATTGGTTTTTGCTGATTTACACTTGTTTGTCTGGAAGAAGGTGGGCGCATCTAATCAGCAACTTGATACTTGCAAATCTACCCTTTCTAAAAGTTTCAAGTTGTTGTTTTCGTACGCCAAATGTTTTCTGAATGTAAATTCCAAAATTACAGAATTTCTCCATTTTTTTTTCAAATAGGACCGCCTAATGTGATGTCATTCTTACGTCATAATGAATGAAATTTGTCTTATTTGATGTTTTTTCTTTGTAACCACATATAAATTGTTATTTTTTAAATATCATGATATTTGTACCAACTACATTTTCTTGAGCCAATTAATTCTTAATGTCTCTCATCCGTTCGCTATGTTCGCGACTTCCTGAGAGGAAATTTTCTCTAAATTTGGATCAAAAATATGTTAAAACATACTATATCAAACAAATATTTTAACCAGAGCCAATAATTGCAAGAAGACTAGCTGCCCTTAAACGGCTGGCTGTTTTTCTATTCAATTTTTTTTTAATGATTTGTAATGCACAGTCATGACAGTAATTTCACATTTAAGTAATCAAAAGAAAAGATTTAAAAAAAAAAATTCTCCTTTAGAAGAGATAAAACTGGGAAAAAAATCTATGGCGGGTTGTCGTTAATATGGTAGCCAGATATGCTAAATTCGAAGAAATCATTTCAAAGATCAGCATTAAAATCAAAACAGTTCGATAGTAGAAAACCTAAGGTATAAAAAAATACAGACAATTGCTAATAAAAAAACAACAGTAAAAACCACCAAGAATATCGTTGATTTGCAGTAAAAGGATTAAAATATAGAAAAATGAGATGTGGAATAAAGTGTACGCGACACACCACAATCAAGCGGCAATTCAGAAGAAAAACACAGTTAATGGACAACCGCCAGCAGCCTTTAACGAGGCCAGTTGAATTGGTCTAAATAAAATGCATATAATCAAATCCAGTTCTGAAATAATTTAGTTTCAGTTATGAATAACATATTATATATATTTTTTTAATTTCCGATGTTTCAAATTCAAGAGCTGTTTTATTGTATGAATGATTATTAATTTAAACCAAATATAAAATGACAAGGAACTAAGTGTCAAAAAGTCTTGCATAATAATTGAAAACAAAGTTAAAAATAAATTTATTTTATTCTATGAATAATTTATAATTCAATAGAGCCAAATACGAAATAATTATTATAATAAGGAAACAAATCAAAATAATGTCTTGCATAGTTATCGAAAACAAACTTAAAAATAATCTTATTATGTCTAATTTCCATAACTATTTACCAATAATATATAATAAATGTAAGAATGTCGACACAAGGATATGTCTTCATGTCTCTTATTCTAATTACCGCTATTAGAACATTGAATATTATTGTATGTAGTGAAGGCCAGACTGTTTTCCATTTATGTCTTAAAATAACCTTTATATGGCCAAAAAACCTGCAGCTTATATTTTTTTCTTATCACGTTTGTTTTATAAGAACGGGAGAATTATTCCCATAAAACGATCAATTTATTCTTGTAAATAACCGATGACAGATAGGACAACCTTGTCTTATTACCTTCATAGCTATAATTGTGCAGTGGTCATTATGGAATTTGCGTCACTGTCCGTTACATTGTCATACTTGATTTGACACTGATATACTTACAACACGAGTTTTTCATTTTGTGCTTTGACCCTATTTGGATATATCACTAGAATGCAAAGGTAATGACAATATAAACGATCACGAACTAATGATTTTTTGTTCTTTTAAAATATTTTAAAAAAATGTTTGATTGATTTTAAGATAAATATAATGTCATCAAAACATGTGAAGTGGTTTTGCAAGCTTTTATATCAAAACAACCAAGAAATTAAGATAATCTTTTAAGATACAATCTACTTCAGTATAACGTGGTACTGCAAGCCTATTTTATCTATTCTATCAGTCGTTTCTAGTGTTCATTTATTAACGATTGTGGATTTATGTGGTTCATATTGTCGAAAATAACTTTATATTATATCTTGTTAACCAAACTTTCATTCTTACATCTATATTAGTTATATTATTAAAGTTTACATGATATGCAAAATTTAATGCCTTCCAATAAATCATAAAATGACGTACAGCTGCAAGGTTGCACTTTCTTTATACAGGACATTATATTTTCCATGTTTTATCAAAATTATTATGTTATTATCAACAGCTTTTCAAATGAATGTTATGTAAGTTCAAGCAATTTTAATGCTTGTCAAAGGAAAATTATTATTAGTTAAGTGTCTGTCTTGCGTCATCTTTTGATATTAATGTTGTAAATCCCCCACCTTTACACTCTTAATAGTTTGAATTAAACGTCACTTTGTAGATTTGAAAAAAAATTAATTCATTCAACTGAACATGATTATTCAAAACGTACATCACGAAAATATCATGGCAAATCATAGAACAAAATAAATCACATGCGCTTTGAATAGACTTGTTAAATGTTTGTTTTTATTTTTTTTTATCTCTAATGTTTTCTCCTAGTTCTTTCTATTAGCCTGTAGAATTTATTATTTTTATAATCATATTTCAGATATTCATTAAAGATTGGAACACAAATGTAAAATGGCAGTTTCTGTTTTAAAACACACTACCTCAAGAGGCGCCGAAGCTGTGGCGGCAGCGAATAACATTACTCCTAATGAACTGAATACCAAAGACTCAAATGAACGGACTGTGCTATTCTATGCTGCTCGATTCGGAAAACTAAATGCTGTTAAAAATTTACTAAAAGCCGGAGGGGATCCGAATATCTGCGACGTTGACGGGAGTACTCCCTTACATGAGGCCGTTGACAGGTGTCATTATGATGTCGTCAAGTTATTATTAAAACATAGTAAGTGCATTATTTATGCAGATTTTAGATAGAGACCTGAAACCTTATTAATAAGCTACACCTTTTGCATGTGTAAAATAGTATATAATCTTACTTATACTAATGAAAAAAAATGTGCATAACTTTGAAAAATCACAAATTCCACATTTTATTAAGTATTAAATAGATTTTATCAAAATAGTATTGCAAAATCATTATCCTAAAGATCATTACCAAAAAAAATTCATTTTTAGGCGTCTAACAGATGTTTTGTTTACAGTTTGAAATCAGGAAGTGTCAATCTGGAATTCACAAAATCACACTTTAAAACAACATTTTGAAATTAAGTTTTCTGAGATGATTTTTTTTTCAAAAACGTTTCTCCTTTTAGTGGCTTAAAGTTAACAGCTCACATTTTGGGTGAAAATTTTAATTTTTCTTTTTTGAGTTAAAAAATTCAGAAATTGAATTCATTTCGGATTTTAACCAAAAAATATTTGCATCATCCACTCGACTTTCAGTGAAGATTTCACTCGATAAATGTATTATTTCACGATTTTCTGATTAGGAGAAATTCGGGTACAATTGATTTCCGATGGACATGCACAGTTTCTTTTTTCCATGAGTATATTAATAAACAGTTATCATAAAAACTGAATACCGTATATTGAATAAAAATCTTTTATATGTACACCCAATTCGAAATTACTATGAAAACAGCAACAAAAGTTCTCCAGTAAAAACACAAACAACCAACAAGGGGGGAACAACAAGGATTAGCCAATTTTCCGATCACAAGACAATTGTTTTTAATCTAGACTTTATTATTGAGAAAAATATTTTTTATATATAAACAATGTTCCGTACAAAGCTTAAAGAAATGCCCACTACTGTGTTTAATCCATCCATTTTAAAGATTGCTTCAATTTGAAAAAAAAGGAAATAGTCAATAATAAATAAAAAAAAATCGTAAACTGCTCTGAATTGATAACATGGGAGATGCTCTGAGAAAAGTTGATGAGACAGGGGTGTCTTATTTGTCATCACTTATATACAGTTTTCATATAAGATACGGATTTTTCTTTTTCACTTTTAAGGGTCCATTTATGTAGATGCTAAGAATAAACATGGACAGACTCCTTTGATGAAAGCTGTTATATTTGATGACGAAGAACTGGTCAAGCTCTTACACAAAGCAGGTATATATATTTTGCTTTTAATTGCTTTCTTTCATTTTTTTATATAAGATTTCTTCAATGGTAATTTCACCGAAAAAAGACTTGAATTAACAGTTCATTGGAATAACAGACAGGATTATGTATGGTTAGTCGTCCCACAAATATCCAGCGCACTTCATTTGTGCAAATGGTTTTTACATCTGAGCGATATTTTTTCACATGTTATTTAAATAAAGGTAATAACAAAACTACCGAACTTGAATGATCGATCTCATAGTCCAGAGAAAATGACAAAAACGAATCAGTCATACCGGAAAATTGGTGGATCGCAATGGTCCTGACTTGGTACAGGTTTTATGGCGCCAAACCTCCCTCTTCCATTGCGATCTTCAAGCCCATAATATATAAATTTACATAGAATAGTGTGACACTTTAAAATTTGCTTAACCTATAATATATAGTCACTTAAAATAGTTTGAAACTGTAAAAATTTCTTGGAATTAGGTTTTATAAGTCGAACATAATGAAGATTTCAAAAGTTTTAAAACATTTGCACACTTTTGCAAACAAAGAGGGATTTTTTTATAACAGAATGACAAAAAAAATTAAAGCATATATAACAAATCACTAACACTTCCTAGAGGTAAAATTTTGCCATGTGACCCTGACGGACAATGCACGTGGTGCATACTGTAAAATGACCCGCTACTACTCATGTGATTGAGTGTGCATCACGCGATTAAGGTTATTTATTTATAGACCGAACATTATGACAGTCATTTCATAGATAAACTTTTTTTTTTATTTCTAAGTTTCATTAAAAGTAAATATGGTGTCCGTTGACGTCGTCTTTCATTAGTCGAAGGTGTAAGATGATCCCTTATAGTGATACTAGCTTATAAAAGAGACCCTTATAGCTTAGACAAAGTTAGCGGGTCAGACTCCTAGGAGCCTCCTGTTTGTCGATGGCTTTATCCCAAAAAGAAAACGGGAAATATACTTTATACACCAATGTATAAACACTCTATAAAAACTTAATTAAAACACTTCTGTTTATTAAATATGCATCTATAATAGTTATGTTTTTCTATATGAATAAAAGTACATTTATCACAAAAAGTGAAAATGGAAAGTAAAAGTTGTAGATTAATATTTTTGCCTGGCTAAGCAAACAATGGTCCGCCCACGATTTAGCTGTCGGCAAAAATTTGCTGGCTGGTAATTATCTACTATACTTTCCTTAAAACATGTGTAAATGTCAAATGTCAAATGCTTTGTATTGTTTCATTTAGACAAGTGTTACTATTAATCGAACTTGTAAATTTTTTATAGTATTAATTGTTCTATTTTTGTATTATGTAAAGGTTTTAACAGAAAAATTCATTACTTTTGACATTATTAGATGCATAAGTGTTGAACTTTCTTTTCTATTAACATAGACATTATTGAAGAACTTGAAAAAATAGACTATAATTTTTTTCACGATAATACATATATTATACCAAAAAGTACAATTTAAAATATATAAACAATTTCATTTAATTTGCATCCTTATGAACCTGTTAATTAAATGGTAATGTCTGAAAATTATTATTAATGTTTTAATAAAATTAAAGCAGGGCATCTCTCATAGGTGGTGTTAAGACGAAACGCGGGCGTCAGATATTTGTTATGAACCATATTGAAAATTCGTTCTCTTTAGAGATCTGCATTGCATTTATCAAAACTGACAAGGTTTCTTTGGAACTTTATCACTGTAAATAAATATACGAAAATAGATGAACAAACAATATAATAAAAACAAAGGAGATATAGGACATCCCTGTCTGATCACATTTTTATTTATAATTGCCTGACATCTAAATGAATTCATCTGTCAATATTGCTTTCATTTTTGTAGATAAATAAAGATATAAATCTGATTGATTTGAGTCAATAATTTCCTTATGGTTTTGTTTTTCTACAGTACTGGAACACGTGCTTTTTATGTCTTTTATGGCTTATCAAGAAAAAAATATTATTCCGTCACCGTTTTCGAAATAAATTTATTTATTTAAAAAAAAACGATTGACTTTATGTGTTATTTGTTTAACTTTTTGTTGTATTGCTGGTCTTATAAACGTATTTCAAAGTTATTTAAAAGAAATTTGATTTTTTTATATATCTTGAAGTAATTGTAACTGTGTATATATGTGTTTTACTTGCAGAGAAAAAAACTTTGACTTTACAGAAATAACTGACCCAAATCAGAGTATTATAAACCGAACAAATGTCTATCCTGATGAAATCCTTTATTTTTTAAGATTAGGGTTATTGTAAAAGAATATACATTTTGTTGTGTAAAGGACTTATTTTTTATGAAATGTATTATACCTTTTTTGTGATTTCCCTTTAGCCAATGAATATTTTTTCATGTACAGGTGCTAATTTAGACGAAACAGATTCTACTGGAAAGACAGCATTTCTTATTGGCATGAGCGAGGGCAGACAGAAGACGACGGAATACCTAATAAAAAATGGATGTAATATCAACAAAGTTGATAAATTAGGACAAACAGCACTTTACTTAGGAGTTATCTCCCCTAGCAAGGCAACCAAAAACTCAGAAATTATTAGGAAAATGCTGAAATCAGGTATACATTACTAGTATATACTTTTCTGTAACTATATTTAACTTGTTTTTTTCTTACCTTTTGTGGTGAAATGTTTTTATGCAAAGTACGAAAAAGAGTCGCTAGCTACGTTTAGTTACACAATGTACACTTACATAACTTACTTGTCTATAACAAGACGAAAAACACTTTTTATTAGAATGTTATTTAAATGAACAAATCCGGACAACTTTCTTAAATTTTATATCAAAAGAAAATAACGATTTTAATACATATACAGATATAGATAAAATTAAGTATATTTTAAACCCATCAACACCATCTCAGATATATAAGCTAGGTTTCTTTTTAAAACAGTCATATGTACTGAGCTAGGGCAGGAAATCATATCCAACTATTAACGTCATAATCAAGTTACATAACTCTGCTCAAATACAAAATACTGGTTGCCGAATTACCTTGAACTGGTTACAGCTATAGCTTGCTCTCATGATTCCATAGACCTGTATATTAACAGGTCTATGATGATTCCAAATATTTATATTACTTATTTTACAAAATTAATTGATTTAAATCTTAATCGTAAAAAAATAATTTTATTATCTTATTTAAATATATATAAAAGATTTTCTTATTTACTTGGATAAATATATATTATTTTAGAGTATTTTTTAGTTAAAAATTCTCGTCTTTAGGGGGTGTCTTATTTGAATACATAGACAGAAATAGTATAATTTTTATGATTTGCAGTATAAAGGAAAAATTTCACCAGGCGGCAAACTGCTGTGATTATATTGGGTTCAAGGTGGCTAGACTAATTGAAGTAATTCCCGCTGTGAGACGCGCGGAAGACAGGATGTTAATTGAATGACATGTATATTGTAATACCTGAACCGGTAGACATCTAATTAACAAGGGCACCTGTATAAGAAATTAATTCTACCTTTACACTCTCACATTGAATTTAAAATGATTTGTTCATAAGGAAAACCTGTATAATAAAAATTACTGAAAGTAAGAATAAAAAGCTGAGAAGAGGAATAGTGGTGTTTGTTCAACATTACAACTACTAGTAGAAAGAAATACGTAATAGTAATTAATTTTAGCATAATTTGTAAATTATCATTCTTATATAATAATTGTATTGGTTTTTATCCATAATTCGATTTAAGTTATAATTAACTGGTTTCAATTTTATAGTTATATTTCAAAATTTGTATTTTGCCGCCAAAATAAAGTTTCATTCGATCTCAAAATCGTTAAAATAGACAAAAGTCGATCATTTTCAAATCGATTTGGAAGTGATTTCTCAATTTCAATATCTCATATAGTTTATATAATCTTAAAGTTTTATGTTTCAAGATATTCACATGGGCAGCACATTTTCACCATAGTTAAAAATAAATAAGTAATTTGCACACGGTAGCCATATAAATTTTTTCAGTATTTCTAACAATTTTTCAAATCAAATTGGAAGTGATTTCCCAAATTCAATATCTATTGAAAATGGTATCAAAATGTTGGTAATTTATTATACTTTTACAACATAGCAGCACATTTTTATGGAAACGATTAAATTTATCACAAATCATAAATATCTATAACACGCCCGTGCATTTCTATAAAAATCTGCATGGCCATATAACGCTCGCTGTACAGGTGACCCAAGTCACGTGATGTCCGATATAGTTGGATATGCCTGAATTATTTGCTGGTTTTATAAAGTATTCTGTACATGTATATTTCTTATTTGTACTAATGTGTTGTTTTGTCACAAACTTTTTTTTAGCTATTAATGACAATAAAATTTGATTTGATTTGATTATAACTTCAGGAGTACTTACAAATTTACAATATTGCAAAACACTCCTTGTATTCAACTTTTTTTGTCAGTTTCGTCTAATCTTCCAACCTAAATAATTCAAGGAGTGCGTATGAATAAAAAACATGTCATTAATGCTTTTACTTTTGATGATTTATATATCAAGTTCTTTTTTAAAGCTCAATGGAACAAAAACAATTACATTATTTGATGTTGGAGATGTAACCGCGTGTCAAAAACGTTACAAAACACAAAATTAGAATGATGAAGAAAATTGTATAAACTATTAAATCATCACAAAAGTCAGACATTGTTAAAAAGCACGTTTTTTCACTGCTTTTCCTAGACATTTTTCAATTTGTTCAAAATTTATAATGACCATTTCCATTATTTCGTAGGTTATTCACTTGAAAAAGACAGATACTGGTTAACTAAAGCTGGTGTTGACTTAGAATCCTTCCAACCACAGAATTTCTTCCAGCGATTCGCGGGCAGATTTATGAGAACCAATCAAAGACGCCGACACAGCGAAGGGATTAACGAACGACAACGCAGCGCCACAGTTGTTTACGATGATAAACATACCCAAAGATACGGGTCTCGAAGCAAATCTTTTAACCTTTGAACTTTAATATTGCGTTTACTAATAATTACAATTTTCATGCAGCCCGAACTTTTAAGGTTACTTAAGTAATTGATGAAAACGTGAGCAGATCGTTAGCATGAAAATTCCCGCAAAAAAGGACAAAGAGTAGAAGTTATTTTTTATATATTTATTATTTTAGCTTTTAGCACCCATTATATGCTGCTCTTTTTCATAGATTCAGTCAAGGCGAATTCTTTATCCAAGCATTGTTTGAATGAAAAAGGGATGCTATGGAACCACATCTCATAATTTGTAATATATGTAGAAATCCGTTAATTGTAAATAATTAAATTGTTGAATAAATTTATAAAAAGACTTAATCTTGATATTTCTTGCCAGAAAACAAGATTACTCTTTAAAGGCACTTATCAGTTTTGTATTTTATTCAAACTGTTTTCTTAGTATAAATAAGTTTGTAAGTGCTTCCCCTACAATAAGATAAGGTTATAGTATTAAAAAGTGTCAGTTAAAGTATTCATTTCGTTTTGCTGTATCCGCATATTTCAGAAGTAACCTCTCTTGGTCTCTCGTCGGGAACATAAAATCAAAAGAATCAAGGGAAGGCAAAACACACCAAAAAAAAAAAAAAAAACCATGTCGAAAGTGTTGTACTTTATACTGGTATCCAAAGATTTAGAATAGAAGTCAACCAGTGTCGAGGATATTGACCATGTTCAACATATAAACAACAACAGAAACGCACGACTTGAACTACTACCATTCTTTTTAACTTCAAAATGAAAAAGCACATATCTCTTGAAATATTTGCTTGAATGCCCTGAGATTTTGACAAAAAATGTTAGGGGTTCGGTATATTAAAAAACGATCTGATTTTTTGTTTTTGAATTTCTAAAAATTAGTTTTAACCCCAAAATAAAAACAATAATTTATTCTGAGAAAATTGTTTACCTGTTTCAACATGAATCAGAAAACTTGGAGAAATCGTATTATTGTCTTCTCTAGTGGAATTGGACTTTGATCGATTTGATTTTATTGTGTGTTTAGTTTTTGTGCTTTGTCTAGGAATATTGATAGGGGGTAGGTTGGGCCCAAAAAAATAGTTTAACCCTGCCACATATTATATGTGCTTGTCCTAAGCCAGGAATCTTTGACAAAGCTTTCGTTTGTACTTGTCTTTTTATACCGCAAACAAAGTTTGGGGGGTATATAGGAATCACCCTGTCGGTCCGTCCGTCTGTCCACATACCTCGTAAGCGAAACTCCTCCTAAACCGCTCAACAGATTTTGATGAAACTTTACATGAAGGAAGTACATTATATGTAGATGTGCATGAAGAATTTTCATTGCTCTCGGATATCATTCAGGGGAGATAATTGGACTTAGACTTTTTAAATATAGTATTTAATGGGAGACCTCGTAAGCGCAACTCCTCCTAAGCTTGACAGATTTTGATGAAACTTTACATGAAGAAAGTACTACTGACCTCGTTGAAGGCTGCTTTTGGTTGTCCATTGTGATTTTTCTGAATTGCCGCTTGATTGTGGGCTGTGTCTTGATTGTGGGCTGTGTCGCGTGTACTTATTCCACATCTCATTATTTTCTATTGTAGAGTGCCTCTAATGAGTCTCGAAAATGCGAAACGTGCGCCAGACGTAACAAAATTTAATACCTGGAACTTTGTGGTTGTTGCTATGATATCTACTATCTATCTACCATAGCTAATTGTTAACCTGGTAAAGGACAAGATAGGATAAGAAGACAAATTTGGTCAAATTATTGCAAAAACATATGTCAGACGTACGTTTTTTAAACGTGCAGTTAACGTATGTTTACCATACGTCAGACAAATAGTTTCCTAAAATGTATGAAGTTAGTAAGTTATTAATTTAGTGTGTTTTATTATGAAATAAAATATTGCCAAGATAAATTTTTAACGTGCGTCAGACGTACGCGGTTAGAAACGCTAATTTAATATGCGTCAGATGACATGCGTTTAACGTACGCCAGACGCACGTTAAACGCAGTCAACATTTTGCCTGTGTATACCTTTCATCATTTACTTATTATTAAATTTGATGGTGCTCTTCATGTGCTACTTTTTTGCCTTTCAACTAAAGATCCTTAGCGGATAATATTAAGAGACGAAATATGTGTTTGTGTAACAACATCAATTTTTAAACCCGTGATAGACTCTAATTAAACGTTCTATAAATGTTGATTTTTCTTTCAATATCAGCCATCAGAAAGAAAAATTCAAAATTCTGTTTAAGAAAATGATTGGCGGTTTTCGGTTGTCTGTTTCTTTCCATCCACACAACCATGTACATGTAATTCAATCCATTTTTCTTTTGAAATGCATATACTAAGTCAGTACCATTGCGATCTTTAATGTTTCAAGGGCGACTTTGTCTTTTTTTCGTCTTGAGCTTTTGAGATAAATATCCAGAGCTTGTTATAATTTTGTGAAGGTTTAAATTTTATTATAATTAGGACGCTCTTATGAAAAATTAAAAGGCGATGTAGGAAATAGAAGTAAATTTTGTACACAAAGTGGTTTTTATTTAAAAAAAAATAAAATAAAAATAAAATATTGAGATATATTATATATATGAAAAACCAACCTTAACCATAACTTTACCAAAAAAAAAAAAAAAACCCAAACCCAAAAGGCAGTTCTAAAAATAAAATAAATATAATAAATTAAATGTACCAACGTGCAGAAACAAATATAAAACCAAAACGTATTATAAAAGATGATCAACAGTCACGACAGTGGTTAGAAGATATATAAATAAAAAGAGTTTTATAATAGGAAAGGTGAAATCGAATACTGGATTTTAGCGTGGGGGTTATTTTTGCTTATTTCACGATCACAAAATATCCGAAAAATATCCCCCACGCGAATGGATCATTCCTTTAGTCTTGTTAGTAAAAAACTAATGATAATCAAAAGAAACGCGAATTTATCCCCAACGGGAAAACAACTCCCCGCAAAAAGTTCCACGTTTACAGTTAACAAATAGCATTAAAATTTGTTACAGTCAAACATGGCTGGATTTTGTCATACAGGAAGTAGGTGAGCGACAGACCTGAATTCAAATCCCACTATAAGGGAACCCCACCACTATGCTGTATACATGTACCAATTATCAAATGGCTGTGGTTAGCAGTTGCTGAAAAAACTGTTACACAAATCTCTTCCCAACCCGCCCGCCTATCCGCGTACCCGCCGCCCGACATCCACCATTTTATACCTGGATTTTTCACTCCGTAAAATCCGGACAAAAAGGGTTAGAATTATAAAATAATTTAGATATGTCCTAATTGTTGCCAAGTCCTTCTTCAGGGGTTGAGAAGAGAGTTTAAGCGGCAACAAATTTCGCTTTAACCTTTCAAATGTAGTTTAACCTAAATATAATTCTATGCATAAATAAATACATCTAAAAAGACACGAGGTGGAGTAAACACAAATAATTCGTCCCTCCATCAACATTTTGATTTAGTCAATGTGATATATGATAAATATTAATGACAAACAAATAAAACTAATTTAAAAGAATTAAACAACAACAAACATTCATACCATAGTATTGATGAGGGGTTTATTAATAGAGGGGAGAAAATCTTTGCCTGTTATAGCGAATAAAATGTTTAATTTCCCCAAGCTGAACAGGGACTCATCAAGGTACTTTAAAGTACCCATACTTAATCCTTCTATTGAATGTTTTACAATGGAAGTTAATCTCTCTGATCAGTTTAAACTCACATTCATGGAGAGGAGAGAAGCAAAGGTGTACAAAAGGGGTAATCAGTATCATAAAACCGTAAAGACAAAAACTCATCACAACAAAACAAACCACATAACAACATAAAACACACACACATAACAACAAACCCGCATTCAGCAACGTGAACTCAAGTCGAAACGAGAGTGAACTCAGGTGCTCCGGAAGAGTAAGCAGTTCCTGCTTGCTATAGCACACCCGTCACGTTGCCAAAGATCGATTAAGTGTTGGTCAAATCCGGAAAGGATGACATTACAAAACTCTATGTCAAACCAACATCTGTGCTCATCTGAGATTATCTTGTTCTATGAAGGAAAAAAGTTTCCTAGTACAAAAGATTTACCTGTTGAAAATTTCACATCGGGAAAATAGATCAAAAATGGTATTTATACATTTTTTAAAAAAGAAAATGTGGAAAATAAATGTCAAAGAGTTGTTTAAAACATTAAATTCATAAAAGAAAATTCTTTAGTCGCAAAAAGCACTGATATAAGCAATTTCTCTCAGAGATAGTTTTTTTCCTTCAGGTAAAAATCATCTACCCATGAGTAGTTTTCATTTTCAATGAAGGTGAGAGTTAAACTGATCAAAAAGATTAGCTTCTATTATTACAAAATTTTATAGATAGATGTAGCACCAGTACTCCAAAGTACCTTGATGAGCTCCTGTTCAGCTTTAGGGAATGAAACATTTAATTTGCTATAATTATTAAAAAATATCTTGCTATAATTCTTAATTTTTGCCTTTTTTAGCAATTGTATTTGTAGTTAAAGCTAATCATAGACGAAAAAAGCGGTAAGAATATTAGCTAAGCCATTTCATTCGAGGTGTAACGATGAACCTTTAAAAAAATGATTGTATCTATCCAAATAATTTAATTTTGTTCATTCATTAATTATAAAGAATGTTTTAAGAATTCGGTTTCTTATTCTATGCTTGTTTTATAACTTTGCATCCCAGGACTATTTTTCAAGCATTTGTGTTACTTGTCGAAGGACCAGCTTTATTATTTGCGACAGCTTGAATGACAATATTCATAAACTTCGGTTGATTTTTTTTCCCTATGGGCGTTGGTAATGCTTCATCGCACCATCTTTTTAAAAATTCTCTCACCTTCTTTTCGCGCTTAACGTGCAACGATCCTTTTGCTTTTAGATTTACTACAACAACGTCTCGCAGACAAGGGTACTTGTCAAGCTCCTCTGGTTTTATTGTTTTGTTCATTTCAAAACGTTTTTTATTTTTATCTGCTATAAGTGTCGATTTAAGTGGGTCCTTTCCGACAAAAGGCGGAATGGCCTCTAGCAGCACCTTCTCGCAAATCTTCATTTTAATGTAATCTTTTTTGTCTTTTATATAAGTACTAGCACAGATGTGTATAAGTGTGGAAAATCTATGGTACAACATTCCGAAGAACTGTAACAACAGAAGAATTCCAAAGACAATTGAAAACAACAAAGCAATGGGAACTATTTTCAAAGAATCAGGATTCCCGTTGCAATCGGCAAAAATTGTAAGCGTGCCAGAGAAGGTATCAACCTGCGTCAAACCAAACATAACTGTTACAAGGATTGCATTTAATAAGAAGACGAATAAAGAGACCCGGTTCCTAAGGTCAATAAGGTCTTCTGCTATTTGTTTCTCTTTCTGTTCATCTTTTTCAAGTGGCTTCAGATATTTTGCAATTGTGTCCTTCCAAAACTCGTTTTCTCCAGATAGTTCCGGAGTTTTTTCGTCAAAAGTTTTTTCTTTCTTCTTTTCCTCTGTAAAAGCAAATGATTAAGTGCAACTAGAAAAATAAATTACAATTTGAACCATATATTTTCGTCGGTAACATAGTTATCGTCGACGTACATGAAACATGTGAAATGCTTAATTAAAGTTTAACCTTTTTCGAACCTTTGTTTTCTAGGAAATCAACTATGATGTAGTGATTTGGGTCTTATTTGAAACTTTTTAAAAATTTTAACCTTCCTTTACGTCTCCTGTTCTCGTAGAACTCCTGTATCAGGTTCTCTCTTGGTAAATTTAACTTTTATCGATTGTGTTATTTTTGTGCTTTGTACATGAAAAACAATAGGTGGAAGGTTGGGCCCGAAAAATTAGTTTAACCCCGCCACATTTTATATGTGCCTGCCCTGTTATCCTTGTCAAAGCTTTTGTTTGTCCCTGTCAAATATCTGTTTTTGATCTATGTCCAGAAATTGGTCTTTCGTTGATTATTTATGGATTTATTATTGTGTACGTTTATATTAAATAATATAATAGGGAGATATTAAACTAAACCACTCGAATAGCAATTTACATCCGAAGATTTAAGGTCAATGGCACGCCAAAACCACAATAATGAAATAAACCTAGATTCAGTTACTTAATCCCATATTAACTGAGCTTAATCAAGGAATAACTGACCTAACTTCCATTAAGCTTAAACTAAAATTTTCTAGTATTTTTCAAATAAACTAGGTTTTTCGCAGGTTGTTGTGAGTTTATGAGAAAACTGAAGTTTTAGTTCAGAAAATCTACTAGGTATTTCTGTAGTTCACATTTAGCTGCATTTATCTTAGAAAGTCTGAAGTTGTAATTATTTCTTTGACACAAACCTGTAAATCTATGTGTGCAAGGAACATCAACTTCCTGTAAAAAAATGAGCACTCTACCTTTTGGCTGTTTATCTTCGTATATATCAACCTGCTTAGGATTCACAGGACTTCCTGTTCTCATTTGCATTCCATTCTTCTGTGTATCACTCTGTCCTTCATCTATCACAACTGTTACTGATTCCTCACTACCTCTTTCATTGACAATATTCGTAGCTTTGTTCTGATTCCCATTTGAGTCTTCTTCTGTAAAAAAAAATAGGAAGTGCAACTGGAACATAACTTACACTTGTCGCGTACACTTATTCCACATCTGTTCCTTCTTGTTTGTGTTTACAGGTTTCGCCGTTGCCCATTCGGACTTTTGACACTCGAATGCCCCGCCCCATTGGCGCCTCTTTGCTTCTCTCATTATTTTCTATTACAATTTGAACCATCCATTTTTTTCAGTAACAAATAATCATCGACGTGAACGAAACGCTGAAGACCATTTTAGTTACACCGAGATTCCATATTTGTCTACAAGCATACGATGTCTTGAGTGACGACAATTAACAACTGGGGAACAACGTTATACCTTGTGTTTGAGATTTGCCTGTCAGATGTGCTCTATCAATTAAGGAAGTCATAACATTCATCACAAGCTTTAGAATGACGATCCTATTGTGATACACATACTCCATAGGCTGGTGAGGGCGAAGTATTGCTACATTGAATTGATTGAGGAATAATTAAAGTCATCACGTTTGTCATAGAGCTTTTTTAAGATTTCCACTTCTTTCGAAAAACAACGAATTGGAAACAATGGTGTCAATTGTCCCAATTGTCTGTTAAAACATCTCCATCAAACTGTAGAAATTTGTCGTCACTAAGAACATTGAACACTTCTATTATTTGATCTTCCGTAATTTTCTTATTCTCCCAAGACTCATGGATGACAAAATTAGTTTTTTTATGCCCATTGAATGCCCCATTGGTGCCTCTTTGCTTCTTTCTTATAATCGACTGCCAGATAGTTGTACCTCGCTTTTTTACAATGTTTTGTTTATTAATTGTGCCAAACAAGATTTTAATTGCGCATGATGATTTGAAGTGAATAATGTGGAAAAATCAAAAGTTTAATGCTACTACAAGATGGAAAGAATTTTTATGCTACTACAAGATAGAAAGAATTTTCCTCAGTTTTTTTACCAAAAAAAATCACACACTATTCAGCAGTTAATTAAGATTTGAAAGACCAAAACCTCCATGTGTATAAAGAACGACCACTTCGTGCGAAAGATTGAGCACCCTACCTATGTTATCATATCTATCTTTTTGCTTTCTTTTCGTCTTCCTTCCTTTCTTCAGTTTTTTTCTCTGTTCTCCACCTCTCAGTTCAATATCTGATTCCTGAATACCATTTTGGCCGACATTTTTATTCTCACTCTCATTTAAGGCTTCTTTTGGAAAAGAAAAAAAAACTGTAAGTGCAGCTGGAAAAAATTCCAATTTGAACAATCCATTATTGTTGGTAACATAGTTAACATTTACACTTTGTTTTTATTAGTACAAAAAAAAAATATAACCAATATATACTGATTTGCGTCATTTTTAAGCTTGCTTATGCTCGAATTATGTATATGGATTTTTTGCATGCTCTCACTAAAAGTTCATTTGATAAAAATTCTATAAATTCCTAAAAAATATGCCTTGTTAACTTTCATATGCTAGGTTTACATTTTTGTGTTTAATTATTTTTTTTGTGCTCCTATTCTACTTAAGCATTACTACTCAATGTAATAACGTTATATGACTAAGGCCCTGCCTTTTAAGCTAGCATCGAAAGTTCATATATAAGTTTTTTAAAATATTTCCATGCGCTCGACAGGCTAAGTCTAAGAAGGGGTAAAAACCTTAAAAAAGGAATAGATAGCAGCAAAGTCTGACCCCATCCCACCCAATTTATATGCACGTGAGAAAATTGATGTTAAAAATATCTGCGATCCAAAACTATTTGTGCAAATAATAAATCCTTGTACCATTTTGGGACGATATTTAGAGGAGGCGCAATTATCTCGACGTCCTTTCCTTGTCAGAATATTTCGCGCTTCTTCAGCAGACCAAAACAACATTCAGATTCTGTCCGGTTTGTGAGATTTTCTTACGATCAGTGTTTATTTCGTAGCTTTGGTTACATAAAGTACATAAACAAACCTGGCGGATAAAACGGTCAAGTAAAAAAATATCATGCAGGATTGAGGAAAGTGAGTGAAACCCTGCAGGATGGGACTCTACTTTCATGACTTTCATTTTCAGGTAAGACCCTTTTATCTATTAATTTATTATATTATGACTAAGTCGTTGCCAGTGCAAGGTTGTAAAAGATTAATTTATGGATTTCTTTGTCTTGCTTAGAATTTAACAAAGCTTAGTAGGTGTGACTAGTCAATCAGTGGATGGGACGATTTCAACAGTTGCCCAAAGGTAGCTCGTTAATTATCGTATAATCGTTTTTCAGCGGAAAAGACCGAATGGTGTTTAAATAAAAATCTTTGTGTAAAAATAAACAAGTGGATGAATGAGGGTTTTATCACTGGTTTTGCATTTTTATATTTTTATTTTGGCATAACAGATTATGATGTATATTTTATAAGCCCAGAGGGTTGATTGTTTTACTTGCTCCGTGCCTATTATTTTTTTGCTCCGTAAAAGTAGACGGGTTCCGGTTTTCTCGTCAGTATATTTCTGGCACATCTCAAAACATGCACAATGCCGTAGGGCTCACATCTGCGATGCTCGCTATTTAAGGAAAATTCGTGATTTTGACATACTAGTATTGTTTTAATTGTCCAGAACAATAGTTTTGAAGTTGCCGTACTCTACATTAGGGTACTGTCCCCTTAATAGATCTGTTTTTGTAATATTAATGCTATGTAACAATTTATAAGCAAAGACAATGTTTTATCATATATTTGTTTAATTATGTACGTTTTTTTAATATATGATACAAGATGAATGGTTTGGGTCATATCACTGTTTTTTTCATATCATCCATAACGCACCCCTAGAAAATCAATAACACACCTTTAGGTTAAGCCATGTGATCAATAACGCACCTTTAGGTTAAGTCACGTGATTTGAGTATATATAGACAAAACATATTTAATTTCAAATATTTGATAAACAGAATATAATATGGATGTTTTCATATCGTATCCCATAACAACCCTCGATCAATATCATGCCCTCGAGCTAAAGCTCTCGGGATGATATGGGCGTCTCGGGTAGTTATGAGATACGATATGAAAACACCCATATGATATTCTATATTTATGACATACAATTGCCCCACTTCTATTATTAAAAATTGAACATAATTTACAAAGTAAATTTGAATGATACTAGATCAGATATCTAAAAAAACATATCACTTGATAAATTTCATTGCAACAGAATTGTCGTTCCGTGCGATCAAACCTTTTCATGTGCAAGCATTCCCTTTGTAAGGAGGTACAACCTAATGCATGAAATGGACCTGGTGAGTGCGAGGAATAAAAACTTTACACACGAACAGATTGAAGAATCGTTACTCTTGAATTTGTAAAGGTTAGGGTATGACGCAGACCCGTAAGTCTACATGCACAAGGAACGTCGTCCTCGTGCAATGAGCACGCTACCTTTGTTTTCTTCCGTTTGTGGTTTTACTACGACTTTGGCCTGGTTCAACAAGTTTTTGTACAGTAAATCTTCTTTGGTGTAATCCTTTGAAGAACAGGAACATATACAACTGAAACAAACGTTTAAAACTACATTCACAACATTTTACTTGTCGTAAGAAGCAGAGGTATAAATGGGGTATCCTAATGTCAAAGTCCAAAAGGGCTGAGACAAATCAGTAAACTCCAGCGAGAACAGGACGAAAAAAAGCATACACCATTTATAATAAAGAAACACAAAAACTTTACTAAATATCAATTAACAACACGAACTCTAGTCGTAAGGAGTGTGAACTCATTAAGCAGTCCTGTGAGGTTAATATATATTCACCTTTACTTAAAAAATAGGCTCCCAAGAGCCGGAATCGCTCACCTAGTCTTGATGTCAACCCAATGAAGAACTTTGTAGAACCAAATACATTGTAAGCTCATTTTGCCTTTCTGTTGGTGGCAGTAATGATGACATTCCATCCCTGTATTGGATTCCTAAATTACATAAAAATCCATACAAACAGCGCTTCATTGCAGGGTCATCCAAATGTACAACTAAGCCTCTTTCAGTTCTGTTGACTTCAATACTTACGACAATAAAATCCGGCCTCCAGAAATATTACGATTGTTGTTATTCTAGAAATGGTGTCAATCAAATGTGGATCCTGAATAATTCGAAAGAACTGATGGAGATTCTAAACTCTAAATCAGTTTCATCTTGTAACAGCATCAAAACATTCGATTTCTCCACACTTTACACTTCTATTCCACATGAACAACTGAAATCACGATTGGCACAGCTGATTAAACGCAGCTTTTTCAAAAAGAATGGAAAACGCAGGTACAAATTTCTTGTAGTCGATTATACCAAGACTTACTTTGTCATCAATGAGTCTAAGAAAAAGAACAAATTTACAGAAGACCAAATAATCGACATGCTCAACTTTCTTATTGACAACATATTTGTTCAGTTTGGTGGACGTGTTTTTCAGCAAACAATAGGGATTCCAATGGGCACAAATTGTGCACCTTTGCTTGCTGATTTGTTTCTTCATTCATATGAAGCAGACTTCTTACAATCTCTTCTAGACAAAAAAGACCGTAGACTAGCTCTCTCTTTCAACCTCACGTTCCGTTATATTGATGATGTCCTTTCACTAAACAATTCTCGATTTGGTGACTTTCTCCATCTCATATATCCCCAGGAGCTTGAGATAAAGGACACAACGGATTCTAGGAAGTCTGCTTCATATTTAGATCTACATCTAGAAATTGACTCACAAGGAAGACTTTCAACAAGGCTCTATGACAAACGTGATGACTTCAACTTTCCAATCGTCAACTTTCCCTTCTTGTGTAGCAACATTCCGTCCGCTCCAGCTTATGGAGTTTACGTATCACTCCAGAGCGTGCGGGACTTACATCGATTTCCTTAGCAGAGCGACACGTCTGACGCAAAAATTGCTCACACAGGGTTATGTTGCTCCTCGGTTGCTGTCTTCACTCAAGAAATTTTACGGTAGACATCATGCACTTATAGACAAATATGGGATTTCGATCTCTCAGATGAGTGCAGATGTTGGTTTGTCATAAGGTGTTGTTTTGTCTTCCTTTACCGGATTTGACACACTGAATGGACTATTGGCAGGCAACGCGACGGGTGTACTATAGCAAGCAGGAACTGCTTACTCTTCCGGAGCACCTGAGTTCACTCTTGTTTCGACTGGAGTTCGCGTTGTTGATTGATATTCAGTTATTTTGTGTTTCCATGTTTTACATGTTGTCTGTTTTTGTCCCGTTCCTGTTGGTGTTTACTGGTTTTGTCTCTGCCCTTTCGGACTTTTGATATTCGGATACCCCATTGGTACCTCTGCTTCTCTTAATAGCAATAGCTTTTCTATTTCAGCAATAGCGTTCATTCTGTAGCCCAAAAACGTGCAAAATGCTGTTTTAAGGGCCGTTTGACATCTTTGACTCTATAGAGACTTCAGTTAAGAGCTTAATAAATTGAACATTTAAGAAAACAACCACTTTTCTTTATCAGCTATATGTTTCATTATATAAGCTAAAAACATAAAAACATGTTAATTTAGGGACTGTAATCCCTGTAAGGGGTCACCTAACAACTTCAACCCTATGAATGCTTTTGTAGAGCCAAATGAGCTGAACATTTAAGCAAGCAACAGCTTTTCTCTTTCTGCAATAGTATTCATTCTATAGGCCCAAAACACCATTTTCGCCTTGAAAGCCCTTTAAGGGATCATCTGACAACTTGGAACCTATTGAGACTTTGGTAGAGCTAAATGAGCTGAACATTTAAGCAAGTAACAGCTTTTCTTTATCTACAATAGTTTTCATTCTATATGCCAAATAGAAAATAATGAGATGTGGAATAAGTGTACGCGACACAGCCCACAATTAAACGGCAATTTAGAAAAAACCACAATGGACAACCGCCAGCAGCCTTCAACGAGGCCATTTGGCACTGCTCGCGGTTCTGCAATTGGCCAATGGTCTAAATAAAATGCATATAATTCAAATTCAGCCCTGAAATAGTCACGAATAGACCCCCTTCTTAAACAAGGAACAGAAAACATCAAATAGACAAGTACAAACAAAAGCTTTGTCAAAGATTCCTGGCTTAGGACAGGCACATGTAATATGTGGCGGGGTTAAACTAGTTTTTTGGGCCCAACCTTCCTCCTATCAATATTCTTAGACAAAGCACAAAAACTAAACACACAATAAAATCAAATCGATCAAAGTCAAATTCCAATAGAGGCAACCTAAGACAAAAACAAGAACAAACAAAAGGACGGTAAAGGAACTCTCTATAGAACACTCGCTGTTACTGACAGCTGGCTGAGAATCATCAATCGACTGATGTAAAAAAATCAAACGTATCGATTTTAAATCCGACACAACACTTCAAACAATAATGATTTAGTGAAGTGTCATCACACAAAACCGACATGCTTGATCGCTATAATGCTTAAAAATGACAATAGTAAAATATACAAAATATACAAAAGCATTCATAGGGTCGAAGTTGTCAGATGACCCCTTATATGGTATTCAGCCTTTAAAGGCGAAAAATAGTGTTTTGGCCTATATAATGAAAACTATTGCAGATAGAGAAAAGCTGTTGCTTGCTTAAATGTTCAGCTCATATAGCTCTACAAAAGTCTCCTAAGGTTGAAGTTGTCAGAAAACACCATTTTTCGCCTGTTAGGGGTTGGAACCCCTATAAGGAGTCATCTGACAACTCCAACACTAAAGAGACTTTTGTAGAACTAACTGAGTTGAACATTAAAGGAAGCAATAGCTTTTTTCTATCTGCAATAGTTTTTATTATATAGACCAAAAACACTATTTTCACCTTTAAGGGGCTGTAACCCCTATAAGAGGTCACCTGACAACTTCAACCCTAGGAGACTTTTGTAAAGCTAAATGAGCTGAACATTTAAGCAAGCAACAGCTTTTCTCTATCAGCAATACTTTTCATTCTATAGGCCAAAACACTATTTTTCGCCTTTAAGGACTGAATACCCTATAAGGGATCATCTGACAACTTCGACCATATGAATGCTTTTGTAGAGCTAAACTAGCTGAACATTTGAACAAGCAGCAGCTTTCCTCTATCTGTAATGCCAATAGTTTTCATTCTATAGGTCAAATACACTATGTTTCGCCTTTAAGGGGGTGTAACCCTATAAGGGGTCATCTGACAACTTCGACTTTATGGAGATTTCATTCCTAAAACATGAAAAACGCTATTTTCACCTTTAAGGGACTGTTACCCCTATAAGGGATAATCTGGCAACTTCGACCAAATGGAGAATTTTGTAGAACTTTTGATGATCCTGAAGCAGTAGGGTGGCATCAGATTTCATCTATGATCTCTTATACTTATTGATTTACAGGCCAAAGACGGTAGTCTGACCCGTTGGTCTAATTTTAGTAACGGCAGCCATGTTTTTTGACGAATTAAAAATCGAAACACAAGTATTGTGAAGGACACCCTAAGGAGCATTCATACCAAGTTTCATTAAAATCTGATCAGTAGAAGAGAAGATTTTTGAAAATTGTTAGCGGACGACATACGACAGGCGCCAGACGACGACGATGGACACCGAGTGATGGTAATAGCTCACATGGATCAGTCTAGGTGAGCTAAAAAAATAACAATGTGGACGAAAGACGCAGAAGTTCAAATCGGGCATCCGAATGTCAAAAGTCGTTACGAAAATGAATTCGGGTACACAGAAAGGACAAGACAGGAACTCAAGTCGTATTAAGTGCGAACTCAGGTGCTCCGGAAGGTAAGCAATTCGTGCATTTATAGCACATTTCTAAATAAAAGACTGCCAATTTTGAATAGAAGCAAATAACATTTTTTTTTCTCAGGGAATAAAGTGATACTTGCAATACCTTACAGAATAACCAAATAAGACCCGGAAGTCTAATAAGTTCCATTACCTGAAAAACCTTCCTAACGAAAAGAAATCTCCTGTGTCTTCTTGTTCTGGTTTGAACTTTGGTTTGCCCTTTTCTGAATCTGTTTGGACTGTTTTAGTCTCTCTGGTTCCCCAGGAAACAATATGTAGATTACCAATGGAATACAAGAACATCAGCATGGACATTGAGGGGATGGCCAAGAAATACAGCAACCCTGGTATTAGACAGAGAAACTCCTACAAAATGTCAGAAACAGAAATATCTCTGGTGACAAAATCGCTTCCACACATGGGCAGGTTTCAAGAATTGGAATATCAAATAAAAATTTCACTATTTTGTGATTCAGTAATTATATGGAAATGACGATATTTTTTAATATTACTATAGTGCCCAATTACAAACGTTGCTAGAATGCTAAAATATCAAGTTTTTGTGTGATTTAAGTGGGTTCCCAACACTTAGGGTTAGGTTAAAATAAAATTGTATCGTTTAATTTTCCTGAAAATTTGCAAAATATGAACTTTAATAAAGTAAATTTAATAGCATATTCTATAGAAATACAAATTACAACAAAGTTCCAGACAATAAATTTTGCTACGCCTGACGCGCGTTTCGTCTATTCAAGACTCATCAGAGGCGCTCTACCAAAAATATTGAAAATGCCAAACACTATGAATATGAAGAGCATAGAACAGTATAACCAAAAATACCAAACAGGGGAACCAAATAATTACTAAGATATTCAACCTATGTCTGGGGTAGGAATAACCTTAGGGTTTAGATAATTTTGAAATTTAGACGGATGATTTAAAGCTTTGATATATTCTGCAACTCAAAAGTGTTGGTGCCGGAGCGGGCTAACCTCGGGGAATTTACACTCCACCAGCAGTGCTAAATTAAACCATAGATTTCTTGGGAAATTTTTTATTGAACAAAATTTCTCAGAAGCTTGATTTCTTCGAATATAAATTACTGACTTAAACGTTCAACTGATGTTCAAGTGTTATTTCCCTAAGGTGTTCTGTACCCATTAAATGTGAACGTAATTGCGACCCTTAAAGATATTTTCAGCAAATATTGTGTTCACATGTGGTCCCCGCTCATAGATTTTTTAGCTAAAAATACAATTTACATTTTTTGGAGCCATCTTCATGAAAAAAGTTATCATTACGCATGATTTGATCTAATTCTAAAAGAAAGTCAATAGAAAGAAACAGAGGACCCAATGGGGCTTCCGAATATCAAAAGTCCGAAAGGGCAGAGACAAAACCAGTAAACACCAATAAGAACTGGACAAAAACAGACAACATGTAAAACATGGAAACACAAAATAACTGAATATCAATCAACAACGCGAACTTCAGTCGAAACAAGAGTGAACTCAGGTGCTCCAGGAGAGTAAGCAGTTCCTGCTTGCTATAGCACACCCGTCGAGTTGCCAATAGTCCATTCAGCGTGTCAAATCCGGTAAAGGAAGACAAAAAAAAAACCTATGACAAACCAACATCTGCACTCATCTGAGAGATCGAAATCCCATATTTGTCTATACATGTAAGTGCATGATGTCTTCCGTAAAATTTCTTGAGTGAAGACAGCAACCGAGGAGCAACATAACCCTGTGTGTGCAATTTTTGCGTCAGACGTGTCGCTCTGCTAAGGAAATCGATGTAAGTCCCGCACGCTCTGGAGTAACGAATCAATTGAGATACGTAAATTCCATAAGCTGGAGCGGACGTAATGTTGCTACACAAGAAGGGAAAGTTGACGATTTGAAAGTTGAAGTCATCACGTTTGTCATAGATCCTTGTTGAAAGTCTTCCTTGGGAGTCAATTTCGAGATGTAGATCTAAATATAAATTTAATCCGTTGTGTCCTTTATCTAAAGCTCCTGGGGATATATGAGATTGAGAAAGTCATCAAATCGAGAATTGTTTAGTGAAAGGAAATCATCAATATAACGGAACGTGAGGTTGAAAGAGAGAGCCAGTTTTACGGTCTTTTTTGTCTAGAAGAGATTGTAAGAAGCCTGGTTCATATGAATGAAGAAACAAATCAGCAAGCAAAGTTGCACAATTATGACACTTATAGCTTTGCTGCACCCAGTAAACATCGAAGAGATTGAGGTTAACTAAGTGAATGCTTTATTTTTATGGTCTGGCATGCCAAATGGAGCTGTAAATATAGTGCTGGTGATGTTAAAATTAGTTCGTAATCCGTTCAGGATGGTTGAAGTTAACATTATTCTTTTTCCTTTTTTCGCCCGAAGAACTTCAAGCACCCTGAACGGTAATTGAAATAAGGTCAAACGAGGACATATTCTACCTTTGGATGGATAATTGCCGCAATAACGAACACCCCAGCGACAAATATGATGATTATTGTTGACATGGAGCACATGCCGTCAGCAGCGGCGTCCCTGATGACGCCAATCAGGACAATCACCATGACGATAACGTAGATACATGATAAAATGGCGGCGTATTGTAGCTGAAACGAAACATGATCTTTTTTTGCGATTTGGTTATGTTACAAATATAAATATTTTATACGATTACAGTGCAATGTTTTAATCGGGTATTAAGTGAGATACTATTATTACAAAGATGAATGAAAACAAATTCATCAACGGTTATAATTAAAACTAGAAAAGCGCTCTTCAATGAAAGAGGTAAATAGCATGTTTCTTTAAAAATATTCATTCACCAATAAGTAGTTGAGTTACTAGCAATAAATACTTAAACCAAATAGTGCTATAAGAAAAAAATACTCGTTTATTACAAAAGTAATACATGTAAGAGGCATTAAAGGCTTAGGCATGTTGTTGCTCGGAAAACTGCGACTTAAATTTTGTATTTATGTGCAATTAATATGAAATCTCAAATGTTCGGTAAAAACGACGTAGACAAAAAAATCTACTTTAATACACCATAAAATACTATATGGAAGATATAAAGAAACTGTGGATTTAGATTTTCCTGTTACATTCGACGGAAATTTTGTGTCGCCATAGTACGCCACTAGACGAAATTTTAGGATGCTGCCATAGTGACTCCTATATATCGCTATACAACAAGTTACAGGCAACATAAACCTTGAAGAAAAAATGCACAGATCATGGACAATAAAAAAAACCATATCAATCTCAATTATACAAGACACTTTGAGTTATAAAATTATAAATCATTTTAAAGCCTCTTCTATGACAAAATAAGCATTATATAGCATTTACCTGTCGCTGCGAAGAAGCATACAAGGTCATTAGCATAAATATAGCCACAGGTATCAGGTTCAAAATCAAGGACAACCACGGAGGGATTGAATCGAATCCGACAATTATGGCGCCCAAAATAATCATAAAAACTGTACCAGGTGTTAGTAATGTTGACACAAATAAAAACACGTGATAGATAATGTAAGGGAGAGATATATTATTGTTCTTTGTGACTTTCTTCCAATCAAGGATCAGGTCGAGAATATTTGCCATAGTAGACGGTGTCCATCTTCGTCTTTGGTTATAAAATTCGTAAAATCCTTCCGGTGCAAATGTGTATGCATCTGATTCTGCGCAGTATTCAATTTTCTTGCCTTGTTTAAGCAGAAGGGTACAAAGCCATCTATCTTCGCCTGCGAAGATTTAATAAGTTGGAAATAAAAAAAAATAATTTAAAGAAGTTTTAAATGTAGTGGAAAAACTATATGGAACTTATCACTCCTAGGAACACGCAAATCGATCCAGGTTATGTTCACTAAAATCTGCAAATGATTTCCCTTATAATCAACTGCATTAACTTAATACTTAAAAGCAAATCGAATGAAATAACTTTTCTTAAAAATCATTAAGGCTGTGCTCGTTCGAAATATAAATTGTACGTTCGTCAAATTATTGAATTGTCGAGCTAATGGACATAAACATAAATAAATTGTTAATGCGGAGATCCACTACGGCTTTCCATTCGAAATGAAATTAGGGTTATGAAAGTCCTTAACATGTAAGTATCTTTAGACTCTATTCGACTTTATAAAGCGTTAATAAAAATTACCTGGCTCGATACGCGTGTTCCTTGGAGTGCTTATGATAAATGACAATTTCAATTTGTTAGATAGTTTCCAATTTAGCAATAAAATGCATGTTAATAAGTTTATTAATGCAAACATGTCCAAATAAGGGGTAACAGCATACATTTACAATACAAACATAAATACAGAGTTGAAACATGAACAGCAACAAAAAATAAAGTAAATTATCTATAGAGTATCCTCTCTCCCCAGTTCTAATGACTGTATAATAAAAGAATAAACTATGGAGATTTGATCCGGTGTTGATGGATTTAAGAGCCATTTAATTTATTTATTTTATTTAAAGATTCAAAATTATAATCTATTAATTTCAATTTTTCAAACATTATATTACGAAGCGCCTGTTTTTTTGAGAATGAAAAAAGAAATGATTCTCATCTTCTACTAATAATATAAACCTATTTCAACTTATTATAATCTGTGCTATTAACATATTTTCTCCTTCCTCGTGTTATTTTACGATTTTCAGTATTAAACGGCATTAGTTTAAACATATTTATCAAACAAGCTAAATTCTCTATAAACCCCTCTCCAGCCAGCAGTTTGCGAGTGTGGCCTTTGTAAACAACCCCTATTGAGCCTACATTTATGAAACTCGCCAAATGAGTCTTTTAGTCCATCAGCCAACTCTGAAAAGACGTCATATTTAAAAGTTGAGTGGATACCCCCGTAGACCGAATTTTTATGGTACAAAAATTTAGTATTACATCTAAGCTTCATAATTCCAAATGTTATACTTGTATAAAATATGCGGAAAATAGCGTAAAAATCATTTTTCTTGACCCTCTGGTGAGTAATTGAAAAGTAGTCATTCATTTATTTTCAATAAATTGAACATGGGGTTGAAAACTTCAATTACTGTTTTATAAATCTATAGTATGCATAGGGATTATTGACTAAGGAAAAGAATTTGCATCATAACAATGTCTAAAAAAGATATTTTTTAGATTTAAAATTGCTAATTATTACGTTCAAAATTTCCCTATTTTTACAATTTGCGAATGTATTCCTATGACTTCGCACGTATCACAGGTAAAATTTACTCAACAAGATTCACCTAATTACAATGGTCACAATTAAAAATATTAAAACCACCAGGATTTGATAAAAACAGTGTATTACAGAAAAATCCATTTTTAATGTCCATGTGCGGATTGTAATGGTTTGACCGATATGGTTTTATTTTTAAAATTATTAAATGTGAAGGTCACTTTTCTATTTTTAGAATCAATATTTTTTATGATTTTAAGTCATTTCTATGGTATTTTTTTTTAAACCAACATAAAAGAAGTTATATTACAGTAAAGGTGATTTTTTACATTATTGAAAACAAAGTTATAACCAATTAATCACGTTTTCTTGTTTTTGGCCTGTTAGACTTTACTTTAGGTTAGGTGCGTTTGACTTTATTTATACTTATATGAAATATTTACATTACTTTTTACTTATAACTTATCTATTCTTTATTTCTGGCGACAATTTATATCGAGCTGTCGCCTTAAAATAATGTAACGATGTCGTTTTGTAAATTTAGTTTTTTTTCCAATTCTATTGTTATGAAATCAAAGAATGGATGAGGGGGTCGGTGTTTTCCTAAAATAATATTATGAATCTGAATTTTGATGAAAAATTTTTAAGTAACAGAGGATAAAATATTTTGAAAAAGGATTTCTGCCATATAGAATAATGCTAATAATGAAAACAAAAATTTGTCTCGAGACACCTTTATGAAAAAAATAATTGTCTGATCGGAACAAACCCACCCCCCCTCTTTTCGTGGTAATGGTCTGTCTCATAAAAAAAGAGTACTAGAAGACAAGAAGTCCTCATTGATGATGGATTTTTACAATACTGCATTCCATTTTAAAGATTTAACAGCAATGTCATCTCATTCCTAAACATTCCAAAAGACTCCGCCACATACACAGACGAACAATTAGGATTTTTCGGACGATTGCTGTTGTTAAGAATCAAAAGCACACCAAAGTTCCTCAGGCAATACTGGTACTGGTCAGCTGTAAATGAATAGAAAATGGTGCTGAAGCTTTTTCCATTGCAAAGGGCACGTTGATCTTCATGTACCAGCATATGCTCTTAACCTTGAAGTGTCTGTTCCCATAGAAAGTTTGTATCCGTTTGCTCAGTTACTTTGTCCCAAACGATGTCAGAATTTTGTATTTTTGTCTATAAAGTATTCTGTTAACAGGAAGTAGTTGAGTAATTCTTTAACTCTATTAAGAAATATAGGGTTAAGTTACATAAAAATTGAGACGGAATACTTAATAACTTTGCAGAGCGACGCTCGATTTAAGAAGACGAACAATCAAAAAGTGAGCCTATGTATGTCGCTTCTGTCTAATAATACTGGCGACACATAAAGAATACAAGCATTTTAGGTCTACAGAAACTATATCATTAGTGTACCATTATTTCTTTTTTTATGTAATTTCATGAAAAATGGGAAACACTGAAATCATCAAAGTTAAAAACCACACAAATAGTAAGATTACAGTATTCGCTTTTTTACACAAATCAGGACAAGTAGTTTTCTTTGATTTTTTTTAGAAATTCTGAATGAAGTATAAGACGGGACATATTGTACTCGTGGAGAACTAGACTAGCTATCTCTTTTTATCTCACGTTCCGTTAAACAAGTATTGATAATGTCCTTTCACTGAACAATTCTCTATTTGGTGACTTTCTCCATCTCATGTGAATTTCTCCATCTCATATATCCTCAGGAACCTGAGATAAGGGACACAATGGATTCTAGGAAGTCTGCTTCATATTCAGATTTACATCTCGTAATTGACTCTCAAGGAATACTTCAACAAAGCTATATGACAAACGTGATGACTTCAACTTTCCCTTTTTGTGTAGCAACATTCCGTCCGCTCCGGCTTATGAAGTGTTCGTATCACAGTTGATTCGTTACTCCAGAGCTTGCGGCAATTACATCGATTCCTTGGCAGAGCGTCACGTTTGACACAGAAAAGGCTAACACAGGGTTATGTTGCTCCACGGTTGCTGTCTTCACTCAAAATAATTGTACGGTAGACACCGTGCACTCGTAGACAATCTCTCAAATGAGTGCAGATATTGGTTTGTCTTCCTTTACCAGATTTGACACACTGAATTGAAAATTAGCAACATGACGGATGTGCTATAGCAGTCAAAAACCGCTTACTCTTCCGGAGCACCCGAGTTAACTCTTGTTACGACTTGAGTTGGCGTTGTTGATTTCCGTTCGGTTGATTTTGTGTTTTGTGTTTCTTCGTGCTGTTCTTGTTCATGTTTACCGGTTTTGTCGTTGCCCTTTCGGACTTTTGACACTCGAATGCCCTATTTGTGCCTGTTTGCTTCTTTCAATTCATTCGTCGGTTAGCATAATCACTAACTTCAATGGTTTGGTGATTTCAACTTCGTTTAGTTAACTTCTTTCTGGGAAAAATTGACCAAACTCTACGACATTGCTCAGCAGCATAAAAAAGTTCACAATAAAAAGGCCTGTTTTTCAAAATATATTTAGTTACGATTGTAATGATAGTTTCTTTTTTGTTGTTTTAGAAGTACGCTTATTGCTTTGAATTTCGTTAAAATCTAGATTCTTTAGAAGACGGTAAAGGAAACAACTGCCAACAATGAAGAAGCTAAATATGGATCTTCAAAGTATTTACAAATATACTAGTAGTAATTTCAAAAGGCAAAACAATCATAACAAAACGTCAAATAAATTGAAAAAAGATCCATATAGAACTTTATGAATTGGCTGGCATATTTCCTCGATAACAGTTACTTTGTATCCCTTTTGTAACAAACGGTCAAACATGCAGCGCCATTATTGTATACATGTTGTATGCTGCCTTGATGAAAATGATCCAAAATGCACATGTACGTGTAATTGTGGCAACTTTTAAACGACAATTAAGACTAAAGTTCTTATATTCTGATACTATAGTTTCAAAAAGGTCAAATATATAAACTAAAATTGAAAAAATATATAATGAAACACATAATGTTGATCATTTGTATTTACACATGAAAAAAATATAGATTTCAGGCGACTGGGGCTACATTCATAAATACCGAAACTTTTCAACCGGTACCACAAATATTTTAATGGAATTGTTTTATTTAATTTGTTATGTTGTAGGTAGATTCTTTCCACAAAATATTCAAAATATTTCAGGAAATGAAAAAAGAAAATGAAAAAAAAAACTCATTTTAGTCATTCCTTGTATTATCTCCCTTTCGGACTTCTTTGAGTGAAAATTTTAACAAACTTTTGTCTCTCGTTGTTGTCTGGACAACATTTAATATGTTAAAAGTTTTCTTTTTAATAATATTGTAGTAGACTAAGTATAATAGAATGTTTTATAAGGGTTGAAATTTTTTGACAGTTTAAAGTACCCCTAAAGAGGCCTCTGTTATACCAGTTTCCGCATCTTTTTGCAAAGTATAACAAGTTGCAAAATAAAGTTCACATGTTTGTCTTTTGATTTCTGCAATAAAAAATCGGTCTACAGGGGTATCCACTCAAATTATTTTTTTCCGGACCTGGCTGATGGACTATTTAACGTGCACAGGGTTTTGCTCTCCCTGTACACGAGACAAAATTTTTCGTCACTTTCGACGGCATTACCTTGGTCATACTGTACATAATGCTTAGCCTCTTTAGCAACGGTTGAATACTCATTTAGCACACCCGGAGATAAGATGGCGGAACCTCTAAACAAACTGAAACATCCGGGGCTGCATAGAACACAACCAATGACATGCTCCGTTGCTTTTTGTAACCAATGACTGATCGCGTACTCAAACATCTGGTACCATACCATCGGACCTGTTTAGATAAAAAATATTTGATCTTTCAGTAAATTGAAATTGAGTAAATACTATAGTTGGTCGTAATTTTTTCACCATAATCATGATAATGGGTACGCCAAAATGAGCGCCTGTCATTTCAATCTAATAATTATTCCATGCGTAAAACAAACTGTCATAAATGAAAAAAGTAATTTTTTTTTTTTTTTTTTTTTTTAATAAAATCTTTACCATGTTTACAATTAGTATGTTTAATTTTTGGCAACAAGTTACAGATTATGATACACACGGAAGTGATATTTTTTTGTAAACACCAACAGTCTAGGTATAAAATTACAAATACCAAAACGCGGGTATGATCGGTTAATTTGAATATGCTATATATCGATATTTCAAGGAGTAACCTCTCATCAGTAGCATTTGAATCAAAACATTGGAAGGTCATAAACTAAAACTGTTGGTAACGAAAAGTACTCAAAACCAAAACGTTCGAACAAGGAAGCCAAATCCAGCACCGAGGATATCTACCATGTGCTTTACAAGGAAAGAAACCTGGCGTTTTAAACAATTTTGAATTTAAAAATCGGAAATTTCAGCAAAAATATATTAGAAATTTTATGGTAAATCGTGTCAGACAAGTCTGATGATCAGGCTTGTGATTAGATAGATTAGATTAAATAGTGAATTAATCTGCAAAAATTAAAATGATTCGCAAATGCAAAGCAAAGTGATGACACCCAAAGCAAAACAAATGATAAAAGTAGATAAGCTTTTACAAAGTTTATTTGCATATAAACCAGACATCAATTTTCAAGTTTTTGAATCGATTTAGTGAGCCAAATATTTCGGGTACAGTGATGGATATAGCTTTATAGTCTGGATAGAAGTGTTATGTAGGACGGATGAAGTGGTGGATTTAGTCTATAGACACTATTAAAGTACTATGTACCATGGGCACAGTCGTGGATGTAGACTATATATAGACTAGTCACTATGTCCTTGTCATATACCAGCTGTGGAAAATACATCCAAAGACAAGATTAAAAAAAAGAAAGATTGAAGAGACCAGATGATTGTGGCCTCCATGAAAACACTATTTTCAAACTTATTTTAAACATAGTTATTATAGATAATAGTTTTTTATGAAGGTTTTGAGCCATGAAATTGATTTACCTCCAAAGAATGTCAGATAATATCGTAAGTGAAAAGTGGATATGCATTCTTTCATACATGTATAAATAGATGAAACTGGTAAGATTAATTGTTGAATGAAAAATATGATGTAGAATTTTTGTATTTTGATAATAAAAATCTATGGACCATTGCAGTCTGCTTAAGCTCAATCACGAACCTTTCACGACAAATCGTCATTAACGAACGAGCGATATTTCTATACCGGTAATATGTTGTGAATCTATTCATACCAGATCCAACAGGGTGTATTCTTCCGCATGCTGCCCCTACTTCCCTTGATTTTATCATTCTACGCATCAAACTCATAACCGCTTCCGGTTCAAATTCCACATCACCATCGAGTGCTAAGATAAAGGTGTTTTTTGCTGCTTCCTGGAAATCCTGGAAACCCTGCTCATTAATATAGTGTTTTCGCAGTCGGTAGTTGAGAATGTAGTGCATATACATAATCTAAAAAAAATGAAAAAAATATCTTAACTTTGATTTACTTATATTTAATGAACATGTTTTGAAAGAAACAGAGGTACCTATGGGGCATACGAATGCCAAAATCTGAAAGGGCAGAGACAAAACCAGAAAACACAAACCAGGACAGGACGAAAAATCAGACAACATATAAAACACGGAAACACAAAAAACTACTGAATATCAATTGACAACGAGAACTCTAGTCGTAATGAGAGTGAACAATGTTTTAAAACTGGCAACGACAAAACCGGTAAACACGAACAAGAACAGCACGAAGAAACACAAAACACAAAACAACAGAACGGAAATCAACAACGCGAACTCAAGTCGTAACTAGAGTGAACTCGGGTGCTCCGGAAGAGTAAGTGGTCCCTGTCCGCTTTAGCACATCCGTCGTGTTGCTAATTTCCAATTCAGTGTGTCAAATCCGGTAAAAGACCAAAAAAAAACATGACTACAAACCAACATCTGTATTTATTTGAGAGATAGAAATCCAATATTTGTCAACGAGTGCACAGTGTCTACCATAATATTTCTTGAGTGAAGACAGCAGCCGTGGAGCAACATAACCCTGTTTTAGCAAAAAACTATACCAAAACGGGTATAAAAACGGTTAATTTGGTTATACTTTATATCGATATTTCAAGGAGTAACCTCTCGTTAGTAGCATTTGAATCAAAATCAAAAATCATGTGTCAGCAATTTAAACTGTGTTAAACGTGACGCTCAGCAAATGAAATCGATGCAATTCCCGCAATCTCTGGAGTAACAAATAAGCTGTGATACGAAGCATAAGCAGGAGCGGATGGAATGTTGCTACACCAAAAGGAAAAGATGACGATTGAAAAGTTGAAGTCATCACGTTTGTCATATAACTTTGTTGAATGGTTTCCTTGAGAGTCAATTTTGAGATGTAGATCTAAATATGAAACAGACTTATTAGAATTCGCTATGTCCTTTATCGCAAAGTTCTTAGGATATATGAGATCTAGAAAGTCACCGAATCGAGAATGGTTTAATCTTAGGACATCAACGTGAGGTTAAAAGAGAAAGCTAATCTACGATCCGATCTTTTTTGTCTAGAAGAGATTGTAAGAAGTCTGCTTCATATCAATGTAGAAACAAATCAGCAAGCAAAGGTGCACAATTAGTGCCCATTGGAATCCCTATTAATTGCGAAAAACACGTCCACCAAACTATATTTGTTCTTTTTCTTGAAAATTGAGCATGTCGACTATTTGGTCTTCTGTATATTTGTTCTTTTTCTTGGATTCACTGATGACAAAGTAAGTCTTACTGTTATCGACTAAAAGATATTTGTAACTGCGTTTTCCATTCTTTTTGAAAAAGCTGCGTTTAATCAGCTGTTCCAATCGTGATTAAAGCTGTTCACGCGGAATAGAAGTGTAAAGAGTGGAGGAATTGAAAGTTTTGATGCTGTAGCAAGATGAAACTGATTTCGAGCTAAGAATCTGTCATGCCGGAAATGGACGTAAAATTGTTAATTTAATCTGTGAACACTTTTTTTTGTTTTTAATGGACTTAAGATATTTTTGTTTCACTTTTTGTTCGAAAACATGTTATTATTCTTGTAAAATTTGGTTATCACCTTTTAAGATTAATTAATTATTTTCTCTGAGGTTAGAAAGAAGCAGAGGTACCAATGTGGTATCCGAATGTCAAAAGTCCGAAAGGGCAAAAACCAGTAAACAACAACAAGAACGGGACAAAAACAGACATGTAAAACATGAAAACACAATATAACTGAATAACAATCAACAACGCGAACTCCAGTCGAAACAAGAGTGAACTCAGGTTTTCCGGAAGAGTAAGCAGTTCCTGCTTGCTATAACACACCCGTCGCGTTGCCAATAGTCCATTCAGCGTATCAATCCGGTAAAGGAAAACAAAACAAAAGCCTATGACAAACCAACATCTGCACTCATCTGAGAGATCGAAATCCCATATTTGTCTATAAGTGCATGATGTCTTCCGTAAAATTTCTTGATTGAAGACAGCAACCGAGGAGCAACATAACCCTGTGCGAGCAATTTTTGCGTCAGACGTGTCGCTCTGCTAAGGAAATCGATGTAAGTCCCGCACGCTCTGGAGTAACGAATCAATTGAGATACGTAAACTCCATAAGCTGGATCGGACGGAATGTTGCTACACAAGAAGGGAAAGTTGACGATTGGAAAGTTGAAGTCATCACGTTTGTCATAGAGCCTTGTTGGAAGTCTTCCTTGAGAGTCAATTTCGAGATGTAGATCTAAATATGAAGCAGAGTTCCTAGAATCCGTTGTGTCCTTTATCTCAAGATCCTGGGGATATACCGGTATGAGATGGAGAAAGTCACCAAATCGAGAATTGTTTAATGAAAGGACATCATAAATATAACGAAACGTGAGGTTGAAAGAGAGCTAGTCTACAGTCTTTTTTTGTCTAGAAGAGATTGTAAGAAGTCTGCTTCATATGAATTTAGAAACAAATCAGCAAGCAAGGTGAATTAGATTAGAATTGAATATCAGTTCGCAATGCCAATTAGTTTTTAGGCAGAGCCTTATGGAGTCATAAAGCTATCTGATTTTCGCGTTTTTTCTCCGTCTAGACAGGGTAAATCGGTCAGTCAATATTGCTACCAGAAAATCTATTACAGAACATTAATCGTGTATTGTATTTTAAATGTTATACGGAATGTCTTAAATAAGAGGTACATATCTATACCCCAAAATAAATGCGATATAAATGTGCACTACATATCGTGTATCAAAAACCTTTGATCAGATTTCTTAACAAATATGTAAGTGTGCGGAGGAAACAAACAAAACTGATGTGATATTTTTCAAGTTTATGGAACACAGATCGTTCTTTATTTTTATCTTTAAATTTAGCTCTGCCTTTTAGCGCTTGATTATTGTGTCCGAGATAATCGTGTTTGGATAATATAGTATTTTTATTGTATTCTTAAGTTGCGAATTAATCCATTAAGTTGGATAATATTATTTTTGTAATAATGAATCTGGTCGAGTTTTGGAGTCAGCGCTTTGACCTGACGCATCAGAATTCGTAAGTAAATTTATTGTTGAAATTTAACATTGCTTATATATTCTTCTTGCACCGTTGCACTAAACATTTAAAGCGACATTTTGGAACATTTACCAACGAAAACTTTCTTCTTTACAATTTTTTAAAAAAACCTCTCACACAAGAAATATACCAGCATCACAAATCTCCAGTAGTTCTTTCGAATTTTTCGGGATCAACATTTGATCGACACCATTTCTAGAACAACAATCATAATATTTCTGGAGGCCGGATTAAGTTTCGAAAGGGGTATGAAATAGAATTTAGTGGGAATGTCATGAATCCCTAGTGGTTTTGGACAAACGGGACCGTAGCAATCAATAAACTGTAACATCGCAAAGCCTTGGTGCGTAGTATTTACGATGGCCACGATTGCGTTTCCGTCTTTCTTTTATTTCAAAAAGATTAAACACATTCACATCATTGCATCTAGGTCTAGACAAATTGCCTATACTTTCGATGTTGTCGTTGCACCCATAAGAGTCGTCTATAAATCGAGAACTCTTCTCTTTTCCTACGGAAAAAGTGGGATTGTTCGTGGTATGGTAAATTTTCTCTAGAATGCAAACTCTCAAGGACAAAATGGAATGATCTGGTTAGTTGAAATGATGGTAAACAAGAGACCTGTGGCCACACATTCGAGCATTTAGTCTTCCCTTTGTCTAACCAACATAGATCAATCCACAGAGAGTGCATTTTAGTTTGAATACGTGCAATTTAAATAATCATAACTGTAAATGTTATATGATCGATTGGTTAAATAACTTTTAATTTCGGTGTCAGTGATCAGGATTTTACAAATTTACAATTTTAAATTCCACATTTACTGACTGTGCAATGGAATTTAACATTTTTAAAATCTAAAACGTCTTCCAAGATTACAGAGCATGGTTTGATGCCATTATTAGAATCAAAGTTTTTATATTGAAGTTCTTGATTGAATGAATGAATAGCTTTATTTGCAGAAAGCATATACATGCTATAGCAACAAAATATATCTACATTTAGTGACAATAGAGAATACAGAGAACAAATACATATCATTATAAACATTATTGTATCAATGAAGAAGAAACCGCGCACACAATGAAGTCTATATAATATTCTCGGATCTAACTTTCCAAGCTGACTTTAAAAACATACATAACTGGTTTGTTATTTTTTTTGTTCGAGCATTTTAACAACTTATAAAGATTTTGTAGATTTGGCCAAGAACAATAATACTTTGGCAAATACAGATTTCTTAACTATCTATACATTGGACACACCAATTGATACAAAATGGTACTCATCTTCTACAACATTCATATTGCAAAAAACACAAATTCTGCTAACCAGTTTCTACAAGCAATTAATATGATTAAGGCCCTGCCTTTTAAGCGAGCATCGAAAATCTTTATACCTTTTTAAAAATAAATACATGTGCTTGACCGGCTAAGTTTTACGTAAAAAGGGAACTTTTAATAAAGCAGGGATTGGGAAGCTTTTTTACAAAGGGGCCATTTACCACTTTTTTCATTATAATTTAAAATTTGAAGGGGCCATTCTTTAACAATCTATATAAAATTTTAAATTTGGAAGGGGCCATTTCTATCATTAAGGGGCATATGGCCTATGGCCCCCTACCTTCCCAAAGTCTGACTTCACCCAACCCAAATCATATGCACTTGAGAAAATTGTTGTTAAAATATCTGGGATCAAATTGATAACTACTTATTAAAAATTCAATCATTTGTGCAAATAATAAATCCTGTAACATTCTGGGACGACATTAAGCGGGGACGTAATTATCCATTTTATTGATTACGTGACGTCATTTCCTTGTCAGAGTATTTCGCGCTGCTTCAGCAAATCAACCAAAACAACATTCAGATTCTGTCAGGTTTTGTGAGATTTTCTGAGTATCAGTGTTTTATTTGAAGCATTGGTAACAAAAGGTACATTAAGAAACCTGGCGGAAAAAAACGGCAAAGTAAAAATATCATGCAGGATTGAGGAAAGTGAGTGAAACCCCACAGGATGGGATTCTTCTTTCATTTTCAGGTAAGAACCTTTCATTTATTATTATGAGTAGGTTTTATTCAGTAAATTTATGTATTTCTTTATCTTATTTCATCTTACTTAGAGTTTAACAAATCTTGGTCAGTATCATGCATTCGGTATGACGATAGTTGTCCCATAGTTAATGAGACGATCATGTTGCCAAAAGCTAGCTCGGTAATTTCCGGAAAATCGTTTTTTCAGCGGAAAAGACCGAATGGTGTTTAAATAAAAATCTGTGATAAAAACAAACAAGAGGATGAATGAGGGTTATATCACTGTTTTTGAATTTCAATTTTTATATTTTTGCATAACAGATTATGATGTATTTTTTTATAAGTCCAGAGGGTTGATTGTGTAACGAAAAAAAAATATTACCCGGGATCCCAGGTTAATTGTTTTACTTGCTCCGTGCCTATTATTTTCTTCACTCCGTAAAAGTAAACCTGTTCCGGTTTTATCGTCAGTATATTTCTGGCACATCTCAAAACATGCACAATGCCGTAGGGCTCGCATCTGCGATGCTCGCTATAAGACTGGGTACAAGAAATCTTTGACGAAACTGAGGTATTTTGGACTAAAATACTATATTGTTAAAAATGTTCACGAAATTGTTTTTAATGTGGGCAAGGAAAGGAGGGTTATATAAGCTGACACAGAAGAATATATCATGTTTTTATTATAAAGGGTTTAGAAAATGTACGCAACATTACCAATTGATGTTAAATAATTTAAATATTATAGATATTTCGGACATTCGTATGTCCTTCATCAGTATAATAAACAATTTTCAAACACAATAACGTAAGAACCTTACTTAAAATAGGTCATTCTAAACAAACTAGTCAAAATCGGGGCATGCTGAAATTTACTGGACAGGTAAATGATCATAAAAATAAGAACATTTGTACATTGCAAAAAAAAAAATAGTGAGTGAGTTGGTGTTTAACGCCCGTTAATTTTGACCCGGCGTATGCCTAGCAAATCACCCCTTTTATGCTGATTTAAGTGTTGGTCTTTGAATATACCAAACTTAGGCTTAAGAACTTCCAATTAACCCAAACAACTAGACACAGCACCAAAAATGGACCATAGAAATACCTCTGGAAGATATATGGTGTTTTTAAAGGGACTATTTTAACAACAAAGAATAATAAGGGGCGTTAATTGTGGTCTCGTACCTAATACTAGAGTCTTTTTTGAGTTAACATACCAAGTTTCATAGTGATCAGATGAATAACATTAAAAATATGAGCCATTAAAATCAATGGTTTTCTTTAAAAACATGGATCCTATGTGGTCATATTTTTTACATTTCATGATTTTTAACAAAACCAATGATTGATATCAATAACTTGAGGAGTACTAAACATGAAAAACACAAGTTTTGGTAGAATAAGTGCATAGTTTTAGTTTTTGAAATAATAATAAAATAATAATAATTATTTTTTATTCATCAAAACGCGTTGTTGATTTCCGTTCGGTTGATTTTTGTTTTGTGTTTCTTTGTGCTGATTTTGTTCGTGTCTACTGGTTTTGTCGTTGTCCTTTCGGAGTTTTGACACTTGAATGCACAATTGGTGCCTCTTTGCTTTTTTGAAGAGTAATATAGAATATAAAGAATATAGCAAGCAGAATAACCCATCTCGCAGATGCTCGTCTTTTACTTTGACAAATATTTAACTCGATGTGATAAAAATCAGTATCTCATCCCTTATAGTTGTAAAACCTGTATTTACATATCTTAAGAACTGTCAGAAACTGTCATGAATCTGTTCTTATTCTGTTCTGCTGACACAAGACATATCCTGTCATAGACCAGTTCTTAAAGTGTCAGGTGCTCGAATAGGTCAAATGAGTGTCATGGGTTAAAAAAATTTACGATAGTTCTACTCCATAGCAGTTTATGAATGTTTGTGTCCAGGATAAGAACAGTTCTAGAACTGCCAGGAAAGCCTGGCAATAGAGAAGTTCGAACAGATCTCAAATGAAGGATATTTTTTTTTCAATTGACTTTATCTTTAAAAAAAAACAGATGAAAGTAAATAAATGCATGTTATAAGCGTGGGTCACAGATTTGAATTCGGTCTTTTCCACAATATTGCAGTCTGATGAAAGACCACGTGATAATAAAATGCGCGATCAAATGATCATGATGATAATTTAGTATCTGAAAGTATAATCAACGATGAAAACAGAATACAAAACAGCCATATCATGAAATCATTTTGAACATCGAATATTTTCCATCCCATGTACCTATTTTGCTTGATAGTGATAACCCCGCTCCCCATATTTTGCATTGTGTAAAAAAAAAAATTCAGTAAACAAGAAGTATATGACATAGGGGCATAAATAGCTATACACCATATTGAAATTGTAGGATAATGCTATATGTGCATAACATCAGACCTCTAGGTCAAGAAATTGCTTTGAAAACTGATGATTTAAAAGATTGTTACGGACAGACGAAATAACACACAAACGGACGAACGGCTGGACAGACAAGAGTAGAACAGTATTATATCTTCGCTGGTAAAATAAAGTCGAAATGTCCTAACTATGCTTACAGAACATATCTATTAGGCGTCAGGGGAATGCATACTTAACCTAATGACATTTGTATGAAATAGTCTAAGATGAAATAAATACCTGACTCCATCGCTTTTTATGGCGGATTTTATCTTTATCTTTCAAATGGACTACGAGTTTGTTCGATCCTGGAAGTGTCCACTCGATTCTTCCACCATAAGGTGTCCAATATTTTAATTCGTCCTGTAGTTCTATTTGCTCTTCGTGAACCTTACTGTAAAATAAAATATAGACTTTTTTTTCGGACTTACAAAGGAACCCTTTAAGCGATAAATAAAATGATATATTAGATTTTCTTTTTGATCAGTCAGGAGTGGGCTTTTAATGTGCACTACATTTTATATATCGGTACATCATGACCAGTTGATGTACACATAAGCTGATAAGCATTCAATTTGTTGACCTTATCCCTTTAAAGTGCGGAGTCAAATTACGGATTTCTTAACAGGTCGAAGAATCTACCTTTTAAAGAAAGTGTTTACATCAAATTTTTGACCAATGGTTTTAGAGAGAATAAATAACTACATCACCAACACGTGCTTTTTGAGAAATAATTCAACAAAAACTGACTCGCTGAACAAATTTTAGAATTGAGCGGTGAAAAAAATAGTTGGTCTATCTGCATCAAGACAAGATATAAAGTTATAGTATAAAGCTTTAAGGACACCAATTTTTCCCCAAGGGACATTGACAAGCAGGGAGATTTTATTGTTATTTTAACCCTTTCGACTGGAGTTCGCGTTGTTGATTGATATTCAGTTATTTTGTGTTTCCATGTTTTACATGTTGTCTGTTTTTGTCCCGTTCCTGTTGGTGTTTACTGGTTTTGTCTCTGCCCTTTCGGACTTTTGATATTCGGATACCCCATTGGTACCTCTGCTTCTTTAACTTTGTAATTGTCCATTGACCAATGAACCAAATGAAATAGATGTCAAAATGTGGAACATAACATTATTTTATAAGGAGAATTTACGCGTGCCAAATAAAATAACGTTTAAAAGTAAAAACAAAATAATATATGAGCGAGGAAGTTAAAGAAAATATGTTTATGTTGAGAACTTTTGTATAAAAACATTTCAAAGGTCATTTAAAAAAAAAATGATTGATAGATATGTGATAGGTCGAATAAAATCTAGATGACTCGACCTGCTAAACAAATGTTTAAGTGGACGGAGCAAACGAACAAAATGTGTATGTTTCAAGTTGGTACAAATCGTTCTTTATTTAATTGCTTAGATTTAGCTCTGCCTTTTAACGCTTTAGCGCTTTAATTTGTAATATTATTTCTATTGAATTACACAAATACTTGGAGGGAAAGACCTCGTAATCGATCTTTGAACGATTGTTATTTAACTCTTTATATCGATGGTTGTGGGACTTACATCAGTTTCCATAGAAGCCGGTCACGTCTGAAGCAAAAATTGCTTACACAATGTTATGTTTCATCACGGTTGTAATCTTCACTAAAGAATTTTTTGGCGGTCAAAGACAAAAATGGGATTTCTATCTCTTAGATGATTGGAGATATTGGATGCACAAGGTTTTGTTTTGTCATCCTTAACCGGATTTGGCACGCTGAATTGACCATTAGCGTTTGGCAAAAAGGAACTGTGCTCGTTGTGGTTTTAATTTACGTGTTTGATTGCTATTCATTTGTATGTTTTATGTTTTTGTTTCTAGGTTCTGGTCTCGTTTGTGCTTACTGGTTTTGTCTTTGCCCTGTCAGCATTTTTACGTTCGAATGTCTCATTTGTACCTCTTTGCTTCTTTAACTTACAAAACAACTCATTTTTAAAACAGCTTTCCTTTCGCGATTTAAAGCGGCTATCTGACCAAATGTCCCATGCAATATGTTTCTAACACTGTTTTTAATACCACCATTAGTAGCAGTCAAGCTAGACTTGATGCTAGGAATATTTATCTTAAACCGTCTTACATGTACTGCCAAAAAAAAATCTTCTTTTACGCTATCTAAAAGCCTAAGCATTTTTTAAAGGTTTGGCAGCCTATCTTATTTTCAATGTTTGAAATCACTTACCTTCCTGCTTCATTCATAACCGAAATAAACGTCTTGACGTATTTGTTTGCATCCGGGTATGTTTCACCTTTTTTGATTGGATCAAAAGCATCATCAAAAAAGATGTGGGCTGCGAAAAGAAGAACGACATACTGATTTTTTTATTCACACTGATTACATATAAAACAGAATATAAACATTTAATTTTAAACCCTACCTCTTTCTTGTAACCTCACGTCTTAACTCTGTTATATTGACTTTGTTCCTCCACTATACAATTCTCGATTTGGGGAATTCATCTCATCATACTAATACCAATTATTTTCACGGGTTCTTATTTCAACGATTTTACGATTTCAGCCAAGTTTGCGGGTATTTAATTATGCGTTTTCTATAAAGTATTCTCTACCATTCATTCATATTATTCATATCACGGGTATTTAATTTCGTCCAATATGATTCAAAGCGATATTTGTGAAAATAAAATACCTCGCGAAAATAATTACATTTCAGTACAATATCACTGAGTTCAGGGACACCAAGGCTTCTTTGAATCTGCTTCATATTTGGACTTACATCTCGAAATTGAAATGTGTAAAAAGCAATATAATGAAACGTTTCGAGATTCACTTTGCGATTTCCCCTTCTTGTATAGCTCACAGACATTACATGTCAGTGATTTCAATATTTCAGTTGAGGGCGTTTGCCAATGAGCTAATTGTTTAGTCGTCCTTTGTGGATTATACAACATATTGTTCGACGAAAAAAAAAACGACGAATGTGTAATTAAAGCAGAAACCTCCAATCCACCTTTCTGCAACACCATTGATCATGCAATATTATTCCAACATGAGTTCGTGCAAAAAAAAATATTTTTCTGGGACCGACTTTTTGATATTTTGAATTTTCCTTTGAATTCAAAACTTGATTTACCTTCCATGTCAAATGTTTCAATGTTTTCTTTTTCCGTATCACTGGCCTTTTTCGCCATCCATTTGTTTAGGAACTGTTTAGTGTCAAGTCTACAATAATAATTAACGATTAGGTGTATATATTTATGTCTTTAAACGAATTATTTGGTGGGTATAACCACAATAAAAAGGTAAAAACAAATGAATAATTATACATCATTAATAAAATGTTTAAAACTGATAAAAATTTTCGTACGTAAGGTCTTTCTTCAGAGGATTAACAGAAGAAAAGATGTGGACACATCGAATTATCATCGTTTTTATGTCATCTCAAACTTTGGAGTTGAGACATATTATTATTCCACAAAACTCCTCTGAAACTTCTCAACATGATTAGGGGCCGACCATTTGATTCTGAGGGGGGGGGGGCTGGCAGTTTCGGTCGAGACAGATTATTTATTTTCAAAATTTTGCGGGCCAGAATATTCATTTTTCGCCGCTACGTGGCAAGAATATTCATTTTCTGCACACAGTAGCTTATTTGAGCAAGGATCTTGGGACAGATTATTTATTTTCTTGCAAAAAGACGTTAGATTAATTTATTTCCAACTTTTCCAGGCCAGAATATTTATTTACAAAAACTGGCAGGCCCCCCTCAAAATCAAATGGTCGTCCCCCTTAGCTAGTACACCACATTTAGTTGTGACAATTTGGAGAAAATTTGATCCAATTCTTTAAAGAAGTTATGGACATTGGAATTTTTTCAGAAAAATCTTTATTAATTATTGATATCCGCTCAACTCATATGAAACTACTCAACTTAGAATGAAGCTTGTGCACTATATTACCAGGAAATTATGATCCTCAAAATTTTGTGGTAGTTATGGACCTTAGAAAACAGAAATGGAAAAGAGGGCGAGTAGAGGAATATTATATCGTTTTTGCGGACAAAACGCCAAAAGAACAAGATAGGGTAAGGGTCTTATTTTGCCCGCTAATTTTGGAAAAAAAAATCCTAAGTAAATAAAAGAAATTTCATTTAAAGTTTCAAGTTGGATTGTTTAACTTTTTGACTATGGCTTTTATTTGACAAAATTTACTAAGTTTTTAAAGCAATAGAGACCTTATATGGGTCAAAAGTAAGGAATGTGCAGAAAAATGTCATTTTTCAAACCTATTTTGTAATTTTCCAAGGCCTGCACCAATGTAGACCATGCATTTTTGCAACTAATTTATACTTAACTGATAGTAAAATTAAGAATTCATGAACAAATAGCTTGGTCTACGTAGGTGCAGGCTTCTAAAAATTGAAAATATTATCCAAAATTTGTCTTTTTTCATTATATTTAACAGAAATCATGCATATTGACAATGTTTTGACACAATATTTTCAATCAATATAATATTGTATTCAAACAAGCTTCTGCATTCATTTAACTCAACAAATAACAATAGGAGTTTCCTCTAGACCAACGTTCTATTTTTCAGCCATACAGGGGGCCAAGTATATCATACCTTGTCCTTTTGATTGACAGTGCTTTTTGAAGGGTATACAGACTACCAGTTCCTTTAGATAATTTTTGTAAATAAGCAAACAAGCAAAATTAGCTTCCAAATTGTACCTAAATATTGACTGTAACAACTGCATCATTTCAGTTTCTGTTTCATGCCACATGGTTGCGGCACATACAAGCAGTCGCTTTGTCTTTCTACTTGACCCCGCATTGGTATCTTCGGGTATCTAGTGTAACATATGCAGTTTATAAGTTGGTGGCTATTGCCAAATAAGTTAATTGACGAATCTTCAAAATTACAAACAGCAAAATAATGTCTGTGAAAACCAACATATGAATGTTTTGAGTTCACCTTGGAGGCCCTTGGAGGAAAAAAACTCCAACAGCAGCGCTTACCTTCACGAGTTAAAAATTATTAAATTAAGTCATAATTTTCTCAGTAAAGCAAACCAATTCAGTACTTAATATGAGAAAGTAAAATATTGTTCATTTGTAATTTAGATCAATTGGACAAGATAAGTTTACTTACTACATCCCGCGGTATTTCTGTATGCGCAGATTAATTTCCACGGCCTCAACTGCAATACTTTTCCTAGATTTGGACGTGCGCGGGAAAATTAGGGGCGGTAATACAAGAGCCATTAAAAAAGTAGAAAATTGACAGAACAATGTCGGTAATAGATACGGTAATAATCTTTTCTATTGTAAAAAAACGAAATTTTATTAAAAACTTTTACTCATTTCTTTGTTGAAAAGAATTGATCCTGACACAGATCTATTCAATGCACATTAAGAGGAAGAGTGTTTCGACTTTCAATCCAAAATGCGCACCTTCCATTTTAGGCTATTTATCAGTCTCTTTAACTTGTAACAGATGTCGTTTTTATCTTTGTTAATCTATTGTATGTTTTATTGTTTTGGTTTTCTGTTTTTTGTTAGGTGACATTAGCCATAGGGGTTATGAAGATTTGAATTAAGTGACTTTAAAGAGCCCATATCCAAATACCCCTTTTGTATATTTTCGTATAAACGTTTAGTAACAAAGTAGTGCTTACGTCTTCTGCAATAATGTCATATTCAGAATCTTTCCGTCGACGGTTGAGTAGTAAGGAAAGTTCTATAAATAGTCCACAGTAAAAAGGCAAAACAAAAATTCTGCAAAAAAGACAAAAAGGTTTGAGATGTAATGGCGGGACCAGGTGTTTGGACTGAATAGTTTCATTCAATGATCACCACATTTTTGTTTTTGTTTTGTAATACGTGTACAGGAAATATGATGAGATTGCCAATGGTTTTGAAAAGAATGTTTTTGGTCATTACCGGATCCTAAGATCGCAATGGAAGAGGGAGGTTTGGCGCCATAAAACCTGGTTTAACCCACCATTTCGTTTGAAATGCCTGTACCGAGTCAGGACCATTGCGATCCACCAGTTCTCCGGTATGACTGATTCGTTTTTGTCATTTTCTCTGGACTATGAGATTGATCATTCAAGTTCGGTAGTTTTGTTATTACCTTTATTTAATAAATTTGTCATTTATCCAACAGCAAACTTATTTTTAATTCGCTATTATTGTTTTTTGTCAAGTGTACTCACTAACTTAAAATCAACAGTGTCTTTAGAGGTAAAACAAATAAGATGACTATTGTTAATTTAATGTATCTTACCTTGATGTTTCGCCATGTCTGTAACCATTACAACTCCATACATGAAGAGTAATGAAAAAAATTGAAAAGAACAGAACAATAAACGCTGCAAATATCAAAGTATTATCCTTAATTATGTCAATTCCCGTGCCTTTGATACACCAATCAGAAAAGAAGAGATCACATGATTGGACGTTTAAGATTGACGGGTCGTACATTAGACCAATCAACGTTCCCGTTGTAGCTAGAGGTAGGATTATAAGTGGAAGGCTAAACCCGAGTCGCTGACAGTTGATAACACAGACCACTTTTGAGGCCTTGTAGCATAGGTAACTACAAGCAATATTCACTGCAGCTACGAGAAAAGGGGCATGCTTTGAACAAAGATTGTTATCTCCAAAGTTTTGATCACCAAATAAAGTTGATAACGTTGACGCTTCGTTTTTTAAAAGAGCATAAAAGCCTTGAGTAGAGTTTGGCACTCTTGATATAAATATAGTCATGACTGCAAAAAAGGTAACTATAATTTTCCATAAACTTGCAATGCATGCTACTTTCGTTGGTGTAAGTTGAAGCGCTTGTTTTATTTGTCGTAAACCTGTACTGTTTTTTTCGCCAAAGTTGACAAAGTTCATCCAATATTTGATAGATGTAAGTATGACCCCTAGTACAAATACAGCGTTAAACCGTTCTGTTTGCCAATGAATGACTATCGATATGCAAATTATGCCAGTTATCTGCAGTAGAATGCCTGCCAAGGAAGAAAAAAGGTACATGATCCCCATCTTATTACAAATGGTTTGTTTTTGTGTATTTTTGCCTTCAATATTATCGCCCGTTTCTTTGTCCGAGGTCGTTTTTGGTTCAACTTTTTTCCTCTTCCGTATTAGTATAATCTGATCTATAATGTACAGTGCTGGAAGTAGTACGGCAACCGCCATGTACAAAACGGAAGCAGAAGCTGGATCAAATGAAGGTAACACTAGAAATGCCAGCATGGACAGACCTATTGAATGAGCAGTTTCTATCACAAGTGCCTGAAATTAGAAAATTTCTAATTTCTTCATTTGTTTGGCTGAATTTATTAAATTGTTTTAACTCTTTGCTCTCCCGGAGCACGTGAGTTCACTCTTGTTTCGACTGGAGTTCGCGTTGTTTATTGATATTCAGTTATTTTGTGTTTCCGTGTTTTACATGTTGTCTGTTTTTGTTCGTGTTTACTGGTTTTGTCTCTGCCCTTTCGGACTTTTGACATTCGGACACCCCATTGGTACCTCTGCTTCTTTAACCTATTACCATCAGACATGTTTGTATTTATATGTAAACCTTTTGATTGGCATCATTGCAGATCAGTAAATACAAGTACTTTAGGTGAATATTCCAAAACCAGCTAATGTTTCACATTTTTATATCACATCCTATACTACGAAAACGTATGGCTGGAAACATGTTTACCCATTTGCAGCATTTTGTTGTCATTTTCAGAAAAAATCTAAATATAACCATTATTGTATATTTGTCATATAAGTTACTGTATAAAGGACAAATGGACCCCTGAGTGCCGTTTCATAAAGCGATCGCCAAATAACGTGTTCGGTTTCCCATGCAAATTAAATGGGCTCACGTGCACGTTAAGCTAAAATCCGCTTTATGAAACGGTACCCGAACCTTTCACAATGACATGGACAACATAAACGATAGAAGATAATGAGTTGTGGAATTATAATTTTAAACAATCCACCACGGGAAACTGTCAGCAGCATTCAATGCGACCAGCGATTGCTTATCGCTGTTTTGCAATTGTTCCTGGATTGAAAATAGACTACAATTATTCTATTATTTTCTTGTTGTCCTTTTGTCTCAGGTTCTCTCTTGCAAGAGAGAACCTGAGACAAAAGGACAACAAGAAAATAATAGAACGTAGAAGTACTCTCTTAAGAACACTCGAAGTTACTGAATGCTTACCTTTAAAAGTAGGAAGATATTTAATGGCTGGTTCGATTTGAATATTATCCTAAATGTTGTGGACAAAAACGTTAAAAGATATGGCGCTGTGATCACAAGAAACAGTGCCCAGATCCAGGTCATATCTACTGCCCCCGTGTCGATTTGGCTAGGACATTTCGATGTCATATTGGCAGACGGAATACATGTGGAACAGTTTGATTTTAAAAGCCCGCCAAGTCTGTTGATAGTGACGTCAGAATGAACAGGAGGCTGTACATGCCATATTAAAATATGGAGGGTAATTCTGGACACATATCCGCATCCTAGTGCTATTAAAAATAATAGCGAAACAAAAACTATTTTTAGAACCTTTTCAGGAGATGGGCAAATTGATTCTGCTTGTTCTTGTTTTGACTGTTGTTCCTCTTGTTGTTCCTCTTGTTCCTCTTGTTTTGACTGTTGGTCCTTTTGTTTTGACTGTTGTTCCTTTTGTTTTGACTGTTGTTCCTTTTGTTTTGACTGATGTTCCTCTTGATTTGATTGTTGTTCTTCTTTTGGCTCTTGGTTTTCAGCCGATCTAAAAATAGTAAGAAAAAAACCATTAAAATCTTTTAACAAAGTTTGACTCCTATAATTTATTTCCCAACAATACACTTTCATCTTTATTTTATAAAGTTTAAGACAAATTATGCGAAATGCAATAATAAAAACAATTTGCTTTGTCTAGGAATATTGATAGGGGGAAGGTTGGGCAAAAAAAAACTAGTTCAACCCCGCAACATAGTATATGTGCCTGTCCTAAGCCAGGAACATTTGACAAAGCTTTCGTTTGTACTTGTCTTTTTGATATTTTATGTTCCTTGTTTAAGAAGGACTATTTCAGGACTGGATTTTAATTACATGCATTTTATTTAGACTATGGGCCAATTGCAGCTTACAATTTCTATTCTTGAAACAAGTTCTCGTTTTTCAGGGAATTTAATCGGACATTGTAAACCGGTATCGAGAAAAATAAATAGATATACCAATTGTAAATGTCTGGAAATTGAAGAAGTTTCTGAAAAAAAATCATGATAACCTATAAGATCTACATCAAAGTTGTATTCTGGAAATCTTTGCTCTGTACAATTACACTCGTCCCACATTCCATTACGTATATTAGTTAACTTTTGAGTATACATGAAATAATTATTACATATAAAAACTGTTAATAATCGGGGTCTGTTTGACGATTCTTCTGTTGTCTTCAATCATTTCAAGACGACGAGCTTGAAAGGAAACTTTTTAAAAGCTTTTGTTCATTCGAAATGTAATCTGTGTATTGACTTACTTTGATTGATTTATCTTCAGCCTTTCAATATTTGTTATTCTACTTGTTTCCGGTATGTCCGACATCATGAGCTTCTTCAATGTTTGTCAAGTACTGAAAAATATATAGAGACTTATCTCTTACGAATATCACGATGCATCCATCAATCCATGGAAAAACGATTCAGGTGCGATTCGTAAAAAAGACCATACGGAATTTTGCTACATAAAAAGGGAAAGTTGACGCTCGTCAGAGAGCTTGTAGAGAGTCGGCTTTTGGGTGTCAATCTTAGTATGAGTTTAGTCTTCCGAGAACATTCAAGCTCCTTGGGGATGTCTGGATACAAAATCAAAGCGCTAAAGCGTTTAAAGGCAAGCGAAATAAATATCTATAATAAATTTACTCTCTGTTAAAGTATATTGTTCAAAATGTTTGCGAAATATTAATTTTGGTGAGAGAAGAAAGGATCGTCATGCAGATGCCCTCAAATTTAAAGTTAATGCACAAGACATGTGTATCGATTGAAACACCCCTTCGATTAAAATGCACTCGTCCCAATGGTGTGTATTGTATACTGAATTTATGAATGGAGAACATATATTCCTTGCATTAACCAATCAAATAACAGAAATATTTATACGAACAAATCAAGTTATAGATGAATACATAATGTATATTCTATCGCCTGTAACTAAATAGTTCCTCTATAAGATGCAACGGAATAAATAAAACTTGTGTCGGTCATATAAAATGCCAATAAAAATGGAGATTTATAGAAGTGTATATCATGTTAACAAATATTGAAAAGTAATATAGAATATAAAACATTTTATTCCAGACTGGATACAGGAAGATCACTCCGTCTAGACTGAAAAAAACGCGAAAATAATCACTACTCTGTAGACTCCATAAGGCTTCGCTGGCACTTGCCTAAAAATCATTCATCAAACCAAGAATTGTTTAGTGAAATGACATCATCAATATGACGGAAGGCGAAACTAAGATATAAAGCAAGTCTACGATCCTTTGTGTCTAGAAACGACTGTAAATCTGCTTCATATCAATGAAGAAACAAATCAGCTAGCAATGTCATACAAAATTTGCCCATTGACATTCCGATTGATTACTGGAAAACAAATCAAGCAACCTGTAAAAATATGTTGTCAGTAAAAAGTTATATTACATTTCAATTGCGCTACACAAAATGTGTGCTCATGTATATATTTTAGTTGAAGCAGTCTCTTAGAAGACAAAAAAAATTTCCAAATATTTGTACCTGCGACTTCTTGGTGACGTTATCCATTATTACCTATACCAAAAATAAAAGTTCTACTGATGAAGACCGACGTGTCCGGTTAAATTTCTTTATATACATATATAAATTGAAGTCTCTAGGACTCCGTACGGCAACCCCGCCTAGCATATAATGCATGCCGCTTACAGCGTGACGCTACGGTGACTCCCTAAAAAAGGAGTTCCTATAACGTTCTTATAAACGTCATGCATTACACACCCCGGAATATACTATTTTTGAGTATAGTATAATCGCTAATGCTATAGGAGCGATTTCACATCTTTTTCAACCAGCGGACGCCCGTAGAACAGAGTTTTTTATAAATTAAAGTCTCCAAGACTCCGCACGGCAACCCCGCCTAGCATATAATGCATGCCGCTTATAGCGTGACGCTACGGTGACTCCCTAAAAAAGGAGTTCCTATAACGACCCTATAGCATTAGCGATTATACTATACTCAAAAATAGTAGATTCCGGGGTGTGTAATGCATGACGTTTTTAAGGACGTTATAGGAACTCCTTTTTTAGGGAGTTACCGTAGCGTCACGCTATAAGCGGCTTATTTCGTGAAAATTTATATATTTACATCTCTTTGGGGTTTTCCCATTGTAAAAAAATGGCGTTAAAAATGTCTTTTTGTTGTGACGTCAAAATGCATCTCCGGATATTAACCAAAAATAAGTTGATCACAAAATACCCTTGTGGTCTGAAGACTATTCCCGAATTCTACAATAAGAGTGATTTTCAATTTGGCACCCACAATAATTGCTGCAAGAGAAACGACGGGGCAAATTGATTTTCATTTAGAAATTGAGTGTTCGTATTTTGATGTTTCATTGGCGTGTAAAACCATTGACCGTAGCACATTTTGAATGAAGCGCTTCATGTTAAAAATGTGCGACCGGTCAACGGTTTTACAACCATATGAAACATTCAATTTTTATAATTACATTTTAATGTTTTTTAATTTGTTTCTGATTTTTCGTTTCGTTTTGTGGTGTATGTTTTTATATTTGCGCATCAATATCCAAATGCGAATTAAAGTTGTGAGAATTTACCTGGACAAGAACAAATTTTAGTTGTGCGTATTTTAAGGTCATGACCCGGCTACGGCCACGTGATTCAAGTGACATTTCATCGAGGTATGAAAGACGATTCAAGGTGTCAATTAACCAATAGAATTACTGCATTTTAATAATATGCACGGTAAATGTAATTATTCTTTATTTAAGAGGTAAGCTATTTCTTTATTCTTTTTGGTAAATTTTTAACGCATTTTGGCAGAGATAAAATGGCAAAGATTTCAATGGTCAATTTCAATGGAACTGCTTACTCTTCCGGAGCACCTGAGTTCACTCTCGTTTCGGCTGGAGCTCGCGTTGTTGATTGATATTCAGTTATTTTGTGATTCCATGTTTTACATGTTGTCTGTTTTTGTCCCGTTCTTGTTGGTGTTTACTGGTTTTGTCTATGCCCTTTCGGACTTTTGACATTCGGATATCCGGTTGGTACCTCTGCTTCTCTCAGCAGAGGAATGAAGAATTTCTGTTCTCTTTAAGGTCATGAAGGTAGATGGGTTGTCTATCACTGAGCTTCTTTTTTGCACAGTCATCTATCTAAAATTTAGAATTCATGATTATGCTTGGTATTCAAATTGGTTTCTATTGTGCTAGGCAATCATCAAAATTGGTAATTATAACAAAAATTAGGATTAAATACACCTTCTTTGCGAATTTCAATATATTCCCGTACCTTTTAAGGGGAGATAATTTGTAAAGAAATAAAAGGGAAAAACACATTTTTCACTTTTTTCAAAAATTTTGATGGTGAACTTTATTCTTTATTTAGTATATTTAAAAATCCATCTAAAACAAAGATTTTCACAAATTTTAAGAAAAATATATGGAGTGATTTTATTTTACGCAAAAGAAATTTGAATTTTCCCTACTGATCCTATATAAAGGTACTGAAATCATCAATTTTTCAAAGTAGTTTCTGCAAAAATTCTCGTGGTGGTAACTTTATAATCCAGATTAAAAGTACCAGTCTATGACTTACAGTGGTCAAAATTTACGAAAATTCTATGGATAACTTTTTAGACACCCCATCTACCTTAAAGACAGAAAAAAAAACAAGACAAAAACAAAACACAAAAAACAACATGATAAATTGTATATTTACTTTTGATAGAAAATTGAATTATGGTAGTTAATACAAATGATGCTTTGAAAAAGATCTTGTAATTGATCCAATCAGCAAACAAATATTTCAATGAACAAAAACGAAAGACAAGTTATACATTTATAAACTACAACTGACAAAAATGAAGCAATTCTAATTTTTTTTTTATCAAGACAAAAAAAAAAAAAAAAAAGAGAAAAAAATTATCTTACCTCATTATGTTTGCGTAGTCAAGGCATTTTACAATTTTGAAATTTGATAATTGACATTATTGAAGCAATAATGTATGAACAGTTTTGAAGTTAAAATTATTTTCCAGTCATTAAGTTTTAAAAAGCTATTGTTTCTTACTTAGAAGTGAAAGTTAAATTCCAAGTATCGTTAGGCACCTACCATTTTTATCTCCGAGGGGCGTTGGGGTAGAATTTATAAATAGCATTTATCGTCTTTATTTGCTATGGCAATGTTATTTTTTCTTTTAAGCCACAAGGTCGAAAACCATCGCTTCCCTATGATTCTCACATACTTGGTCGTTAAAATTCATTGACCCAAGTTTACCACTATTTATTTTTGTTGTCAAATTTCCGATTGTCCAAATTAAAAACTATTTTAAACACAGGAAAAGAATAAATTGCCGCAGGACAAAATTACCGATACTCTTTACTTTTTCTTAAGCAACATATCAGTACAGTTTGGTGGACGTGTCTAATTGAACTTTGCTTGCTAATTTGTTTCTTCATTCTTATAAACCAGACGTCATACGATCAATTCTAGACACAAAAACAATCGTCAGCTATAATGTCTCTCTTTTCATTTCAACTTCCGTTATACTTTACTGATCAATCCATGTCGTTACTTGCTTCATGCCTCATAATCAAACAAACTAAGATAATGGGCCAATTGAAAAACGGCGAGCAGCGCCTACTGGCCTCATTGAAGTCTATTGACAGATTTCATTTGTGTTTTTTTCTAAAATTCCGCTAATTATGTAAACTATGTCGCGTACACTTATTCAACATGTCATTATTTTCTATAGGCAATACGGATTCAGGGAAGTCTGCTTTGTATTCTCCCATTCCTTGTTGCTACAAGCAGACACGACTCAACCTACCGGAGCACCTGAGCTCATAATTGTTACAAGATTGCGTTGTTGAGTTGATTTTGTGTGGCTTTATGTTGTCTGTTGTTCGTGTTGTTCTCGTTTGTGTTCACTGGCTTGGTCTATGTCTTTTCGGACTTTTGATCTTGTTTCCTGTGCATGGTTGATATCCTCGGTGCCTGTTAAGATTCCCTGTAAAACCTATATACATGTAACGAATACGTTAAGTTGCTTCCCTTCCAATAATTTGTATACAATGCTGCTGACGAGAAGTTACTTCTACACAGGGAAATTTTGTTCACGTGAAATTCACAAGAAAAACGTGAAATCCACATGAAAAAAATCACGTGAAGTTCACGTGAAAAAAGTTCTCAACATTTTTAATGTTCTATAACTTTCATGCAATTCTACAAATATTTAGGAAAAATTCTCATTTTTCAGAATTTTCATGTGAAATTCACGTGAAAAAGTTAACGCGAAATTAACGTGAATTTCACATGATATTAACATGAATTTTACGTGAAATTCACGTTAAATTGCTTATTTAACATGAAATTCACATGAAAGTTTCACGTGAAATTCACGTTAACCCTGATTTCACGTGAATTTTACGTGAACAAAATTTCCCAGAACCACTATTTTTATTTCTCTATTTTCTTTAAAATTGGTTAACTTGGATGGTTTTTTTTGGTTTTGTTTTTGGCCATTGGAGATTGATTTTGTAGTCCATTTTTACCAATATAAATAAAAGCGTGCAATTTTCGACTGACACTTTGTTGAAGCTTATTGTTCATTAGTGCTTGCTCATTTATAAAAGCTATCACATGTCGAGATGCCTTCGCTTATATTATATAGTCATATAGAAATCTTTATTGTGATTAGCTTAGACGTTGTCACATGACATGTGATAATTCGCTGGGTCAACCGGTAATCGTTGAGTCGCATGGTAAGGTCACCCTCTCGTGAGAATTTGCACGTGAGCCCCAGGAGTTTTCTTCAACGTTGTATGGGTTGTATTTTTTTAATGGAAAAAGGTTAAAATGTCCGAAATATGTTTAAAATTTGATATTAAATTGTTTCATTTAAATATTCGATATAATATAACAGTTATCACCCTAGATGATATGTGACCCAGCATTTCTTTCCCCTCGAAAAGTAAGGTCACCCTCGGGGCAAGCCCTCGGGTGACCTTACTTTCTCGGGGAAAGAAACCACCGGGTCACACACCAACTAGGGTGACAATTGTATAATATATTAGCTTGTGTATTCATGTCAAAGATGCAGATATATTTAGACGATAAAGAGATGAGGAATAAGTGTACGCGACACAACCAACATTTAAGAAACGGCAATTTAAAAAATCACAATGGGAAACAGCCAGCAGTCTTCATCATAACCAGAGGTCACTGCTCGCCGTCTTGCATTGACCCAAGAATTAAAATACAATAAATAAGATTCAAACAAATCCCTAGATTATCGACGAAAGACCCATTTCTTGCCTACCCGTATAAAAATTGTCTCCATCATACCTTGTTGTGTTGCCAAGTTGTCTTTCCAATTGTACTTGATAGGAGTTGTCAGTGTTCTTGTTATATACACGGGTTGTGCATTTGCGGGATCGGTCACTATTTAAGCCAAACGAGAAGGAACTGGTAAAAAAACTGGCTCAACACGCTAATGGACGAAGAAAGTAATTTCTTTGTTTCCGTTCAAGATTGATTTTATTTATTCTTTGGTTTATTTGTCAATTGCAAATGACTTTTACCCATATGTTGAATAATTACAGAAGAACCGTTGACAGAAAATGCCGTTCCCTTGGTCCCATGTTGAATGACATCGATTTTTTCCCCGTGACTCCTGGTGACCTCGTCTAACCAGAACGGAAACATTGTGTATCATGTATCAAGCAATGATCATGCAACAGGTCGGGAAACGTATGACACATTCTTTATCAGATTTTTATGTAATACCCCACTCTTGTAAACTTTAAAAGACGAGTGTAGCATTATTGACATTTTGCAAAGAATTCCACTTAAACCGGTGCTAAGGGCGTTTCAAACTTGCAGTGAGGTGCGACGTTGTATCTGTAGAATGACGAACAGCCATTGAAGTGACGTTCCTCTGCTTTGCTCCTAACCCTAACCCTAACCCTTCCAACTTTTTTTTTCTAATACTGAACCGCCTATTGTATCTTATAAATATAAGAAACCTACATGTAACATTATTTTTAACTATACAAAAACAACAACTGATGAAGAACTAGACACGAATATTCCTTTGTCATGCGACTGTGCTAAATCTGATTTCAGATATGCTCCTTTTGATCATGTTGTTACCGGAGACCTTTCAATCGTCAATGACCCAGAGGTTATGAATTTCTTGAAAAAAGGACCAAAGTTTAGACCACCCACTAAAATTAATTGGAATTCCTGCCTAAACAGTATCAAAACTTCCCTTCTCTCTTATTGCAAATCTTGGATCAGGAGAGAAGGGGCCGACTCAAAATCTCTAGACCGTTTTATTAATAAATTTATGACAATTGTTCAACTCAGAATCAGCCAATTTCAAAATTCATTTGTAGATTTTAGGCCTAATACTTACCTTAATCGAATAAAGTCAAAAATCCGTTTACTTGGTTTGCGATACGTGTTTTTTCCCGCCGATAAAACAGCTAACAATGTCGTTGTGGTATGAAGAAAGTATTACCTTGAGGTTTTAATGCACGAAATAAAAAATTCGAACACTTTCGTTCCCGTGCATTCGACAGAATCAGGTATCATTGACGATCATATCATAGCGACCACAGCACTTCGAGTTGCCCCGACATACTTTAAGTCACCTATAGCTACTATGTACTGGATACCTAAATTGCACAAAAATCCATATAAATCTCGTTTTATCTCTGCTTCAAGTAAGTGTTCTTTAACCCATATTTCCAAAGTTCTATCTCTTACTTTAACTACTATGAAGGAATTTATTATTCAATACTGTGAAAGGATATTCGAAAACAGTGGAATTAATTATTTTTGGAGCGTAACAAATTCTCTTGATGTTTTGGACAAGCTTCGTGCATTTGAAAATACTTTCCAGACCATTGATAGTTACGATTTTTCTACTTTATATACTAACCTTCCACATAATCTGATTAAAAAGAAATTTGAATATTTGGTTAAATGGTGTTTTGACAAATCTAAAAGTGATTATATCTGTTCTAGAGTTTCAAAATTATTTAGTAAATCAATTTTTAGTAACGAGACTCAAAAAGGTTACATTAACTGTACTGATGCAGAAACTATTACCGCTCTCAATTATTTGTTAGATAATATTTACATACGTTTTGGTAAACAAATTTATCGCCAAATTATTGGTATTCCTATGGGTACTAATTGTGCGCCACTTATAGCCGACCTTTTCCTACTGTTATGAATCACAATTTATGGCTAAATTACAAAACGACCCCAACAAACAGAACCTAATCGAAACTTTCAATTATACTTTAAGATATTAAGATGACATTCTTGCACTCAACAATCCTTCAATTTCTAATTTTATTACAGATATCTATCCTTCTGAATTAACCTTGACCAAATCTAACGTCACCGGTGATAGATGTCCTTTATTAGATTTAGATTTAAGTATTATTGACGGAAAATTACAAACCAAAGTATATGATAAACGTGACGACTTTACCTTCCCTATTATAAATTTCCCTTTCTTGAAGGAGATCTTCCACTAGCGCCGTCATACGGGGTTTACATTTCACAGTTAGTTAGTTATGCTCGGATCTGCAGTGGTGTTTCTGATTTTAATAATAAAAACCGTTTTATTACTGAAAAATTATTAAAACAAGGTTATCGATACCACACATTAGTAAAATCTTTTTCTAAATTCTTCCACAAGTATCGATCTCTTATTGAAAAGTTTAATTGTACACGTCGTTTTCTTATAGTGAAAGGAATATCACATCCTGAATTTTATGGTAATGTATTTTATAAAGCTCACAAATTTAAAAGCAATCCATTAGAAATGAAAAATTGGCTTCAAAAGGATGGGTTGCGATAAGACCCTTTTTCAGCCCACCGCGAAAGTGAAAAATAAAATTAAGTAAATTCTATCACAAAATGTCTTGTTGGAAAGGTTAATATTTCTATTTTTTGAAAATAAACGTCTGTAGTTGTAAAGCTTATTTTTTTTTTTAGTATATGGTGCTTGAAATGAACCACCTCAAATGATTTTAACATTGTGCTTATTGGAAAGTTGCACAAATGAGTGATATATATCCTTCCCGGAAGTATATCCTTGCACGCGGAACCAGCTCCATATTTTATTCAAAAACTTGTATTAATAAAATACATCTTTTATGAAAGTTTCAAGCTGGTTCCTTGTGCAAGACAAACTTAAAATTTGAAAAGACTATAACTTTTTAACCTGTTGTCAATTGTTGAAAAATGTGCGAATTCTCTCCGTTTTATTCGTTTTTCTTGAGATTAGTGGTCATTTCAATTTCAAAATTGTTGTTTAAAGTGATGTATATATATGATAAACCTTTTATAGAATTTTAAACACTGGCTTCAAGCATTTTAGCACAAAATTTCAATTTATTGAAGCCCTACCTTGAAATTTTCTTTAAATCAAGATGAAATTTTCATTCAAAATTGTTCAATTTTGAACCCGATTTTCGAAGGTGTGTTCGTGCAAACGTATTTAAAAATAGTCTTTTACAACAGTACAATCATTTTGCTACAACATAAGATATAAAGTAACATGCTATGAAAAACTTTTTATTTATCGCCTATAGATGGGCCAAAATAGGGCCTTATCGCAACCCATCCTTTATTACGGAAAGGATATGAATTGAATATCTTGGTTAAATCTTTGAATTTAGTGTTTTTTGGCAGAAATATTGATAACTTGATACTTGCTTTAAAACTTCCATAAACGTTTTTAATATTGTCATTTTTAAGCATTATAGCGATCAAGCGTGTCGGTTTTGTGTGATGACACTTCACTAAATCATTATTGTTTGAAGTGTTGTGTCGGATTTAAGATCGATACGTTTGATTTTTTTACATCAGTCGATTGATGATTCTCAGCTAGCTGTCAGCAACAGCGAGTGTTCTATAGAGAATTTCCTTTTGTTTTTTCTTGTTTTTTGTCTCTCTCTCTCTATTGGAATTGGTCTTTGATCGATTTGATTTTTATTGTGTGATTAGTTTTTGTTCTTTGTCTTGGAATATTAAGAGGAGGAAGGTTGGGCCCAAAAAAACTAGTTTAACCCCGCCACATATTACATGTGCCTGTCCTAAGCCAGGAATCTTTGACAAAGCTTTCGTTTGTACTTGTCTTCTTGATGTTTTCTGTTCATTGTTTAAGAAGGGGGTCTATCTGTGACTATTTCAGGGCTGGATTTGAATTATATGAATTTTATTTAGACCATGGGCCAATTGAAGAACCGCGAGCAGTGCCAAATTGCCTCGTTGAAGGCTGCTGGTGGTTGTCCATTGTGGTTTTTCTAAATTGCCGTTTAATTGTGGGTTGTGTCGCGTACACTTATTCCACATCTCATTATTTTCTATTCATTGTTATATTTATAATGTTATTTCGTGTCATACATATATTCATTCCATATCACTTCTTTTTTTCAAAATTTCATGCAAAAGGTAAAGCAATTGATCCAAGAAATTCAAACCAAAGGTCAGAACGACAATTAATCTACATGAAAAGAAACAAATGCTTTAATGGTAAAGGGTTCCAAACCCCGAAACCCCATATCTAGATATGCTACTATAGTCATGTTTTTGACAGACAACATTATTATTGTATTTATATACATGACAATGCGTGAAGGAGACGCTCTGGGCTGATGAAAATTTAACTTGAAAGGCAAATATATTTTTGTTTTTTGTACAGACAGTGATTTTTATTAAAATAAAATTTATATAGAAATATATCCATACACAAGCATACAGCTCTACCTCAACCATAACTAAAATAATAAAATAAATTACAATCATCCTAAAAGTATCTATATAAAATAGCATGTATAAACGAATATTATATAGAAAAAATAAAATATATTCATAAAATTAAAAAAAAAAAAATCTACAAAAACGTGTAGTGAATACATGTGTTAAACTAAAGGACATTCTTCTCTGAAGTCATGTGAAAAAAAAAACAATATCAATTTTAAACATGTATTTTCATGTGGCATATTAACTCAATCTGAGTAAAAATCATTGTATGTGAAACATTTGAAAAAAACTCTTCAACTTGAAAAAAATTACGAGATCTTACTAGAATTTATAAGTCCTAGAATTTTTTGTTTTCCATCGTTCCTAAAGTTTGTTGTCATAATTCCTGTACAAATAATGACATTTAATGATTATATTTTTATACCCCCCGCAAACAAAGTTTGGGGGGTATATAGGAATCACCCTGTCTGTCTGTCTGTCCGTCTGTCTGTCCGTCCGTCTGTCCGTCTGTCCGTCTGTCCACATACCTTGTAAGCGCAACTCCTCCTAAACCCCTTGATGGATTTTGATGAAATTTTACACAAAGGATGTACACGATATGGAGATGTGCATGAAGAATTTTGGTTGCTATCAGATATCATTCAAGGGAGATAATTGGACTTAGACTTTTTGAAACATGTTGTTCAATGGGAGACCTCATAAGCGCAACTCCTCCTAAACCGCTTGATGGATTTTGATGACACTTTACATAAAGGATGTACACTATATGGAGATGTGCATGAAGAATTTTGGTTGCTATCAGATATCATTCAAGGGAGATAATTGGACTTAGACTTTTTGAAACATGTTGTTCAATGGGAGACCTCGTAAGCGCAACTCCTCCTAAACCGCTTGATGGATTTTGATGACACTTTACATGAAGGGTGTACACTATATGGAGATGTGCATGAAGAATTTTGGTTGCTGTCAGATATCATTCAAGTTAGATAATTGGACTTAGACTTTATAACTTGGTGTTCAATGGGAGACCTCGTAAGCACAACTCCTCCTAAACCGCTTGATGGATTTTGATGGCACTTAACATGAAGGATGTACAATATATGGAGATGTGCATGAAGAATTTTGGTTGCTGACGTTTATCATTCAATATAGATAATTGGACTTAGAATTGTTAAAGCGGGGGGTATCCTCCGTGAGCTCGCTCACAGTATTCCTTGTTAGACTTGACATATCTGAAAGTGAATATCCATCATCTGTAGAATTTATCATGCTAAATTTGATTTCTAAAAAACAAACACTTTGAAGGGAGTGTAAATGAGAGGATGTGACTAAAAATGCTTAGATACTTGGAAAAAGACGAAAAATTGCAAAACAGATAAGTTGATAATTTTTAAATACTTTAAAGAAATATAAAATAATATCTTTAGACCTAGTCATGCCTTATGTTCAGATTTGAAGTTAAGTTAACCCTGTGTTCACGTTTTTTCTTATTCTTAGTGTTATTTTAAGAATTAGAAGAAACATTATTCTATCTTTCAATAATTTTTTTCGCAAACTGTAAATTCGAAATAAAGAGTGTTTTAAAATTCCAGGGCCTTACTAAGCAATTGTTTCTATTACCTAAAGCTTTACGCCTGGAAAACGCAAAAGCTCAACATATCAGAACGATGTGGTTACGATAATTCTTAACCTTATTTGTTAAACCTCAGAATGTCAATCCATTAAAAATCGAACATGGAAATCGAATGTTATCATATCCATGTTGTTATTTATTTTGTTGGTTATCACTTAGATAAGCACGTTTTGCTGAGTCAGTCTTTTGCTGATTCTCAGTTCACTTGCGTTGTAATAATCCAGTTGCGTTTTAGCTACATTTTATAACTGAAAATTATTTCCCATCTCCGCCCTTTTCGATCGCCATTTTGTCAATGATTTCGAATAACGATTTGTACTATTAATGCAGATTTGAATCCCGAAGGGTCAAAAACACATGCAGACATGCAGTTAAAATTATTGTACGTGGTCACTATCACAAAATTTGCGATTCAACTTTGAAAAATATAAATGACTTTTTATACGACCGCACCATTTTTGTGCTCGTTTTTTTTAAGGATGTATTCTTCTGAGGGGTCAAAATTTTCCTCAATCAAGTTTTTTCCCAAAACCTACATTTTTGAAATGCTAAGACCCTGAGAAAATCAAATTTACTAAGAAAACAATATGTCCGTGTACATTTTAGTTTGATACAGCCATTTAAAAAGGGCCTATTTTGACAATTTTCCCAAAATTTCATCATTTTTGGCCTATTTTGAGGTAATTTTCTTTAAAATATCAAGTTTCAAAATCAAGTTTTCTCTCAAAGTTTCCATATTGATAGATGCCATGATTCTGAACAAATTTAACTTTAAAAAAGTATATGTCCGGGATGATATAAGAAAGTTTAGTCCCAAAAATGTGCCTTTTTAGGTCATTTTCAAGACACCATAAAACCGGTAAAAATCAATATTTTTCAAATTTTCTATCATACCAAAACCTCAAAACTCTCCATTTTCGTTTGAAATAATTGGAAAAGTATATCTTTTTGAATTTAGAAAAAAAATTATATGAATTGCATGAATATTTTGTTGGAAAAATGAATTTTACTACCCCTACCCTGAAATTGGCTAAATTATGATCTAGATCAATGATCTAATTTGGCCAAAAATTAAAATGTTGCATATCTCAAAAACTACTAATCATATCTTTATAATTTTTTGACAAAATTTAGATGGATCATTATTTGATATATATCCACTAAAAGTTTTCAATTATAAAACAAGGTTTAAAAATTATTCACAAACGAGATTTCAACGAGACTGAAACCTCAGAAGAATACCCCCTTTTAATTACGATGTCGTCGTTGTCGCAGCGTCTAGATCCTCCGATCTGTAGACACATTGTTTCTGTGTAATAACTTAATTAAGTTGTACTTGACGAATTGATTTAAATTCAATATGATGCTTGAAAGCACGAAAGACAGCGCGTTAAACCATTTGGGGCGTGTGGTCGCTATTGTTTCAGTAGGGCCAAAAAGGGCTTAAAGGTATCGACAAACCTGCTTCCTAGCGATTATTTTTCATCTGATTTTGATGGGCCTTTGATCATTCTTTTTTTCATTGTGTTTCTAAAATAATTATGTCAACAACATATGTCAAAGTTTTTGGTGTATCTTGCACCGTTATAATGCTGATAGGAGTTAAAAATAGGGCCTCGTCAAAAAAGGAAACTTCTTAACTAGTGGTATGATCTATGATTTTTAAAATCATAAATGTAAAAATTCTTGGCTCTGTTTTCCAATCCAACCAATGAGTGGTCAAAGGTGCCCCCCCAAAAAACCACCAATAATATAAGAGTTAATCTTATATCAATACGAATTTATTTAGAAAAATGTCAAATATGCATAGAAAATCGTCCACAGAATGCATGCGTCAAAAAGCTTTTGGGGTCTGTCATGGGCTGCATGTGGCTTCAATATATGACTGTCCATATTGGGCTTTTGGAGTTATTGCTTCACGTTTTTGCAGCCATGAAAGTGTTGATAACATGAACATGAAATGACGATGAGATGGAAGGAAACGGCCAATCGGTGAGAACAGTTTGAACTGTCACTTGGAAAGGGAGAGATTGGTAGATTGGTACCAAAGCCGGGTAGCGCAATTAGTTCTTTAACATTTCTCGATTGGAACTACAAATATCATAGTACCAACTTGACATTGCTCACTTCCAAGTTGATATTTCTCAGTTCCAAATTGACATTTCTTGGTTCCACGTTGACATTTTTCAGTTTTATGTTTACATTTCTTACTTCCAAATTGACGTCATTTCTTACTTTCAACTTGACATTTCTTACTTCCAAGTTGGACCTGAAAAATGCCAACATTGAACTGAGAAATGTCAACTTGGATCTACAAACAAGATCAATGCGTGAAAACTTAATTTAAAATTTTCGGTATGATGACCACACAAGATGAAGAGTCTGACGAAACGGAGAGAATCCCAGAAGATTTCTTTAAAACGAAGCTGAAAATTGACGATCCGGTACATTACCACCGAGCGCATCGCTTTTGTAATGATTTTGCAGAAAAAAGTTGAGAATTGTCAACTTCAGGACAAAACCCATCGTTTGTCGTTTTGTCAATTTTAAAGATAGATAAAAGGTCAGGAAACAGGCAAGTGAATTAAAAGAAACTAACTTTGGAATAAGTGAGCAATTTCCGAAAGTAGTCAACGATAGAAAAAAAAGCGTTGTGGCCCCACTTTCAAGAAGCTGGAAAACAGAAACAGAACTCTGTCTTTAAAAGAGACCGTCTTTTCATTAACAGTGAAGAGTTCATCCCTGCTCCGAAGACGAAATTGAATCTATGAAAAAAAACCAACTAATTGAACAATTTCAGGTCGTAACTTGCAACATGTTTGTTATGACGTGACATTTAATAAAAGTCCTATTAAAACTTCTCATATGCCAAGGTACATGTATTTTGGTTAAACCTTCTATTGGTACATAAATAGAATATGGAAAGTATTATTGCAACGACCCTAGCATTAACAACATCATAGCCGCTTATCTTTGCACCATGGGCTATGTCGCATAAGTGCTATGTAGAAGAAAAATCCGCAAATTATTGCAGTCAATACTTATTATTTTACTTACAATATTTTGAAAGTTCATTTCAGTCAGACGCAATTCGAAATTATAAGAAATAATCTATGGCCGCCCGATGTTTATTGGAGATTTTAACATGGGTTACCATTGTTTTCGGTAAAATAGATACATGTACCCATGTTAAAATCTCCAATAAACCACGGACGGCCATGGATTAGTTCTATTCATATATGCCATGTAGACCTATACGATGCAAGACACAGTTTCGTATAAAATACTAGTGAGTTTTACCAAATACATTAAACACAGGTAAGGGAATCCCTGTCTATTCATATAGCTGAAGTGAAAATCATCAAATATTTTAAACTTTTATGATTGTTTAGATATATTTTTGTATTAAAAATGCCACAACAGGTTTATTTTCTTTTTTAAATTTTTTTTATAAGAACTTCAGTGTGAAGGGAGACAACTATAAATCCCGCCATATTTGCAGATGTCAAAATGACACTTTTCAGGTAAACAAAAATATTTTTCTTTAGAGCTGGAAAGCGTACCCTTTTTGTTCCAAATTTTTGCCCTAAGTGACATGCTCTTTCAAGCGATCTATTATTGAAATTTGGTCACAAGTCAGTGGAATTTAGCCTCAGAAATGGGATGACACCCATAAATTTTACACAAAACACCCCCTTTTTTGTTCATTTTGGACAGTTTTGATGAAATATTCAAATATGAATAAGTCTACTATGTGGGTTCCATTAAAAAGTGGTGAATTTCAGCTTTTTATTGATATATAGATGTCCATATTACAGGAAAATATCTTATTTCCATTCAAGCATGAAGGTGATGTTGCTTTCATCTGATGACGTCACTTTGCAAAACTATACCTTGCACCCTTTAAAGGCATATATACTTACTTTATGAATCATTTTAGGGTCTACTTGGTTTATTTAGGTCTTGGATACAATTGTCAATTTGTTAACATACACAATACCAATGTATTGGTACAATTTTGGCTCAGTAACATTCATAATTCTCATGAAAACTCCATAGTTACCAGTAAAACACTCAAAGTCATTATGCAATATGTGACGTCATTTCATACTTTTGCGACGTTTCATGTCTTTCGCATTCACAGAGGGAACAATATGTGACTTAGAAACCATTTATAGTACATAAAATTATAAATTATCATTCAACCATCTACCACATGTATACAGTAGATGCTTTTTTTTACATTTAGCTAGTAAAGTATGTTAAATGGGTATTGCACAAACCATCTGTAATACCCAAATTCTTAAATAAACTTAAAATGACCCTATTTTATGGCAAAACTAGGTAAAAAAAAAATCCCTTTGAATGTTTTTTTAGATAAACTATGATTAATTGCCATCACAATATCATTTTTATTAAGATAATTATGTTAGATTGTTTAAAAAGCATAGTATTGATATAAGCTTCACATTTCAGCTGAAAACAGTTCATGAATGCAAAAAATCCAAAAATCTTCATCGCAAGGTCTTGTATGAGGATCTGTATGTTTTCGCTATTTTTTATCGCAACGACAAAAATAAGGTAACATTGTGTTCGCAATAAGATACCGAAACAGAAAAATTTGCTTTCATCAGAATATTCATGCATCATAATGCTTTAAACGATGCAAGACACAGTTTCGTATAAAATACTAGTGAGTTTTACCAAATACATTAAACACAGGTAAGGGAATCCCTGTCTATTCATATAGCTGAAGTGAAAATCATCAAATATTTTAAACTTTTATGATTGTTTAGATATATTTTTGTATTAAAAATGCCACAACAGGTTTATTTTCTTTTTTAAATTTTTTTTATAAGAACTTCAGTGTGAAGGGAGACAACTATAAATCCCGCCATATTTGCAGATGTCAAAATGACACTTTTCAGGTAAACAAAAATATTTTTCTTTAGAGCTGGAAAGCGTACCCTTTTTGTTCCAAATTTTTGCCCTAAGTGACATGCTCTTTCAAGCGATCTATTATTGAAATTTGGTCACAAGTCAGTGGAATTTAGCCTCAGAAATGGGATGACACCCATAAATTTTACACAAAACACCCCCTTTTTTGTTCATTTTGGACAGTTTTGATGAAATATTCAAATATGAATAAGTCTACTATGTGGGTTCCATTAAAAAGTGGTGAATTTCAGCTTTTTATTGATATATAGATGTCCATATTACAGGAAAATATCTTATTTCCATTCAAGCATGAAGGTGATGTTGCTTTCATCTGATGACGTCACTTTGCAAAACTATACCTTGCACCCTTTAAAGGCATATATACTTACTTTATGAATCATTTTAGGGTCTACTTGGTTTATTTAGGTCTTGGATACAATTGTCAATTTGTTAACATACACAATACCAATGTATTGGTACAATTTTGGCTCAGTAACATTCATAATTCTCATGAAAACTCCATAGTTACCAGTAAAACACTCAAAGTCATTATGCAATATGTGACGTCATTTCATACTTTTGCGACGTTTCATGTCTTTCGCATTCACAGAGGGAACAATATGTGACTTAGAAACCATTTATAGTACATAAAATTATAAATTATCATTCAACCATCTACCACATGTATACAGTAGATGCTTTTTTTACATTTAGCTAGTAAAGTATGTTAAATGGGTATTGCACAAACCATCTGTAATACCCAAATTCTTAAATAAACTTAAAATGACCCTATTTTATGGCAAAACTAGGTAAAAAAAAAAATCCCTTTGAATGTTTTTTTAGATAAACTATGATTAATTGCCATCACAATATCATTTTTATTAAGATAATTATGTTAGATTGTTTAAAAAGCATAGTATTGATATAAGCTTCACATTTCAGCTGAAAACAGTTCATGAATGCAAAAAATCCAAAAATCTTCATCGCAAGGTCTTGTATGAGGATCTGTATGTTTTCGCTATTTTTTATCGCAACGACAAAAATAAGGTAACATTGTGTTCGCAATAAGATACCGAAACAGAAAAATTTGCTTTCATCAGAATATTCATGCATCATAATGCTTTAAACGATGCAAGACACAGTTTCGTATAAAATACTAGTGAGTTTTACCAAATACATTAAACACAGGTAAGGGAATCCCTGTCTATTCATATAGCTGAAGTGAAAATCATCAAATATTTTAAACTTTTATGATTGTTTAGATATATTTTTGTATTAAAAATGCCACAACAGGTTTATTTTCTTTTTTAAATTTTTTTTATAAGAACTTCAGTGTGAAGGGAGACAACTATAAATCCCGCCATATTTGCAGATGTCAAAATGACACTTTTCAGGTAAACAAAAATATTTTTCTTTAGAGCTGGAAAGCGTACCCTTTTTGTTCCAAATTTTTGCCCTAAGTGACATGCTCTTTCAAGCGATCTATTATTGAAATTTGGTCACAAGTCAGTGGAATTTAGCCTCAGAAATGGGATGACACCCATAAATTTTACACAAAACACCCCCTTTTTTGTTCATTTTGGACAGTTTTGATGAAATATTCAAATATGAATAAGTCTACTATGTGGGTTCCATTAAAAAGTGGTGAATTTCAGCTTTTTATTGATATATAGATGTCCATATTACAGGAAAATATCTTATTTCCATTCAAGCATGAAGGTGATGTTGCTTTCATCTGATGACGTCACTTTGCAAAACTATACCTTGCACCCTTTAAAGGCATATATACTTACTTTATGAATCATTTTAGGGTCTACTTGGTTTATTTAGGTCTTGGATACAATTGTCAATTTGTTAACATACACAATACCAATGTATTGGTACAATTTTGGCTCAGTAACATTCATAATTCTCATGAAAACTCCATAGTTACCAGTAAAACACTCAAAGTCATTATGCAATATGTGACGTCATTTCATACTTTTGCGACGTTTCATGTCTTTCGCATTCACAGAGGGAACAATATGTGACTTAGAAACCATTTATAGTACATAAAATTATAAATTATCATTCAACCATCTACCACATGTATACAGTAGATGCTTTTTTTTACATTTAGCTAGTAAAGTATGTTAAATGGGTATTGCACAAACCATCTGTAATACCCAAATTCTTAAATAAACTTAAAATGACCCTATTTTATGGCAAAACTAGGTAAAAAAAAAAAATCCCTTTGAATGTTTTTTTAGATAAACTATGATTAATTGCCATCACAATATCATTTTTATTAAGATAATTATGTTAGATTGTTTAAAAAGCATAGTATTGATATAAGCTTCACATTTCAGCTGAAAACAGTTCATGAATGCAAAAAATCCAAAAATCTTCATCGCAAGGTCTTGTATGAGGATCTGTATGTTTTCGCTATTTTTTATCGCAACGACAAAAATAAGGTAACATTGTGTTCGCAATAAGATACCGAAACAGAAAAATTTGCTTTCATCAGAATATTCATGCATCATAATGCTTTAAACGATGCAAGACACAGTTTCGTATAAAATACTAGTGAGTTTTACCAAATACATTAAACACAGGTAAGGGAATCCCTGTCTATTCATATAGCTGAAGTGAAAATCATCAAATATTTTAAACTTTTATGATTGTTTAGATATATTTTTGTATTAAAAATGCCACAACAGGTTTATTTTCTTTTTTAAATTTTTTTTATAAGAACTTCAGTGTGAAGGGAGACAACTATAAATCCCGCCATATTTGCAGATGTCAAAATGACACTTTTCAGGTAAACAAAAATATTTTTCTTTAGAGCTGGAAAGCGTACCCTTTTTGTTCCAAATTTTTGCCCTAAGTGACATGCTCTTTCAAGCGATCTATTATTGAAATTTGGTCACAAGTCAGTGGAATTTAGCCTCAGAAATGGGATGACACCCATAAATTTTACACAAAACACCCCCTTTTTTGTTCATTTTGGACAGTTTTGATGAAATATTCAAATATGAATAAGTCTACTATGTGGGTTCCATTAAAAAGTGGTGAATTTCAGCTTTTTATTGATATATAGATGTCCATATTACAGGAAAATATCTTATTTCCATTCAAGCATGAAGGTGATGTTGCTTTCATCTGATGACGTCACTTTGCAAAACTATACCTTGCACCCTTTAAAGGCATATATACTTACTTTATGAATCATTTTAGGGTCTACTTGGTTTATTTAGGTCTTGGATACAATTGTCAATTTGTTAACATACACAATACCAATGTATTGGTACAATTTTGGCTCAGTAACATTCATAATTCTCATGAAAACTCCATAGTTACCAGTAAAACACTCAAAGTCATTATGCAATATGTGACGTCATTTCATACTTTTGCGACGTTTCATGTCTTTCGCATTCACAGAGGGAACAATATGTGACTTAGAAACCATTTATAGTACATAAAATTATAAATTATCATTCAACCATCTACCACATGTATACAGTAGATGCTTTTTTTTACATTTAGCTAGTAAAGTATGTTAAATGGGTATTGCACAAACCATCTGTAATACCCAAATTCTTAAATAAACTTAAAATGACCCTATTTTATGGCAAAACTAGGTAAAAAAAAAAAATCCCTTTGAATGTTTTTTTAGATAAACTATGATTAATTGCCATCACAATATCATTTTTATTAAGATAATTATGTTAGATTGTTTAAAAAGCATAGTATTGATATAAGCTTCACATTTCAGCTGAAAACAGTTCATGAATGCAAAAAATCCAAAAATCTTCATCGCAAGGTCTTGTATGAGGATCTGTATGTTTTCGCTATTTTTTATCGCAACGACAAAAATAAGGTAACATTGTGTTCGCAATAAGATACCGAAACAGAAAAATTTGCTTTCATCAGAATATTCATGCATCATAATGCTTTAAACGATGCAAGACACAGTTTCGTATAAAATACTAGTGAGTTTTACCAAATACATTAAACACAGGTAAGGGAATCCCTGTCTATTCATATAGCTGAAGTGAAAATCATCAAATATTTTAAACTTTTATGATTGTTTAGATATATTTTTGTATTAAAAATGCCACAACAGGTTTATTTTCTTTTTTAAATTTTTTTTATAAGAACTTCAGTGTGAAGGGAGACAACTATAAATCCCGCCATATTTGCAGATGTCAAAATGACACTTTTCAGGTAAACAAAAATATTTTTCTTTAGAGCTGGAAAGCGTACCCTTTTTGTTCCAAATTTTTGCCCTAAGTGACATGCTCTTTCAAGCGATCTATTATTGAAATTTGGTCACAAGTCAGTGGAATTTAGCCTCAGAAATGGGATGACACCCATAAATTTTACACAAAACACCCCCTTTTTTGTTCATTTTGGACAGTTTTGATGAAATATTCAAATATGAATAAGTCTACTATGTGGGTTCCATTAAAAAGTGGTGAATTTCAGCTTTTTATTGATATATAGATGTCCATATTACAGGAAAATATCTTATTTCCATTCAAGCATGAAGGTGATGTTGCTTTCATCTGATGACGTCACTTTGCAAAACTATACCTTGCACCCTTTAAAGGCATATATACTTACTTTATGAATCATTTTAGGGTCTACTTGGTTTATTTAGGTCTTGGATACAATTGTCAATTTGTTAACATACACAATACCAATGTATTGGTACAATTTTGGCTCAGTAACATTCATAATTCTCATGAAAACTCCATAGTTACCAGTAAAACACTCAAAGTCATTATGCAATATGTGACGTCATTTCATACTTTTGCGACGTTTCATGTCTTTCGCATTCACAGAGGGAACAATATGTGACTTAGAAACCATTTATAGTACATAAAATTATAAATTATCATTCAACCATCTACCACATGTATACAGTAGATGCTTTTTTTTACATTTAGCTAGTAAAGTATGTTAAATGGGTATTGCACAAACCATCTGTAATACCCAAATTCTTAAATAAACTTAAAATGACCCTATTTTATGGCAAAACTAGGTAAAAAAAAAAAATCCCTTTGAATGTTTTTTTAGATAAACTATGATTAATTGCCATCACAATATCATTTTTATTAAGATAATTATGTTAGATTGTTTAAAAAGCATAGTATTGATATAAGCTTCACATTTCAGCTGAAAACAGTTCATGAATGCAAAAAATCCAAAAATCTTCATCGCAAGGTCTTGTATGAGGATCTGTATGTTTTCGCTATTTTTTATCGCAACGACAAAAATAAGGTAACATTGTGTTCGCAATAAGATACCGAAACAGAAAAATTTGCTTTCATCAGAATATTCATGCATCATAATGCTTTAAACGATGCAAGACACAGTTTCGTATAAAATACTAGTGAGTTTTACCAAATACATTAAACACAGGTAAGGGAATCCCTGTCTATTCATATAGCTGAAGTGAAAATCATCAAATATTTTAAACTTTTATGATTGTTTAGATATATTTTTGTATTAAAAATGCCACAACAGGTTTATTTTCTTTTTTAAATTTTTTTTATAAGAACTTCAGTGTGAAGGGAGACAACTATAAATCCCGCCATATTTGCAGATGTCAAAATGACACTTTTCAGGTAAACAAAAATATTTTTCTTTAGAGCTGGAAAGCGTACCCTTTTTGTTCCAAATTTTTGCCCTAAGTGACATGCTCTTTCAAGCGATCTATTATTGAAATTTGGTCACAAGTCAGTGGAATTTAGCCTCAGAAATGGGATGACACCCATAAATTTTACACAAAACACCCCCTTTTTTGTTCATTTTGGACAGTTTTGATGAAATATTCAAATATGAATAAGTCTACTATGTGGGTTCCATTAAAAAGTGGTGAATTTCAGCTTTTTATTGATATATAGATGTCCATATTACAGGAAAATATCTTATTTCCATTCAAGCATGAAGGTGATGTTGCTTTCATCTGATGACGTCACTTTGCAAAACTATACCTTGCACCCTTTAAAGGCATATATACTTACTTTATGAATCATTTTAGGGTCTACTTGGTTTATTTAGGTCTTGGATACAATTGTCAATTTGTTAACATACACAATACCAATGTATTGGTACAATTTTGGCTCAGTAACATTCATAATTCTCATGAAAACTCCATAGTTACCAGTAAAACACTCAAAGTCATTATGCAATATGTGACGTCATTTCATACTTTTGCGACGTTTCATGTCTTTCGCATTCACAGAGGGAACAATATGTGACTTAGAAACCATTTATAGTACATAAAATTATAAATTATCATTCAACCATCTACCACATGTATACAGTAGATGCTTTTTTTTACATTTAGCTAGTAAAGTATGTTAAATGGGTATTGCACAAACCATCTGTAATACCCAAATTCTTAAATAAACTTAAAATGACCCTATTTTATGGCAAAACTAGGTAAAAAAAAAAATCCCTTTGAATGTTTTTTTAGATAAACTATGATTAATTGCCATCACAATATCATTTTTATTAAGATAATTATGTTAGATTGTTTAAAAAGCATAGTATTGATATAAGCTTCACATTTCAGCTGAAAACAGTTCATGAATGCAAAAAATCCAAAAATCTTCATCGCAAGGTCTTGTATGAGGATCTGTATGTTTTCGCTATTTTTTATCGCAACGACAAAAATAAGGTAACATTGTGTTCGCAATAAGATACCGAAACAGAAAAATTTGCTTTCATCAGAATATTCATGCATCATAATGCTTTAAACGATGCAAGACACAGTTTCGTATAAAATACTAGTGAGTTTTACCAAATACATTAAACACAGGTAAGGGAATCCCTGTCTATTCATATAGCTGAAGTGAAAATCATCAAATATTTTAAACTTTTATGATTGTTTAGATATATTTTTGTATTAAAAATGCCACAACAGGTTTATTTTCTTTTTTAAATTTTTTTTATAAGAACTTCAGTGTGAAGGGAGACAACTATAAATCCCGCCATATTTGCAGATGTCAAAATGACACTTTTCAGGTAAACAAAAATATTTTTCTTTAGAGCTGGAAAGCGTACCCTTTTTGTTCCAAATTTTTGCCCTAAGTGACATGCTCTTTCAAGCGATCTATTATTGAAATTTGGTCACAAGTCAGTGGAATTTAGCCTCAGAAATGGGATGACACCCATAAATTTTACACAAAACACCCCCTTTTTTGTTCATTTTGGACAGTTTTGATGAAATATTCAAATATGAATAAGTCTACTATGTGGGTTCCATTAAAAAGTGGTGAATTTCAGCTTTTTATTGATATATAGATGTCCATATTACAGGAAAATATCTTATTTCCATTCAAGCATGAAGGTGATGTTGCTTTCATCTGATGACGTCACTTTGCAAAACTATACCTTGCACCCTTTAAAGGCATATATACTTACTTTATGAATCATTTTAGGGTCTACTTGGTTTATTTAGGTCTTGGATACAATTGTCAATTTGTTAACATACACAATACCAATGTATTGGTACAATTTTGGCTCAGTAACATTCATAATTCTCATGAAAACTCCATAGTTACCAGTAAAACACTCAAAGTCATTATGCAATATGTGACGTCATTTCATACTTTTGCGACGTTTCATGTCTTTCGCATTCACAGAGGGAACAATATGTGACTTAGAAACCATTTATAGTACATAAAATTATAAATTATCATTCAACCATCTACCACATGTATACAGTAGATGCTTTTTTTTACATTTAGCTAGTAAAGTATGTTAAATGGGTATTGCACAAACCATCTGTAATACCCAAATTCTTAAATAAACTTAAAATGACCCTATTTTATGGCAAAACTAGGTAAAAAAAAAAAATCCCTTTGAATGTTTTTTTAGATAAACTATGATTAATTGCCATCACAATATCATTTTTATTAAGATAATTATGTTAGATTGTTTAAAAAGCATAGTATTGATATAAGCTTCACATTTCAGCTGAAAACAGTTCATGAATGCAAAAAATCCAAAAATCTTCATCGCAAGGTCTTGTATGAGGATCTGTATGTTTTCGCTATTTTTTATCGCAACGACAAAAATAAGGTAACATTGTGTTCGCAATAAGATACCGAAACAGAAAAATTTGCTTTCATCAGAATATTCATGCATCATAATGCTTTAAACGATGCAAGACACAGTTTCGTATAAAATACTAGTGAGTTTTACCAAATACATTAAACACAGGTAAGGGAATCCCTGTCTATTCATATAGCTGAAGTGAAAATCATCAAATATTTTAAACTTTTATGATTGTTTAGATATATTTTTGTATTAAAAATGCCACAACAGGTTTATTTTCTTTTTTAAATTTTTTTTATAAGAACTTCAGTGTGAAGGGAGACAACTATAAATCCCGCCATATTTGCAGATGTCAAAATGACACTTTTCAGGTAAACAAAAATATTTTTCTTTAGAGCTGGAAAGCGTACCCTTTTTGTTCCAAATTTTTGCCCTAAGTGACATGCTCTTTCAAGCGATCTATTATTGAAATTTGGTCACAAGTCAGTGGAATTTAGCCTCAGAAATGGGATGACACCCATAAATTTTACACAAAACACCCCCTTTTTTGTTCATTTTGGACAGTTTTGATGAAATATTCAAATATGAATAAGTCTACTATGTGGGTTCCATTAAAAAGTGGTGAATTTCAGCTTTTTATTGATATATAGATGTCCATATTACAGGAAAATATCTTATTTCCATTCAAGCATGAAGGTGATGTTGCTTTCATCTGATGACGTCACTTTGCAAAACTATACCTTGCACCCTTTAAAGGCATATATACTTACTTTATGAATCATTTTAGGGTCTACTTGGTTTATTTAGGTCTTGGATACAATTGTCAATTTGTTAACATACACAATACCAATGTATTGGTACAATTTTGGCTCAGTAACATTCATAATTCTCATGAAAACTCCATAGTTACCAGTAAAACACTCAAAGTCATTATGCAATATGTGACGTCATTTCATACTTTTGCGACGTTTCATGTCTTTCGCATTCACAGAGGGAACAATATGTGACTTAGAAACCATTTATAGTACATAAAATTATAAATTATCATTCAACCATCTACCACATGTATACAGTAGATGCTTTTTTTTACATTTAGCTAGTAAAGTATGTTAAATGGGTATTGCACAAACCATCTGTAATACCCAAATTCTTAAATAAACTTAAAATGACCCTATTTTATGGCAAAACTAGGTAAAAAAAAAAAAATCCCTTTGAATGTTTTTTTAGATAAACTATGATTAATTGCCATCACAATATCATTTTTATTAAGATAATTATGTTAGATTGTTTAAAAAGCATAGTATTGATATAAGCTTCACATTTCAGCTGAAAACAGTTCATGAATGCAAAAAATCCAAAAATCTTCATCGCAAGGTCTTGTATGAGGATCTGTATGTTTTCGCTATTTTTTATCGCAACGACAAAAATAACTTAGGTAACATTGTGTTCGCAATAAGATACCGAAACAGAAAAATTTGCTTTCATCAGAATATTCATGCATCATAATGCTTTAAACGATGCAAGACACAGTTTCGTATAAAATACTAGTGAGTTTTACCAAATACATTAAACACAGGTAAGGGAATCCCTGTCTATTCATATAGCTGAAGTGAAAATCATCAAATATTTTAAACTTTTATGATTGTTTAGATATATTTTTGTATTAAAAATGCCACAACAGGTTTATTTTCTTTTTTAAAATTTTTTTATAAGAACTTCAGTGTGAAGGGAGACAACTATAAATCCCGCCATATTTGCAGATGTCAAAATGACACTTTTCAGGTAAACAAAAATATTTTTCTTTAGAGCTGGAAAGCGTACCCTTTTTGTTCCAAATTTTTGCCCTAAGTGACATGCTCTTTCAAGCGATCTATTATTGAAATTTGGTCACAAGTCAGTGGAATTTAGCCTCAGAAATGGGATGACACCCATAAATTTTACACAAAACACCCCCTTTTTTGTTCATTTTGGACAGTTTTGATGAAATATTCAAATATGAATAAGTCTACTATGTGGGTTCCATTAAAAAGTGGTGAATTTCAGCTTTTTATTGATATATAGATGTCCATATTACAGGAAAATATCTTATTTCCATTCAAGCATGAAGGTGATGTTGCTTTCATCTGATGACGTCACTTTGCAAAACTATACCTTGCACCCTTTAAAGGCATATATACTTACTTTATGAATCATTTTAGGGTCTACTTGGTTTATTTAGGTCTTGGATACAATTGTCAATTTGTTAACATACACAATACCAATGTATTGGTACAATTTTGGCTCAGTAACATTCATAATTCTCATGAAAACTCCATAGTTACCAGTAAAACACTCAAAGTCATTATGCAATATGTGACGTCATTTCATACTTTTGCGACGTTTCATGTCTTTCGCATTCACAGAGGGAACAATATGTGACTTAGAAACCATTTATAGTACATAAAATTATAAATTATCATTCAACCATCTACCACATGTATACAGTAGATGCTTTTTTTTACATTTAGCTAGTAAAGTATGTTAAATGGGTATTGCACAAACCATCTGTAATACCCAAATTCTTAAATAAACTTAAAATGACCCTATTTTATGGCAAAACTAGGTAAAAAAAAAAAATCCCTTTGAATGTTTTTTTAGATAAACTATGATTAATTGCCATCACAATATCATTTTTATTAAGATAATTATGTTAGATTGTTTAAAAAGCATAGTATTGATATAAGCTTCACATTTCAGCTGAAAACAGTTCATGAATGCAAAAAATCCAAAAATCTTCATCGCAAGGTCTTGTATGAGGATCTGTATGTTTTCGCTATTTTTTATCGCAACGACAAAAATAAGGTAACATTGTGTTCGCAATAAGATACCGAAACAGAAAAATTTGCTTTCATCAGAATATTCATGCATCATAATGCTTTAAACGATGCAAGACACAGTTTCGTATAAAATACTAGTGAGTTTTACCAAATACATTAAACACAGGTAAGGGAATCCCTGTCTATTCATATAGCTGAAGTGAAAATCATCAAATATTTTAAACTTTTATGATTGTTTAGATATATTTTTGTATTAAAAATGCCACAACAGGTTTATTTTCTTTTTTAAATTTTTTTTATAAGAACTTCAGTGTGAAGGGAGACAACTATAAATCCCGCCATATTTGCAGATGTCAAAATGACACTTTTCAGGTAAACAAAAATATTTTTCTTTAGAGCTGGAAAGCGTACCCTTTTTGTTCCAAATTTTTGCCCTAAGTGACATGCTCTTTCAAGCGATCTATTATTGAAATTTGGTCACAAGTCAGTGGAATTTAGCCTCAGAAATGGGATGACACCCATAAATTTTACACAAAACACCCCCTTTTTTGTTCATTTTGGACAGTTTTGATGAAATATTCAAATATGAATAAGTCTACTATGTGGGTTCCATTAAAAAGTGGTGAATTTCAGCTTTTTATTGATATATAGATGTCCATATTACAGGAAAATATCTTATTTCCATTCAAGCATGAAGGTGATGTTGCTTTCATCTGATGACGTCACTTTGCAAAACTATACCTTGCACCCTTTAAAGGCATATATACTTACTTTATGAATCATTTTAGGGTCTACTTGGTTTATTTAGGTCTTGGATACAATTGTCAATTTGTTAACATACACAATACCAATGTATTGGTACAATTTTGGCTCAGTAACATTCATAATTCTCATGAAAACTCCATAGTTACCAGTAAAACACTCAAAGTCATTATGCAATATGTGACGTCATTTCATACTTTTGCGACGTTTCATGTCTTTCGCATTCACAGAGGGAACAATATGTGACTTAGAAACCATTTATAGTACATAAAATTATAAATTATCATTCAACCATCTACCACATGTATACAGTAGATGCTTTTTTTTACATTTAGCTAGTAAAGTATGTTAAATGGGTATTGCACAAACCATCTGTAATACCCAAATTCTTAAATAAACTTAAAATGACCCTATTTTATGGCAAAACTAGGTAAAAAAAAAAAATCCCTTTGAATGTTTTTTTAGATAAACTATGATTAATTGCCATCACAATATCATTTTTATTAAGATAATTATGTTAGATTGTTTAAAAAGCATAGTATTGATATAAGCTTCACATTTCAGCTGAAAACAGTTCATGAATGCAAAAAATCCAAAAATCTTCATCGCAAGGTCTTGTATGAGGATCTGTATGTTTTCGCTATTTTTTATCGCAACGACAAAAATAACTTAGGTAACATTGTGTTCGCAATAAGATACCGAAACAGAAAAATTTGCTTTCATCAGAATATTCATGCATCATAATGCTTTAAACGATGCAAGACACAGTTTCGTATAAAATACTAGTGAGTTTTACCAAATACATTAAACACAGGTAAGGGAATCCCTGTCTATTCATATAGCTGAAGTGAAAATCATCAAATATTTTAAACTTTTATGATTGTTTAGATATATTTTTGTATTAAAAATGCCACAACAGGTTTATTTTCTTTTTTAAAATTTTTTTATAAGAACTTCAGTGTGAAGGGAGACAACTATAAATCCCGCCATATTTGCAGATGTCAAAATGACACTTTTCAGGTAAACAAAAATATTTTTCTTTAGAGCTGGAAAGCGTACCCTTTTTGTTCCAAATTTTTGCCCTAAGTGACATGCTCTTTCAAGCGATCTATTATTAAGACTTGAAATTTGGTCACAAGTCAGTGGAATTTAGCCTCAGAAATGGGATGACACCCATAAATTTTACACAAAACACCCCCTTTTTTGTTCATTTTGGACAGTTTTGATGAAATATTCAAATATGAATAAGTCTACTATGTGGGTTCCATTAAAAAGTGGTGAATTTCAGCTTTTTATTGATATATAGATGTCCATATTACAGGAAAATATCTTATTTCCATTCAAGCATGAAGGTGATGTTGCTTTCATCTGATGACGTCACTTTGCAAAACTATACCTTGCACCCATAGTGCAGGACAAAATGTCTGCCATTTTTTACGTTTTTGTGCATAATATATATTATGACGTCGCTGGTTTTAGCGTTAAAGTAACTGTGACGTCGACCCGGTGTTTACACGGCTTCCGCTTTTCGTCATGGTTTACTTTGTTGGTGGGCGTGGTCTTGCTCTGCTTTTTCAGCTTTTTCAGCCGCATATTACGTTTAATGTCGCATGCTTTAATTTTATTTTTTGTTTACATCCTAATGTTTTTCACTTTTATCAGCCACTCTTACAGTTACATTACTAAGCTTATTCGCTGTTAATGTAATGTATCATCAATATGTTTAGGCTTTTTATCTGTTAATGTTCCGTCTCTTGATGTTGTTGTATTTGATTTGATGTTATTTGATAAACTTTCAGAAGAATGTCTTATCTTTTATGTAATAAATGTTTTTGTCACACTATTTATATAGGGGGAGGGCAAGAGGGGGTCCCGTCCCGAATTCCCGTCAAAATAATTTTACAATCCCATTTTCCCGGATAATAAAAACTACCGATCCCGCATCCCGAAAAATAAAATGCAGATTCCCTTGTCCCGCTACTCGCTTTTCCCGAATTCCCGTTAAATTATATGGCCAATCCCGGCGTCCCAGAAAAGTTCTTCCCGACCCTCTATATAACTACTCATATGATACTTCAAGTAACGTAAAACATTTCTAATTGTTCTGTTCAGTGAAATTTTATAAAACTTTTGTTATTCACAAAACAGATCTTTATCAAGATATATACACTATAATAGGTACATTGTTATTGTTTTGAATTTGTTTGTTCTGGGTCGACAAACAATTACTAAATCAATGCTTTTTGTAATACTTTTTACATGATTAAACTTTTTGTTTAATGTAAAACACCATCAATTAAAAGGGTTTGGATTTTTGTCATTTATATTTTAGTCTACATAAAACTAAAGCGATCAATGCTTGAACACGCGTTATTCAGTGAGTGAGTGAGTTGGTGTTTTATGCCATCGCAACGCTATATAGGTTATTTAAAGGCGATAAACATGAAAAAGGATGATAAGAAAAACATAAAGTGATGATTATAGATAATATACCGGTATTGGGATTGGGTGGGAAAAAGGGAAGAGTAAATTTTGAAGACCACATGAAAAAAGTAGAGGTGGGTAGGGTTAATAATTGAGCCCATTTGGTGCACTACTTGGCGGTCCACAAAGATTTTTTTTTAACGTGCATGAAACAGGGCACTCTCCACACAGGTTTGGACCACTATAGTCACCGGACAGGGTTTCTGTATTATAGACCTGACAACACCTGCAGATGAGGACCACCCTATTCCTTCACCAAGGGTACACACTTGGTCGCTCTGTGGGCTTAGCACTAACTCGATGTCAGAATCTCTAAGTCACCTCTTACGACAGGCTAGGTTCTGCTGCAGAACTTTTGACCTCCTTGGTCCAACCTGGGACCATGAAAATTCAGGAGGAAAGGCGTGGTTGCTTGGTTGATTTTGTTCTTGTAAAATAGATTAATCAACAAGTAAAAGGGATTAGAAATAAAAATGACAACAAAGTTCCAGAAAATAAATATTGCTACGCCTGACGCACGTTTTGTCTACTCAAGACTCATCAGAGGCGCTCTACCTACAATATTGAAAAAGCCAAACACTATATGAATATGAAGATCACAGAACAATAATATAAAAAAATGTCGAATTGGGAAACCAAATTATGACTTAAGATCAACCTTTGTCTGGGGTAGGAAGAACTTTAGGTCTTTTGACAAATTACAGAAGTGTTGATGCCGGAGCGGGCTAACCTCGGTGAATTAAAAATCCACAAGCACTGCTGACCATGACGGATATAAAACATAAAAGTTACAACAAAGTTCCGGAAAATATAAACAAAAGTTGGATCATAATTGCAAATCATATTGACAGTAATAAACTAAGTTCTTCAAATTTTCATTTGTATGTGTGTGGTGTGGCATATTGCATTGGACCATCTCTGTTTTTACACTTTGCACAGAGTCGATATCTTGTGGAGGACGCTATGTACAGTGTAGAGAAGTATGTATTAGACACGTAAAGAACAGCTACTTAGTCCTGCGAATTATGCAAAAAGAATGTTTCATTTAATTGGTAATTCTTACTGACTCACTGGATTGACTGTTGGCAACGCGACGGATGTGCTATAGCAAGCAGGTACTGCATACTCTTCCGGAGCACCTGGGTTCGCTTTCATTGCGACTTGAGTTCGATCGCGTTGTTAATTTATGTTATAATAAGTTGTTTTTGTGTTTTAATGTTTTGTGTAGTTTTCTTGTGCTGTAAAATTGAAGATAAGTAATATACATTTATAAATTTCAGTTGACTAAAAAAAAAAAAAAAAAAAAAATAAATAAAAAACAACTTTTAGTAGTTTTTTTTAACCAAGACCTATTTTCTTTTAATAAGAACCAGCTTACCTGAAACTTATTCCTTATATTAGGGTTGTCAAGGCAATTGACAATAAGGAGATTTGAATAATTAAAAGTATTATCATATGAACACGTTTGAAGTTTTATTATTTTCCAGTCATTAGGTTTTTAAAAATCTATTGTTTATTACTTGGAAGTGTAAGTTAACTTCCAAGTATAGTAGGAGCGAACCATTTTTTTTTTCATAGGGAGGCCGCGATAGAATTTATCCTAAGGACACAGGGGAGAATCGGTATATCGGTAAAAATGAGCGTGAACAATTTTCCTATGGCGGTCAAGTATTGTGCGTGATCGCGAACAATTTTGTACCGGATCGTGAACAACGCATATTGGCGTGATTTCATAGAATTTACTAAAAATTAAGAAATTACAAACGTCATTCAAAAAACTAAAAGCGTCTGGCAAAATAACTATGTTTCCTTTACTGAAATACATTTTAACATTTTGCTTTGGAAATTCCATTTATCCTAAAAACGTAAAGGCGCTATCCTACCCAACGTTTTTTTACGTGATAGTTGAATTAAAATAACAATTTATTTCAAATAAAACTTTAAATATGTTAAAAAACTGAAAAATATTTTGATATTTAACATTGAAAATGTCTCTAAATATAAAATATTCCATTTATTTTATTTAAATGGAATATTTAGGGGGGGAGTGTAAAAACGATTCAGAATTTGCCTTTTATGATCGCGAACAATTAGGTACCTGCAAAATTCGATCGTGAACAGGACAGCGTGACCACATTAAATATAATATATATTTTTAATTAAACCTTCGATTTAATGATAATTTTAATATTTAATTCATGATTATAATGAATAACAATTTTTTGTATCATTATGAGTATGTTCATGATAAAATCATTGAAAACTTTAAATTTTGTCCAGTAGCAAGGTTTTAAATTAAGTAAAAGATAAAAGTACAACTTAAAGAACCTCCTATATAACTTGTTCAGACAGGCAACATTTTTTTTCCCGAAAAATCCAAAATCGCTACCCTTAATCCCCAATAGCTATATATAGCTTTCATCTGATTGATCAGTGGTTTCTATCCTTTTTTTTAAATTGGACATTTTAATGGTGATTTTTTTTTCAGTGTACGTATATAGAATAAGATTGCAGCAATATTTGTTGAAAAAGTGATGTTTTTTTTTCTTTCCAATACTAACAGTGCAATTTTAGTAATTTTCATAATTTTGCTCACCCGGTACTCTAAGGTAGGGGTTTCGCATCGTTCCAGACTAATCAAAAAGGCTACAATTTGCAATTTTTTTAAGGATGCTCATTGTCCAAAGTATCGTCTTTATATTCTTATCGTTCATCAATAAAAAAAAGTAATAACATATCTGGACAAACAGGCACCAATGGTACATTCGAGTGTCAAAAGTCCGAAAAAGTAACGGCAAACCCGGTGAACAAGAACAGAACGAGAAAACACAAAACAAAATCAACCGAACAGAAATTAACAGAGTAAACTCGGGTGCTCCGGAAGAGAAAGCGGTTCCTGCCTGCTAGCACACCCGCCGCGCTGTCAATTTCCAATCCAGTGTGTCCAATCCGGTAATAAGGAAGATAAAACAAAACCCTACGAGAAACCAATCTGTGATTTTACATTTTGAAAAATTTTGACATATTATGATAATTATTTCTTTTAAAAGCATAGGCACCAATTCGAGTGTCAAAAGTCCGAAAGGGCAACGACAGAACCGATAAACATAAACAAGAACAGCACAAGGTAACACAAAACACAAAATCAACCGAACAGAAATCAACAACGCGAACTCAAGTCGTAACAAGAGTGAACTCTACCGGTTTTCCAAGTTTTCTACTCCTAGCGTGTCTGATGAAGGTTAATCCAGAAAAGCGCTTCACACGCAGTGAAATTTTGCTTTTGTACATTTATTAAAATCATTTCAATATGTGGATCGTGTCTTTTTGGCACATATTCCATATTCTTTCGTTTTTAATCTAAATCTGGTTGGTTTTCAAAATTGAGAATGTCGTCTCTAGATGATTCTGGAAACACATCTTGATCTAAGACTTGTTGTTCGATTTCTGTTGTAATATCCTGTGCATCATCTTTTTATGGAGTGTTAGCCAATACCTTTGATTTCATCTCAGATCTTAGTTGCGACGAATTCGTGCAAGGAACAACCTCTCCTGGGTTTCTGTTTAGACACAAAACCCTGTTGATTGTGCTTTCTCCAGCAACAAATATTACACTAGAACTGTACGACTGGTTAATGTTTTTCAATTTACTGACTCTTTTGACCAACATACAAAAATACTTTCGCTGCAACCAAGTGATCAGTTGACATACATATCTTTCTGGAACATGATAATACACTGGAGTACTATATTTAAAAGCTGGCACTGGGCATTTACACACAACTGCAAAAACGACATTTTCTGTTGCTGAGATTTTTGTTCTTTCCTTTAATTCCTGAAAAATAAGTTTTATATATACATGTCAATCTATTTAAACGCTTAAACTCTTCATTATCTAAAACATTCGATATTGACTAATAAATTGTTCGCGATCATAGTTCACGATCCAAAACTAGCGGTGCCAAATTGTTCGCGATCCCAAAAATAACAAAAACTACATAAAATGTCCAGTTTCTCTCTTGCATTTGAAAGAAGATATATTTTTAGCTCTTGGTAAATGAAATAATGATATTTGAATCTAAATCACCATATTTCATGCATTTTAATATTAATATGAAGCAGAACACACATGTTTTGTTTACAAAATGTGTTGAATTCTGACCTATTAATATCAACATACTATCTGTCTTTTCAAAATTTGAGAAAGCTATTCAATTTTAAGTAAAACGGCTTTCATGCTTCAATTTATTAAGTTAAACCATTTTGCCAGACATAATTTGTTTTTTTAATTTTGCTTTTTTAACGTGCTATAAAAGAAAAAAGAATGACCTTCTACGAAAAAAATCCAATATGCGTTGTTCACGATCCGGTACAAAATTGTTCGCGATCACGCACAATACTTGACCGCCATAGGAAAATTGTTCACGCTCATTTTTACCGATATACCGATTCTCCCCTGTGAAGGATGTACAAACAAAAAATGCTGCTGATGAAAGGCCATGCTATGAAATATGCATATACAGCATAACCAAATTAAACGTTTTAATTCTGTTCCGCTTTATTATTTTGCATATAATTTGAAATCAAAAGTCAAAAACCATGCTGGTTGACTAGAGGATCCCGACAATAATGACATGCCTGGTCGTCAGAATTTTATGACTCGAATTTACCACTAATATATTGTTTTCTAATTTCCGATTGTCTCAATTCAAAACTATTTTAAACAAAGGAAAAGAATAAATTTTCGCAGGACAAAATTACCGATACTATCAACTTTTTCTTAAGCAATTCACCTATCAGTACAGTTTGGTGGACGTGTTTTTCAAAAGACTATCGTCTAATTGATCGTTGCTTGCTTATTTGTTTCTTCATTCTTAAACAAGACGTCATACGATCGAATCTAGACACAAAAACAATCGTAAGCTAAAATGTTTCATTTCACCTTCCGTTATACTTTAATGATCAATCAATGGCGTTACTTGCTTCATGCCTCATATTCAAGGAAACTAAGATAATGGGCCAATTGAAAAACGGCGAGCAGTGCCTACTGGCCTCATTGAAGTCTATTGACAGTTTTCATTTGTGTTTTTTTCCGCTAATTATGTAAACTATGTCGCGTATTCAACATGTCATTATTTTCTATAGGCAATTCGGATTCCGGGAAGTCTGATTTGTATTCGTCCATTCCTGTGTTGCTGCAAGCAGACACGACTCAACCGACCGGAGCACCTGAGCTCATAATTGTTACAAGATTGCGTTGTTGAGTTGATTTTGTGTGGCTTTATGTTGTCTGTTGTTCGTGTTGTTCTCGTTTGTGTTCACTGGCTTGGTCTATGTCTTTTCGGACTTTTGATCTTGTTTCCTGTGCATGGTTGATATCCTCGGTGCCTGTTAAGATTCCCTGTAAAACCTATATACATGTAACGAATACGTTAAGTTGCTTCCCTTCCAATAATTTGTATACAATGCTGCTGACGAGAAGTTACTTCTACAAATCTGTATATACAGCATAACCAATTGACTGTTTTCTAACATTGTCTAATATCCAGCTTTGTTATTTTGAAGTTCAAATTAAACAATATTTCAAGCTGACTGTTCAATTAGAATTCGGCTGTTGGTTGTACTGGGGGTTACCAAACTATTCTGTTTGTGTCTCACAACCCTGCTGTGTTGTGTTTTACTACTTGATCTTAAGCTTGCAAAAGTAGACGGCATAAAACCTGGTTTAACCCACCACTTCTTGGGAAGTGCCTGTACCAAGTTAGGACTATTGCAATCTTTAATTCTTCTGGTTTTGTGTTTCTCTCAAATAAAATTACAACAAAGTTCCATAAAAAGCTTCTGTATTTTGTTCATGATAATTTTCATATCCTACATGTCCTATTATGCTCGATTTATAAAACCTAATTCCAAGAAAAATTTACAGTGGCACACTATTTTACGTAACTATATTTTATGGGTTAAGCAAATTTTACAGTGTTACACTAATCTATGTAACTATATATACTATGGAATTGAAGATCGCAATGGAAGAGGGAGGTTTGGCGCCATAAAACCTGGTTCGTTTGAAATGCCTGTACCAAGTCAGAACCATTGCGATCCACCAATTCTCCGGTATGACTGATTTGTTTTTGTCATTTTCTCTGGACTATGAGATTGATCATTCAAGTTCGGTAGTTTTGTTATTACCTTTATTTCCATAAAACTTGATTACAACGTACCATTTGTTTTACAAATGTGAATGTCTTTACCAATCCCTTAAATTTCTCTGACACGGGGTTGGCTTGTTGTGCCTTTTTGTTTATGACATTTGAGATCGATCAATAATTTCATTATTACCCTTATAAATAAAACACGTGCAATTTTCGACTGACACTGTTGAAGTTTTTGGTTCATTACACAGGCAAAATTTAGACATACGTCTGACATACGTTAGTAAAAACGTGCGTCTGACGTAGTGTATAAACGTACGTTAAACATATGTTTCTAACCGCCGTACGGAAAACGTACGTGTAATAATGTGTCAAAACATACCTCAGTTACGTTTTTCAAACGTGCGTCAAACATACGTTTACCATACGTCAGAGGTATAGTTTCCTAAAATGTATGAAAATAGTGAGATATTTATTTAGTGTGTTTTAATATGAAATGAAAATTTGCCAAAATAAATTTTTAACTTGCATCAAACGTACGCGGTTAGAAACGCCAATTAAATATGCGTCAGATGACATGCGTTTAACGTGCGCCAGACGCATGTTAAACGCAGTCCACATTTTGCCTGTGTAGTGCTTTCAATTGCTCATTTTGGTATAGATTATCACATGTAGATATGCCTGCACTTATATGTTAGCTTGTGTCTTCATGAGAAAGATGCAGCTATTTTTGCCTACCCGTAAACAAATTGTCCCCATCATACCTTGTTCTGTTGCCTTACCAATAGTTTGATAGGCGCTGTCGGTGTTCTTGTTATATTGTTTCAATGTATCAAGCAATGATCATGCAAGAGGTTGGGCAACGTATGACACATTCTTTATCAGATATGTAGGTAATACCGCATACTTGTGAACTGTAAAAGACGGGTGTAGCTTTATTGACATTTTGCAAAGAATTCCGCTTAAACCGGTGCTAAGGGCGTTTCAAACTTGCGTTGAAGTGCGAGGTTTTATCTTTAGAATGACGAACAGCCATTGAAGTGACGTTCCTTTGGTTTGTTTCATTGTTATATTTGTTATGTAATTTCGTGTCATGCATAAATTTATTCCATATCAGTTTTCTTTTTAAATCCCATACAAAAATGTAAAGCAGTTGATCCCAAGAATTCAGGTCAAAGTTCAGAACGACAGAAAGGGATCACGGCCCATTTTTGACCGAAAATCTGCAGGAAAAGACAGCTAATTTTCCAAGAAAAAGGCCTAGGGGTTCTAGGCTCGAAACTCCTATCTGGATTCTCTAATAATAAGCAGAGACATGTATTTGCCGGGACTCATTTTAAAAGTAATTTTATATCTAAAAACATGTTCTGATAAATGCTTGAAGGGTTAATAAAAATTTGAACTTTACAGGCAAAAATAATTTGGGTTTTTGAAGATAACGGCTTTATTTAAATACTTTTTTTTATAAAAAATATATTCAGACACAAGTATACAACTCTACCTCAACCATAACTAAATTATATAAAAAAAGATTCTATCATTCTAAACGTATCTATATAAAATAACATGTATAAACGAATATTACATGTATATAGACAAAATAAAATATATTTATAAATTATAAAAAAAAAATCTACAAAACGTGTGGTGAATACATGTGTTTAACTGAAGGACTTTCTTCTCTGAAGTCACATGAAAAAAATTAAATTTAAAAAATAACACAATCAATTTTAAACATGTATTTTCATGTGGCATATTAACTAAATCTGAGTAAAAATCATTGTATGTGAAACATTTGAAAAAAAAATTCTTCAACTTGAAAAAAATTACTAGATCTTACTAGAATTTACAAGTCCTGTTTTCCATCGTTCCTAAGGTACGCTGTCATAATTCCTGTATAAATTACGACATTTAATTATATATTTTTAGACTTGACATATCTGAAAGTGAACATCCATTTTCTATAAAATTTATCATGCCTTGAGCTAAATTTATTTTTATATGGATTCTTAAAAATACTAATTTTTGTGAAGCACTTTGAAGAGAGTGTAAATGACAGGTTGTGACTAAAAATGCTTAGATACTTGGAAAAGCACAAAAAAATGCCTCTGCAAAACAGATGAGGTGATAATTTTTAAATACTTAAAGTAATATCTTTAGACCTAGTCATGCTTTATGCTAAGATTTGAAGTTATTTACACTGTGTGCATGTTGAAGGAACTGGGTAAAGGAAATGTTTTTCTTACTCTTAGTGTTACTTTAAGACTTCAATAAAGTTTTTCGCGAAATGTAAATTCGATATAAAGAGTGTTTTGAAAATCCAGTGTCTACTGACAAGTGTTCCTATTACCTAAAGCCTTACGCCTGGAAAACTCGAAAGCCCAACATATCAGAACGATGTAGCTACGAAAATTCTTCGCCTTATTTGTAAAACCTAATAATGTCACTCCTTTGAAAAAAAATAAATAAACGGAATAAAGGACAAACTCATTCAGAATTGATGATACATTTACACTAATAATTTTTATGACATAAAAGGTTGAAACGATACATGTAATACGAATTTTAAGAAATTATTGCGTATTTTCTCTTCATATGCAATTCATTTTCCTTTTTTTTTTAAATTTCAAATGAAGTGACATTCCTTGCATTTTATAAATAAACCTTTCAAGAATGATAAAGTACGGCTGAGACTCGACAATTCAAGGTAAAAGCCGAGTGATGTCGGCATTTCACGGAAAAGGCCGAGTGATGCTCCGATAATGATTGTCGTGATATTTTCTCAGGCATTAATTTATGTCACTTGATGAAGACACAGGCGCAACTTGATTCTTTGCGACTCTTGGCGTCTCGGTTGACTGAATTTGTTTTTGGTGTTGGACGACAGCCTGATCGACGATTCCTATCATCTTCGGTTTTTTCTTATTAACGGGGATTGGTAATGGTTTACTGGAAGCAAAATTACGCCATTTATCGACACATTTTTGCGCCGCCTGGTTGCGTTTGACGTACAACGATCCTTTTAATGATTTCATTTTGAAAGCATTGGCTAGAACAACGTCTCTCAGAAGCATGTATTTTTTGTGCTCCTCGGGCTTCATCGTTCTATTCATCTCGAGAGTTTTTCGATTTTTATCTGCTATAAGTGTTGATTTTGGCGGGACTTGTTCGTAAACAGGCGATACCAAAAATTCTAGCATCATCTCATTGATCTTCATTTCTTTGGCTTCTTCGTTTTCAAAAATGTGGGTACTGGCGCAAATATGGATAAGTGTGGAGAACCTATGATACAACATTCCAAAGAACTGTATCAACAGAAGAATTCCAAAGACGATTGAAAACAACAAAGCGATTGGAACAATTTTCAACGAATCAGGATTCCCGTAACAATCGGCTAGAATGGTGAGCGTGCCGGAAAATGCATTTACCTGCGTAAGACCGTACATAACAGTCACGAGGATTGCATTTAATAAGAAAACGAATAAAGAGACCCGGTTCCTAAGGTCAATAAGGTCTTCTGCTATCTGTTTCTCTTTCTGTTCATCTTTTTCAAGTGGTTTCAGATATCTTTTTATTGTTTTCTTCCAAAATCGCGATTCTTGGTCAGATAGTTTCTTAGCAAATTTGTCAGCATACACATGAAAAGTATCGAATACATCAGGTTTTTCTTTCTTCTTCTTCTGTTTTCCTTTCTTTTGTACATCATTTTGTCCTTCGTCTATCAGATTTTCATTTGAATCTTGAATGCTATTTTGATCGGCAAAATTCGTATCTTTGTTTTCGTTGGCATCTGAGGTTTCTTTATTAAAAGAGAAAACAATTATAAAAATAAAGGTTATAACAAATTTTCCAGACGACTCTCAAATGTTGGAGGAGAAAAGGAAATAAAAATTGTGTGTTGTGATGATGTCTGCTTTTTCATGCTGTTTTTGTTTGGTGTTTTTATGCAGTCTGTTTGTTTTTGCATGAGATTGTCGTTCTCTTTGCTGATTTCAATGTAGTTTTTATGTTGTCTTCGTGCTGTTCTCGTGCAGTGTAGTTGTTTTGTGTATATTATGTTGCATGGTTTTCTTGCTGTTCTCATTCGTTTTGATTGCAGTGTAGTTGTTTTTGTGCTTTCTATGCTTATTTTTGATCTTCTCATAGACGAGAAGACTGTAATGAAGTCTTCTTGGTGTGTTTTTATGTTGTCTGTTTCTTCGTGATATATTTGCTGGCGTTGCTTTTTACAGTATGGTTGTTTTCTCTGAATTTATGTTGTCCGTTTTTTTTTTGCGCGGTTCTCGTTTGCGTTGCTTGTTCCAGAGTGGTTATCTTGTATGTTAAAATGCTTTCTGTTTATTCGTACTTGCTCGATCGTGTCGATTCGTCTACTCTTGCCTTTGCTTTTTCTAACCTTTTACATTCGATGTTACGTATTTGGTACTCACCTTTCAAGGTCTCTTCCGTTTCCGGTTTCACCACACTTTTCACCTGGTTAAGCATGTTCTTGTATAGAAAATCTTCTTTGGTGTAATCGTTTGTAGGGCAACATATACAACTGAAATGAAAAACAATTTCTCTACGTTACATGTACAATGCTACACGAACTAGTGTAATTGAAATGCCAACAGGGTGCCGTTAAATAGCCTAATGCGCACGAAAACTTATTTAATTTGCATATGATTAGCGATCGCTTTATGAAACAGCTTCCAGATCTCAAAAATATACTATAAATGAAAAAAAAATCTCAAAACATTTTAACCTAACATTCAAAAGGCGAGATTTAAAGCAAGTGAAAATTAATAACGAAGTAATTTTCACGACTGAACTCTTGGTATGACTATCAAGGTAAGATATTTTTTTCCCTTTCGAGATGGTTTGAAAATTTCTAAATTCTTTTACCTGAAAAATTTTCCAAATGAAAAGAAATGTCCCTTTTCTTCTTGCTCTGGTTTGAACTTTGGTTTGCCTTTCTCTGATTCTGTTTGGACTGTTTTAGTCTCTCTCGTTCCCCAGGATACAACATGTAGATTACCAATGGAATACAAGAACATTAGCATGGACATTGAGGGGATGGCCAAGAAATACAACAGCCCTGGTAGAAGGCAGATAAACTCCTACAATGTTTCACAAAATAGATTAAAACTACATACATCGAGATATCACTAGCGAAAACAATATTTAGATATCTGCCCACGTGCCCCTTATTGAGATTAAAGATCAAATGGCGCTGGTTGTTTTGTAAAATATGTTTCGGTATAGGTTCGACTACAGCTGAGGCCACCGAAAAATTTTTAACTTCTCAATTCGGATGGAAAGTTGGATAGCTTTTTAGATCGTTAAAAAGAAAGAAAATATTTAAACGATTAAATATCGGGTTAGCATTCAGCCCACAGAGGGACCAAGTGTGTACCCTAGTTGGCTGAAAAGGGTGATCCTCGTCCGATCGAGGTAGTTTTGACCATAGTGATTCAACGTGTGTTGAAAGTGCCACACTTCATGCATGTCAAAGATGCTTTGGTTGATCGCCAAATAGTCCACCAGAATTTTCCACCCAAACACACCTCCTCTCTCCCTGTGCTCTTCAAAATTTACTGTTACTTTGTTTCCCACCCCTCCAACATATTTCTCATCATTTCATGTTCATTTTATCAACCTCTTCATGTTCATCCCCTTCATAGTCTTGCAAGGGCTTATAACACTCACTCACTCAGTCACTCAAAGAAAGCGAACCATAATGCATTTAACATGTTTGATACATGATAGATTAATTGCATTTTGCAATGTGAATTCAAAAGAATAAGTCCCAACCGAAAAAAAAATCGGTGGATCATTGTTTTATATTTACCTTTGGGTGAATGACGGCTGCAATAACAAACACCCCAGCGACAAATATGACGAATATTGTTGACATGGAACACATGCCGTCAGCAGCGGCGTCTCTGATGACGCCAATCAAGACTATCACCATGACGATGACATAGATGGAAGACAAAATGGCGGCGTATTGTAGCTGAAACGAAATGTAAATATTTTTAGCTTTTTGTGTAAATGAAGTACTTTTACATTACACATTCAAAACAATACTAAGCCACTATTAAGCCTTTATATACATAATATTTTAATGCTTCACAATAGTTAAAGTCTTGTACTTCCATGAAAGGTTTAAAAATCAAAGCAAATCATATGTTATGCATGAAAAAATTGAAAATATTTTCTAATTATTTTTCAAGACCAATTTTAAAAATGAGAGCATTTACCTGCCGCTGAGATGAAGCATATAATGTCATTAACATAAATACAGCAACTGGTATCAGGTTCAAAATCAAGGACAACCAAGGAGGAATTGAGTCGAATCCGACAATAATGGCGCCAAAAATAATCATGAAAACAGTACCAGGCGTGAGTAAGGTTGACACAAATAAAAACACGTGATAAATAATGTAAGGGAGAGATATATTCTCATTGTTCTTGGTAACTTTCTTCCAATCAAGGATCAGGTCAAGAATATTAGCCATTGTTGATGGCGTCCATCTTCGTCTCTGGTTGTAAAATTCGTAAAACCCTTCCGGTGCAAATGTGTATGCGTCTGATTCTGCGCAGTATTCCACTTTCCAACCTTGCTTCAGCAGAAGTGTGCAAAGCCACCTGTCTTCACCTATAGATATAAATTATAGGAAAATTTAGTTTAAATTTGTAGATTTCAAAACCTTATTCAAAAGACATTAGATTCACCAGTAACTCTCTTATAAAGTTGATTTTGAATTGAATGTATTTTATTTTGACCTTTGACCAATCGCAAAAGCGAGCACCGCATACTGGCCTCGTTGAAGTCTGTTTTTCATTTAGGTCTTTTAAATTTTCCGCTTATTTATGTGATCTGCGTCGCGTACACTTATCCCACATCTCATGATCTCCTATCTGTTTCTAAGGTTTCAGTTCACAATCATGTGTTTAAGTTTTTGGCTGGTAACGCACACTTTCAAAAAGATCTTACCTTGGTCATATTGAACAAAATGTTGTGCTTCTTTAGCAACAGTGGAATATGTTTTAAGGACGTTCGGGGCTAAGATGGCGGATCCTCTAAACAAACTGAAACATCCGGGACTGCAGAGTACACATCCAATCACGTGCTCAGTAGCTTTTTGTAACCAATGGCTAATGGCGTATTCAAACATTTGGTACCAGACCATTGGACCTATTAATATAAGGATAACTAATAAAAATATAAGACATGTGCAGAATGGGCAAGTTAACACGAACGAAAACAACATACAAAACAGACAAAAAATAACAAGTAAATCTGTGAGCTAATGCTCACTAGTGATACCCCCGCTCCCCAAACTAAGCCATGCATACAAGCTTGAATACTCTGCAGACAGGAAGTAGTTGACCTAGGCACATAAAATCACTATACACCATATGGAATTATAGGATAAAGCTATATACAAAATATCAGACCTCTATCTCATGTAGTTGCTTGGGAAACTGTGACGGAAATTTTGCATTTATGTCCATTATGTGTAAAAACCTAAGTATTCGGTAAACAGGAAGTAGTCTACCTACGACCATAAAATCGGTATACACCATATGGTCCTATATGATAAAGCTGTATACAAAATATCAGACCTCTATCTCATGTAGTTGCTTGGGAAAATGTGACGGAAATTTTGCATTTATGTCCATTTTGTGTAAAAACCTAAGTATTCGGTAAACAGGAAGTAAACTACCTAGGAGCATAAAATTGGTATACACCATATGGTACTATAGGATAAAGCTATATACAAAATATCAAAACTCTATCTCATGTAGTTGCTTAGAAAACTGCGACGGAAGTTTTGTTACGGACGAACGGACGAACGGACAAGGGTAAAAGTTTACTCCCCTCTTCTTCCAAGCGGGGGTATAAAAATGTATGAAAAAATAATAAACAATGTAACGAGAGTAAAATAAGGTGCTCCGGGAGGAAATAAAGCAGTTCCTTTATGGTGCTAACGGGAAATTTAGTTTGTCAAATTAATCCGGAAAAGGGGATCAAAACAAAAATATACGACAACCCCTCAAAGGATATAAAGTAAGTTAAATACACAACTTAAAGCCAGTAAATATTTATGGAAGCATTGCTTGAAATATAACTGAATACATCCTGGGTATCACGACACATTATGTGCCAAAGAACTCAACATAAAAACTCCTAACAGATATAACTGTTCGAAAATGTCCTAAATATAAAAAAGTTAATCACAATAGAAATGAAATCTGTAATGGTTTTGACCTGCTACAGGTATTGCACTTGCAACAATAAGTTCAACTAAAATTTGAACACCTTATGAATTATGCTATAAATATGTTCCTACCAGACCCAATAGGATGTATTCTTCCGCAGGCTGCCCCTACTACACTTGATTTTATCATTCGACGCATCAGACTCATTACTGCTTCCGGTTCAAAATCCACATCACCATCAAGTGCCAAAATGTAGGTGTTTTCTGCGGCTTCCTGGATGCCCTTTTCTCCATACTGATCCCATAACTTGTAGTTCAGGATGTACCGCATGTACATAATCTAAGTTTTAAAAAAATGATAAGAATCCAAGTAAGTTTTCAAAATTTATTACATCAAACGATTTCACCAATACAGCTGTCGATACGAGCAAAACGTGTACCTAGGCAGCAATATTTCAAAAAAAGTTTTCTACATAACTTTTTTATGAAATAAATTGTGTTGATATATATGTTTGTTTACAGAATCATAATATGTCTTAACATGAGACAAGTGGTCTTAATTTCGAATAAATAAAATTTTAATGCTTATAATATATATAGCAGAGAAATTACACAAAAACGAAATTAACAGATAAAATCAAAATAAATATTATGATTAACCTGACTCCATCGCTTCTTGTGGCGGATTTTGTTCTTGTCTTTTAAGTGAACCACGAGATTGTTCCCGCCCGGAAGTGTCCATTCAATTTTGGCGCCATAAGGTGTCCTGTATATCGTGCCGTCTGGGATCTTTATTTGTCGTCCATGAACAATACTGTAACATAAAGTAAGAAATCGATTCGGAACTGAACAACAAAATAGAACTTGAAAGAACCAAAGAAATGCCAATGAAGCATTCGAATGGAGCTCTTGTCAAGCAAGATAATAACAACACTAATAGCCCAACCCCGTTTTGTTGTACTAAAAGGCCATACCATCAAAACTCGTGGAAGAATGTTCATATTGGCACTCCCTGAACAAATGGGCGGAAATCCAACAAAATGATCATGATGATGTATCGTTACTGATTCTTTGTCAATTAGTACCTGCAACCATTTTTGTCTCGCCTGCGAAGCAGAGCGGGACATAGGTGTTACTTTATCGGCGGCGGCGGCGGCGACGGCGGCGTAACTTAACTTTTTGGAAAAGTTTTATGAGCACCTCCATATCTCAAGAACTATAGGTCCTGGGTTGATGAAACTTGGTATGCATATGCCCCAGTAGTAGCTTAGCACAGTTGCATCCCCATCTTTTGACCTTGACCTTGATTTTCCGGTTGAGTGACTTTGACAATTTTCAATACATATAATAGCAATGGAAAAGTTTTGTGAGCACCTCCATATCTCAAGAACTATAGGTCCTAGGTTGATGAAACTTGGTATGCATATGCCCCAGTAGTAGCTTAGCTCAGTTGCATCCCCATCTTTTGACCTTGACCTTGATTTTCCGGTTGAGTGACTTTGACAATTTTCAATATATATAATAGCAATGGAAAAGTTTTGCGAGCACCTCCATATCTCAAGAACTATAGGTCCTAGGTTGATGAAACTTGATATGTATATGCCCCAGTATTAGCTTACCACAGTTGCATCCCCATCTTTTGACCTTGACCTTGATTTTTCGGTTGAGTGACTTTGACAATTTTCAATACATATAATAGCAATGGAAAAGTTTTGCGAGCACCTCCATATCTCAAGAACTATAGGTCCTAGGTTGATGAAACTTGGTATACATATGCCCCAGTAGTAGCTTAGCTCAGTTGCATCCCCATCTTTTGACCTTGACCTTGATTTTCTGGTTGAGTGACTTTGATTATTTTTATTGCATATATTTGCAATGTTTAAGTTCTACAAACATCTTTTGATCTCAGAAACTGAAAATCCATGTAAATTCAAAATATAGTGGAAGTAAGAAAGAATAATTGTTTCTGATGGTGCCGGCAGGCGAGACATACTTTAGTGTTAACTCTTGTCTTTGTATATTGTTCTATTGATGCTACATTTTTGTACAACCACTCATCTAGCTAATGGTTTGCCTTTAAATCAGGGTATTTTTCTAACTTAATTCTCCACATACATGTATCTTGTACTTTTATTAAAACTTATGCCCCATTTACTGAGCTACCAACCTACTATATTTTTAGACAAAATGCGATAAAGTCTTACCTCCCAGCTTCCTCTAATACCAGAATAAACGTTTTAACGTATTGGTTAACATCCGGGTATTTTTCACCTTCTTTGATTGGATCAAATGCGTCGTCAAAAAATACATGTGCTGCAAATAGTACACAAAATATATACATCTCTTTCATAACAGAGAGAAAAAAAGAGATTCAATACTCGGCTTTAGTCTTAATTTGCATCTTGATTTAATATGAGCAATTCAATTATTGGTGACTGAAAAAAAATTGATTCTCACCTACATGTAATATCAATGGGGATACAGAACACGTTTTAAAGGGATATAACTTTCAAAACATCAGTGAAGGTTTTAGAAAAACAATTTCATACTAAGAAATCAAGCTTCGATGTGAATTACCTTAAATTTTTATTTTGTTTATACTATTCCCCTTGTTTACGGGTAGATGCAATCTTCATTTGTTCTAGGACACCCAATTTATTATAAAACTCATTTCCATTTGCAATGTTGCATTAAGCATTTACCTTCCATTTCAAATGTCTCAATCTTTTCTCTTTCTTCTTCACTAGCCTTTTCTGCCATCAGGTTATTTAAACATTGCTTACTATCTAGTCTAAAAACAAAGTTTACAAATTTTAGGCCAGAAAGCGCTATTACATTATTTGCTGAATATTTTTCGTTGATGATTTAGGGATTGGTTTTGATACTTTTGTATTGTATTATAAGTCTTGGGCCAATGCAAGACGGTAAGCAGTGACCTATGGTCATGTTGAAGACTGCTTGCTGTTTTCCGTTGTGATTTTTTGAATTGCTGTTTGTTTATGTTTGTTGTGTCGCGTACACTTATTCCACATCTCAATATCGTATATTCGAATACTTCCTTTATTGATAAGTGCTTTGTTAGATGGAAGATAGAATCCAAAAAGTCTCAAAAGTTTTTATCAAGAAGTTTTAAAACAAGACAAGCCAAATCCAGTTATTAGTGCAAACTAAAAGGCAAAATGGAATATCTCTAGATCTGCCATACAGTGACACTTTAGAACAATGTATTATTATATTTGATTTGAATCGAAATACACTATACCTAATGGGAATAGAAACGGTCAATTTGGTTATGCTCTATATACAAAATTCAAGCAGTATATTTATCCTTCATTTATCATTAATAGCATTAAAATAGAGACGACTTACGTAGGTAGGAAGCAAACGTATTGAAAGAAATTTACTCGTATCGAAAAGCTCGAACAAGGAACCAAAATCTAGTACCGAGCTTATCATTCGTGTTTATTACATGAAAAAAAAAACTGGTGATTTATTTTAGACAACATTAAAAGAAGGAATGTGTCCATGAGACACGGATGTCCCCGATAGGTCCCAAACAGAAAGTGCAAGTCTGATAGGTCTACACGTGGCTTGGGGCGTACAGTTTGTCATACTGAACCATCCTGCCAAATTTCAAATCTTCCCCATGTATGGTTTCTGAGAAAAGCTTGACGGTAATTTTCACGACAATTTTCATCTTAACCCAGTCCTCAACAGGAATTAGAAGTCCAAAAGGTCTGAAAATTGCTGATGACGTACAATATGTCATACTCAACCATTCTGCTAAAATCTAAATCATTCCCATGTACGATTTCTGAGAAAAGCTTGACTGAAATTTTCAAGTTGATTTTCATAGATTTTCATATCGGTCAAACGTCAAACAGAAGTAGAGGTCTGACATGTCTGAAAGTCGCTAAAGACATATTGTTTGTCATACTAAACCACCCTTTGAAATTTCAAATTATTACCATGTAGGGTTTCTTAGAAAAGCTTGACGGAAATTTGAACGTACGTACATAAGGACGGACAGATGGACATGAGTAAAACTTAATGACCCCGACATTTTGTTGCGGGGCATAAAAATACCTGAAAATTGATTTCAACAGCTGAGTCATTTCATTGGCTGTTTCGTGCCACATGGTTGCAGCGCATGCGTACAGTATTGGTCGCTTCTTCTTTTTCATTGACCGTTCCTCTAAGGTTGTGTCTTCCGATATCTAACCATAAAAGAACACAGACAGGTATTGTACCTTTTAAAATGGATTGATTGATTGGTTCTTTACCATAATACCCATGGAAATACAATAAGAAGTCAAAAAAAAATGTTAACGTCGCTTTAGCCGGGCAATAACAGGAACAGCAGTACTTGAATAAAACAAATAGAAAATACAAAAGCTTACTATGATTCTATGCAGTAACAATCGATCATAGAAAATTCAAAACTAAATACTGCCGCAACTGCCTAGTACCTTGGCGGACAGAATTATTCATTTCGTTATATCAAAGCGGAAGTCATTTAGTGTTTTGCATAATCAATCTTCTTTGTAGCGCGCCTCTGGTGAGTCTTAATAGAACAAAAATGGCGTCAAAGGTTGCATTTATTGCCCCTTGAGTTTGTTGTAATTTCTTTTTTTTGCAGCAGCTAACTTTTGGTTCTTAAAGAGAAATTTAATAACAATTTCTCTGAAAAGACTAAGTCATGTTTAAAAGGTACAAATTGGGCATTCGAATGTCAAAAGTGCGAAAGAGCAAAGACAAGCCAGTAAACGTGAACCAGAACAGAACGGGAAAACAGACAACAAACAATCCAACTGAATTACAATAACAACGCGAACTGAAGTCTAGACGAGAGTGAACGGCATAATCCTGGTTTAGTCCCACCTGGGGGATCATCATCATCATCATCATCATCATCATCATCATCATCATCATCATCATCATCATCATCATCATCATCATCATCATCATCATCATCATTTCATGTTCATGTTATTTTATCACCCCTTTTATGTTCATCTCCCTGATATAGCCGAAATCGTGTTGCTTAGAAGTAAAGCAATATTCAAATAACTGGCTTAGTAACTTACTTTATCGGTAATGATATCATATTCAGAGTCAATTCTTCGACGGTTGAATAGTAAAGATAGATCTAGGAATAATCCACAGTAAAATGGCGAAACGAATATCCTGAAATTTAAAGATACATACACGACTTGAGATTTAGAGGTGGATCTGTAAAGACCTTTTGTAAGTGTGTCTTTTGTGTGACCTTGCATCTTTTTGCTCAAGTATAATATTATAAGTGAAGATACATTAAAGCTTCCAAAAGTTCATTTGTGTGTTGCTTTATTTTCGAGAAAGTTAAAGGTAACAATTTATTCGCTCTAATTTTTGTACAAAAGAAAATTGCTTAAATGATAAATACATTTTAATTAAAACAACTATTACAGATTGTTGTTGAAGATATAAAATACTAGATCTGTTGTGGGTACAATTATAATACATTTTGTGCAATTTCTATCAGAGAACCAGAAAATCAACTGATCGAAATCTGTTGTCGCCATACAAGGCTTCTCATTACTACGGCATCGAGAAGCCGTTTACCGTCAGTGTAACTTACCTCGAGGTTTCGCCGTGTCTGTAGCCATTCGTTTTCCAGACATGTCGAGTGATGAACAAAATAGAAATAATCAGAGCAACGAACGCAACAAACAGCAAAGTATTATCCTGTATCAAGTTTCCCTCGCCTTTGATACACAAATCAGAGAAGAAGAGATCACATGATTGGACGTTTAAGATTGAGGGGTCGTACATTAGACCAATCAACGTTCCCGTTGTAGCTAAAGGAAGGATTATAAGTGGAAGGCTAAATCCGAATCGCTGACAGTTGATGACGCAAACCACTTTTGAGGCCTTGTAGCATAGGTAACTACAAGCAATATTCACTGCAGCTACGAGAAAAGGAGCATGCTTTCCACAAAGACCATTATCTCCAAAGTTTTGGCTACCAGCTATAGTGGATAACGTCGACATTCCTTCGTTAAAGAGAGCAAGAAATCCTTCAGTCGAGTTCGATGCTCTTGATGTGAAAATTGTTATTACTGCTAAAAATGTAACTATTATTTTCCATAGACTTGCAACGCAAGTAACCTTTGTACGTCCATATTGAAGGTTTCGTTTAATTTGTCTTAACCCTATGCTGTTGCTCCCTCCAAATTGAACAAAATTCTCCCAATATTTTACCGATGTCAGCACGACCCCTATGACAAAAACGGCCCCTAACCATCCTGTTTCTATAAATATCGATATGCAAATTACCCCAGTGATCTGTAGAACCAGACCAACCAACGGGAAAACCATTGATGCATTTGTCGCTTCGTCACAAATTGATGGCATTTTTCTCCTTTCGCTAACTAGTTTATCTCCCATGTCTACCGCCGGAAGAAGTACACCGACCGCCATGTATAAAACGGAAGCGGAAGCTGGATCTAGTGATGGTAATACTACAAATGCAAGCATGGACAGACCTATTGAATGAACAGTTTCTATGAGCAGTACCTATAATGAAAAAAAAATCAATTGAACAAAGCAACTGTTTTTACCCCCCAAAAGAGCGATATATCGCTTTAAGGCTCTTCGACATACATGTACTGTTTTTATTTGAAAGAGCACCTTGTTTTCAGAAAATTATAATTTGGAATATGCTATTAATATATCATAGATAAAAATTACAACAAAGTTTCAGTTAATATATTTTGCTACGTCTGACGCGCGTTTTGTCTATTTGAACAAGACTCATCAGAGGCGCTCAAATGCCAAACGAAATTATATGCTTCGGGTTTTCTTCCACAACATTTCAGCAGTTTGCATCTTGGAAAGCCATTAGTTATGATCTGACAAGATTAAAATCTCGGCAGATCTAAACTCTCTTTGTTGACGAAGACTACTAGTTTGGCGCTAATTTATTTTTGTGTTGACATGCGCAATGGGAATATACTTACTTGTAGCAGTATGGAGATTTTTAATGGCTTGTTCGTTTTGAATATAATCCTAAATGTTGTGGATAGAAAAGTTATAGTATATGGCGCTATGGTCACCAGAAACAATGCCCAAATCCAAGTCTCGTCTACAGCGCCAGTGTCAATTTCACTTGGACATTTTCCTGACGCATTATTATTGGCTGACGGTTCACAAGAAGAACAGTTTGACTTCAGAAGCCCACCAAGTCTGTTTATTGTGACTTCAGAATGAACGGGAGGCTGTATATGCCATATAAGAATATGGAGGGAAATTCTAGACACATATCCGCTTCCGAGTACGACTAAGAATAAGATCGAAGCAAAAGCTATTTTCAAAATCTTTTCAGGTTGAGGACAGATCGATTCATTTAGTGGAACTTCGTAATTTGGCTCGTCTTTGTTGTCAAAGCTAAAACAAAAACAAAAACATTTTATCAAGTTTCAATGTCTGGTTTTGCGCACCTTAAAACCTAGTTTTACACACAATTTCTTTTTGAAATGCCTGTAGCAAGTCGGAAAGATTTAGATCTTCAATTTATCCGATGTGTTTTCCCTGTTTTGTCTTTTCTTTTGGTCATTTGAGACTGATCCTCAAAGATCGGTAATTTTGTTAGTATCTTAATCTAATTATATTTAATCACAACTAGAATAGCTTAATATCCTTAAGATACATGTAACTGATTATCAATGAGTAATGCAACACAGACATGGTTTATCTAATTTAGCTATACTTGATGCATTGTTTCATCATTCAAAGGCCTATAAAGATTTATAATGTTTTAAATAGGGTGATATAGAGTAAATGCACAATACAAAATGATAAAGACAAGTAATAGAGCTAGTTTGCAATTCTTGATTACCGAAACCACAAGAGCAACCGTTGAACAAAACTTCCAGAAAAATGTTATGTTGCTGTTAAACCATGGTACAAATGTTAAAACAAATAAAAACCATCATTAAAGTATACGACTTTCACTCATTTTAACTTCAAAGTTCAAATATTGCAAATTAAAGCACAAAAGCATGTTTTTCGGACATATTTTTGATGGTGTGTTTTTGTGTGATTTTTTTGTAAAGTTTAGTTAATACTCAACTATAAGACTGCTATTTTTGGTCACACTAATCTAGGTTGTTTCTGAAAAATACTTACTCTGGGACTTTCTTTGTATCAAACTTTTCTGGATTGGCAATTCGATTTTTTGACATGTCGGCCATCTTGGCCGATCTTCAAAATAGGCCGAGCACTGAAATAAAGAAGAAATGTTAAAAACTTCGCCACTGACTTTACCCCGCCCCTTTTAGTACTTTTACAATTTTTCCCTGAATGATGTTCTAGATATACCCACAATATTTAATGCTGAAGTTGTTCCAGGTAGCAGGTCATATTTATTTATCATTGAAGCCTCCTGATTTGTTAAGTTTCTCCCCGATTAGCTGATAAGGCCTGTTTCCCCCATTTTTTCCACTTCATCATGATCATATCGGGCTGCAGTAGTAAACTAACGAAATAAATATAGTTACTAACTGATTTACTTTATATATTTACAAAAAACCAATAGCTCCGCGTTCATAACATTCAATTTTTGAATCAAACATTTGGATGAATAGGTAAGAACGAATGTTAAAGGCCTGGGGTGGGCAAGTGGTCCAAGGCGCTGGTTTAAATACCACACTATCGATCACTAGCCGATCACCTCTGAGCTGGTGTTCGAGTCCCGTTTGTATTTAACAAAAAAGGGACTCCCCCAACTATATGTGATTAGGTTTGTCAGTTACCTGCCCAAGGTCGGTGGTTTCCTCCGGGTACTCCGCGGGTTTCCTCCACCATTAAACACTGACCGCCTTACATGGCCCATGTGCGTAGATAAAGGGCATTAAACACCAACACCAACACACACACACACGCAAGAAAGAATGTTCATTCTGGCTTGTCAACCAATATTTACGCGCCAAACCCTAATGATGTTAACAATATCTATCTATATTGTCGACCAACATTTACGCGACACAAACGTATTCTTTTATTCCTTTATTGGTTTAATCTATCTATAGTTGTATAATTTTAAAAATTCTTCTTAAAGTACTGAATTTGAATAGTTCTGTGGGGGGTAAAGTCGTACAATCAATTCAGTTTGATTATATCGTTTAAGAATTTTCGCTCTGATATCCCTATTTTGTTAATTGGTTCACTGTATCACAATAGGATTTTTAGTTAATTAAAAACCGTATGGTTTACAATTACATTGTCAGTTATTACATTGTTTGTATTAATTTTGTTGATAATATGCCGTTATACACAAAACATATGAAAGATGCACCGTAAAACCTCCCTCTACATTGCACTAATAGATGGACGCATGGGATAAGAGTATTCCGATTTTTAGCGAGAGACCCAACCTGCTGTTATGGTTTAGCATCGAAGCATTAGCATACCCAGATTCATAAATGCATATGATTCCTATTAACACAACTTTAAGCTTAAACTTTGTTATTGTAATGTATTGAAAATTGCCAGACGCTCTGCAAGGTCTAGGTCAAAAGAAAGGCGGCAATGCAACTGTGCTTAGCTACTGCTGGGATGCTGGGACATATGCATACAAAGTTTTCATCACCGTAAAACTTTCTGTTTACGATTTGGAGGTATACATGAAACAAAATTACATAGCTGACGCGTTCGTGGCCACTGCTGGTACCCTATCTCACCCGCCTCGCACGCAAAATAAAACCTTCAATTTTAATTTCAAATTTTTACACTTTAAACTTTTCATCTTATTCCTTTGGGTGAGATTTTCTTTAATTGTTTTATACTTCGAAAATAGGCGAGCATATGGTGTTCGGATCCGTTCGTTCGTCCGTCCTAAATGTTGCAAGACTGGGCATTATGTCTTTTGGACATATTCTTGTTTTTTTTAATTTCTTTCTTACCTGAACAGAAAATTTCGATTTTATACAATGAAGATAAAATCATACAAAAAACATAACAAGTACTATCTACTCAAACGCATTCAAAACCATTAATAACATATTTTTCTAACTTAGTGTACACGGAGAAGCGACTCAAGGTTTAAAATAAAAGATTTTTTTTTTCAAATGAAAAAAAGTAAAGGTTTAAACCGCTCTTTTCATTGTTTGAAAATAAATTTCTCTTTTAAACAGACCTTCAAATTTTAAAGTTCTTTATGCAATTCCAAGTACCTCTTTATATATATATTGAACTACAACAATAGAACCCGAACTTATCAAAAATGTGATATTTGACAACTTAAATGCAAGCATATGAATGCACTTGATCGAATTATGCATCATTATTTGCATATTTTAAGATTTAATGGTATTTAATTTTACAAATCAGTCTTGCTAAAATGTTTACAAAGTTAACTGTGCTGCACCTATTGTGTAAATATTTTATGGCGAAGAATTAAAACCAATACCATTGGCAACCCGCTGCGGATCTTGATATTTTGCTTAGGAAAGATGGGGAGGGGAGTGGGACTTAGGGGCCAATCCTGAAAGGAGTAGAGCCAAGAAGGCCCCAAAATGGCCAAAAATTCAAGTTTGATATATCTGCTTGTAGCTGCTGCATTAATTCATAAAGACTAATGAAAATATTTACCCGCCTAGACATCTTAACAGCTGACCGATATCCAAGATTTTTTGGACACAGAGGACCGTAGGTTCATAACACATAGAACTCGGGTTTTGTTAAATCGGCTCAAGAAAAAGACTCCTGTTTTCGCGCTTGCCATTCTTTGAGAAAATGTCACTAATTAAAGGTAATAACAAAACTACCGAACTTGAATGATCAATCTCATAGTCCAGAGAAAATGACAAAAACGAATCAGTCATACCGGAGAACTGGTGGATCGCAATGGTCCTGACTTGGTACAGGCATTTCAAACGAAATGGTGGGTTAAACCAGGTTTTATGGCGCCAAACCTCCCTCTTCCATTGCGATCTTAGGATCCGGTAATGACCATAGAACACAACATAGTTGTGAGACACAATAGGGATATTGAGGTGATCATCTCAGTACAGCACACCAGTCAAACACTAATTAAAACAATTAACAATCATATCTTTTAACTCAATTTTGAACTTTTCTACTAGTGGCTGATAACGAAGAAAGAATTTTTTTAGTGATCGTATGAGACGTATTTTCTTATAGCCCTGCTTCAAAAGTCGGTCACGAAGAAACCGGTGTCTGATCAAAAAATCTGTAAAATGTGTGCAAGCTCTGGCATATCGAATAAGTTGAGAAATATAAACACCGTATGCAGGAGAAGTAGGTATATTGCTCTGTAGATTAGGAAAATTAATAATTTGAAAATTAAAATCGTCTCGTTTATCGTAAATTTTTGTACTGAGATGACCACCTGGGTCAAATTCGAGGTGCAAATCCAAGAAAGACGTGAAGCAATTAGATTCGGTTGTCTCTTTAATCTCCAATTCCGGAGGATATATTGAAGGATATGAATATAACATAGAGGAACATTTCCAATTAATTTAGCAAAATTCCGCGCAGTGATCGGCTCCATCCAGAACTACTTTCCGTTTAGTGGACGGAACGGGAACGGGCACTGCGCGGAGTTTGGAATTAAACTTGACTGTACTTTATCGATTACAGTTTTGATGTGTCTTTGCAAACTGCATTCTTAAAGCTTTTTTTCCGCATTGTGAAGGTTAAATTTTCATTTGTTTTGCCCAACTGTCTGATCTTCATACATTTTAGAAAAACCGCTACTTGAGATAAAAAAATACACTTATAGTATGTAGCAATATGAATTTAAAGCGAAAAACACTACACGCAACTGTTAAACTACTCTCCTTTCTAAAACATATTTCAAGAACTGTAATAAACATGAATGTACAACATCATTTTGACAAAAATCAGTGAATTATTCTCGAACTCATCCTCCCAGATCGCAATTGAAACTAACACACACGACTTTTCGTGTGCAGCTCTTCGCGGGGTTTCCTTTTTTACCAGTTTGTGATCCTGGTAAACATCGGTTTGTTTTCTCTTCCAAGCAGGTTTTTGAGTCTACGTGTCCCGCAACCACAAGCGAGAGCGAGACATGGACGGGGAGGATGATTTATCGACCGCAAAAAATAACTAGATATACTAAAGAGTTCTCAAGATTTTATGCGAAAAGAGTGAAAATAGTAAAAGTATATTTATATGTTTTTATATTTTGTTGAAAAACAGGATACTTAAAAAAATGAAATTTGCATTTAGACAATCTCACCTGCTTTATTTTGACTTTATCCAACGAATCCAGGTTGTCAAGACGGTTTACTACCAGGAAGTGTACATAGTAATACAATATGCATATTAAAGAACCATTCAAGAGACCTTTTAATTTTTTCCGATGATTGAGTTTTAAAGTGTCTTTTGTTTTTTTTTTGTCATTGTCATTCACATAGAACGTTATTTTTGACAATTGTTTAAATTGTTGTCTTTGACCGACAACATTTTTGAAATCAAAAGTTTTAAATTTTGACTTTTAACTGTATACTATTATTTGCATTTCATGAGTTTTTTCATGATCACATGGACGCTTTAATATGGGTCCGCTTTATAGATGTTTCCCGAGATGATAAGCAGCACATTATCAAAGTCGTTGAATCTCATTCATTTTTAGTCAGATTTCACAGAGTGAAAAATCTGGTCATAAAATGGTGAATGTAAGGAGGGCCGGCGGGGAAATTATTTTCGTAACAATTTTCTCAGCAACTACCAAGGGATTGGTACATGTAAAGGGTTATTTTCGTGCAACGTTTTCGACGTTTTTGTTTCCGTGATTGGATGATTTTAATTTTTATTTCTCGTGTTTTCGGGTCGGTGTGGTTGAATATGCTCCGTTTTTGCCTGTATTTTAGCCCCCTGCTTCGTGTTAGTTTTTTTTTTGCTTTAAAATCTGGAACGTGTTAAAATCAGTTTATATTCTCAAAACTCTTAAAGTATCAAAAGAATCTGGTTGAATTTTACAATTATTCAAATTCTTTTTGTCGTGTTTCGTGATTGGTGATGCTTTTAATTCGTGCATTGTTTTTGCCATTTAAGCACATGTTTTCGTGTTGGGATCCCACTTTACTATCCTGTACTAAGCACAGCCTGTTGATACTTGATATACAGCATCAGCATGGGATCCCTTACCGTTGGATTCTATTTCAGGTCTATCGCTCACCTACTTCCTGTTGAACTACATCCAACCGCTTTTTACTTTGACATATTTTTTAATATCTAAAAACTGCTTCCAGACTTTATATTTTTTCCGTTCATCGTGAGTTTTCGCCCATTTCAAAGAGTTATGTTTCATGGCACCTGAAGGAAGATTTAGTTTATTTTTGAAGTCGGGGGTTGAGGGACGGGGAATAAAGGACGAAGGATTGGAACGAGAAGACAAAATTGAGGTCATGTGGAAAATGGGGACGTTTCTAAACCAATGTATATTAGTTTTCCTCCAACATTTATGAAGTAGAATCGACAGGAATGTGTTTTAGTTAAGCCTAGCTATTTCCATTGTGGATTTTAAAAATTACCATTTATATATGTAGGTTGTGATGCGTACACATATCCACATCTCATCCTCTATTTAGATTTTCTCTGATGCTGCTGGTAAACATGTATAGAGAGGTCCACGCCTCATCTACGTAAAAGACCCCTGTGTGAACACCACATAGGATATTAAATTTTCCGCACCTACCAATCTCTCCCCTTTTCTAGTTTATTAAAAAAAATCCTGTTCCTTCGTTTCCCATCCCATCCCATTCCTTTCATTCTCATTATTTTGATATCCATTTGATGATGATGGGGGTTTATAGTCATGACCATATGCTATTTAGCCTCTGCATCGACTATGTTACCAATAAAGGTAACGACTTGCTCTATATAGCCTCTGCATCGACTATGTTACCAATAAAGGTAACGACTTGCTCTATATAGCCTCTGCATCGACTATGTTACCAATAAAGGTAACGACTCGCTCTATATAGCCTCTGCATCGACTATGTTACCAATAAAGGTAACGACTCGCTCTATATAGCCTCTGCATCGACTATGTTACCAATAAAGGTAACGACTCGCTCTATATAGCCTCTGCATCGACTATGTTACCAATAAAGGTAACGACTCGCTCTATATAGCCTCTGCATCGACTATGTTACCAATAAAGGTAACGACTCGCTCTATATAGCCTCTGCATCGACTATGTTACCAATAAAGGTAACGACTCGCTCTATATAGCCTCTGCATCGACTATGTTACCAATAAAGGTAACGACTCGCTCTATATAGCCTCTGCATCGACTATGTTACCAATAAAGGTAACGACTCGCTCTATATAGCCTCTGCATCGACTATGTTACCAATAAAGGTAACGACTCGCTCTATATAGCCTCTGCATCGACTATGTTACCAATAAAGGTAACGACTCGCTCTATATAGCCCCTGCATCGACTATGTTACCAATAAAGGTAACGACTCGCTCTATATAGCCTCTGCATCGACTATGTTACCAATAAAGGTAACGACTCGCTCTATATAGCCCCTGCATCGACTATGTTACCAATAAAGGTAACGACTCGCTCTATATAGCCTCTGCATCGACTATGTTACCAATAAAGGTAACGACTCGCTCTGTGCCATGAGTCGTCCAGCCCATGACACACCACCACCAGTGTTAGCTCCTTCATAGTATCCTTTGTTATCGATGGATGTAGGGCCCATCTTCCAACACGAGGAGGTACTGGTCGGAATTCTGGAAGACAATATATCCATTTCATTTTCCTTGTCCTTATATAACCTATAGTGTTGCTGAGGCGACAAATAGGGCATGTAATGGGACATTAAATGATACCCGCCACAATATAATATCAAAAGTTAATAAAATTTGATTTTTCAAAGTGGCCAATCACAATTTTTCAGATCATGCTGGAAATTGACCTTGACCTGTATGTTATTGTAATAAACAGCTGTGGAAAATATCATTCAAATCCCTTGATGTGTTTTCAAGTTATCAGTCGGAAACTCAAAATTTCATGAAATTTGATTTTTCAAAGTGGCCTATCTGGAAAACTGTTTTTCAGATCATGCTGGAAATCGAACTTGACCTGTATTTTATTGTACTCAATAGCTGTACAAAATATCATTTGAATCCCTTGACGCGTTTTTATGTTATCAGTCGGAAACTCAAAATGTCATGAAATTTGATTTTTCAAAGTGGCCTATCTCGAAAACTGTTTTCGAATCATGCTGGAAATCGAATTTGACCTGCATATTATTGTACTAAACAGCTGTGCAAAATAACATTCAAATCCTTTGACGCGTTTTCAAGTTATTGGTCGGAAACCCCGGACAGACGGACGGACGGACGGACGGACACCGAAAAATACTGAGGGTATACCATAATACCCTGCCACTTCGTGTGGCGGGGTATAAAATCTAAACTTTTGATAAGCTAATGTATAAGGATATCTTTTTTACGATTCGTCACCAGCCTTGGATGAAAAAAAACAACAACTTACATGTAACAATTACAAACAGGAACAAATGCTTATTGAAACATAATTAGAATACCATTACACATTTACCATGGATGGTTTACAATTAAATACATTGAATTATTAGTCAGTTATCTGTATCCCAATAGGTCAATAACTTCAAATCGGAAAATCTTTTGTAGTTTAAATACCATAATAGACGATATTGAGAATTCATATGTTTATAGTAAATATACAATAATTATAGATCTATATCGGCATTGTTCTGTTCCAGTAAATAAACAGGAAAACTTGGAACCCGTATAAAGAACAAAACCCTGAAAAGATTTATTGATTATTTTTTGCTGAGTAAGCTTGTTAATTAATTTATTCAAAGTTTAAACACGCATTGACGTTTCAAGTGCACAATAAGTTTAATGTTGGAAGCGTCTGTTTGTCCGTCAGTCGATCTGCAATTGTGTGAGAACGTTTATAGTCAAAAACCTAAAAGGGCATGATTTTGAAATTTTACACAATACTTAAGTATTGACCAACTATGTAAGAGTTATTGCCCTCTTCGGATATTTTTTCATAGAAATAACCCTTATGATTTCAATTTTCTTCTCTGAAACGATAGCACCTATGAACATTAAAAATGGTCTGAATGTTCCTTAGGGTATCCTATTTAGAAATGATGTTGGGATTTTTGATTTGTCAAAAACATGGCCGTTGCTACTAAAATGACACATAGGGTCAAATTACATCAAATAGCTTATATCTCAAAAACTATTACAGATAGAAAAAATCTGAAGGTCTTAAGCCCCTAAGGATCAAAAGTTCTACACTAGTCTGAATTTGGTCGTGTTTTTAGATGATGCCTTACAAAAGAAATGGCCTAAGAACCAGGCGAGCGTTCCTTGGAACCTCTTTTTTTGTCAAGTTAGAAATGTTACATAGAACCTTAAAATATAAACATTTTAGTTTGTAGGACCAGTTTTAAAAAGTACCCATCACGCGACTAGTTGATTTACATTTCATCGGTACTTCTACCATTCTCAATCTTCACGATTATCGTTGTTTCAGGTTATAATTCTACATGTTTTTTCAAACCATCTAAAAAATGGTTACAAATTGGACTCAGCTTGCGGTTTTCTTGATTTCCTTGTTGACAACATATTAGTCACATTTGGACAAGATATTTTTCAACAATGAATTGGCACTCCACTTGGCACAAATTGTGCTCCTCTTCCTTGTCGACTCTTTTTAATACTCTAACGAGACAGAATTTCTTAAGGAACTCATAAAGAAAACAATTATTTATTGGTGATGTTCTCTCTGTCAACAACACTTCGTTTGGTTGATGGATTCTTTCGATATATCCTTCAGAGTTACAGATTAAATAAACCAACGAATCCAATAGCTTCACATCATCTTGGATTTGCAGCTCGACTTTGACCAACGTGGTCATTTCATTATAAAAAAATACGATAAAAGGTAAAGCGCAAATGTTAGTGATTCTTTTGATTAAAGTTTGGTTGGCTGTTGTACTGAGAGAATCACCTCAATATCCCTATTATGTCTTCGCGACCATATTGGGTTTTGTGTTACTACTGGACCCTTGGATCGCTATGGGAAAGGTGTGCCATAAAACCTGGTTTAACATATAGCATTTCTTTTGAAATGCTCTTACAAATTCGAGACCATTGCTATCTTATATTTCTTCGCTATGTCTTCCATGTTTGGCTTTTTTTGTGAATGATCCCCCATGCTCGGTAATTTTTGTTATAATGAGTAGAAAGAGAGTTATTATACTATATGAAAGTAACGTTACTGCAAAAGTAAAAACGAGCAAATTTTTTTTAAAGACATCTAGTCAAAATAAAATAGAAACATGTATCTCCTAATTGAACAAACATGAAAAATATTAACACTTGCACATGTATATACCAGATACAATGTACAGATACAGATAATTTTATTTACCAATCATGGTGCCCAAAACTGAGCGGTACAATCAATGGAATAGTAAACATGTATGATTAAGTGATTTGAACAAAGTAAACATAAATTATTAGACATACATTATATATTACAAGCACACAAAATTAAGCTTCTTAACGAACATATACCAATTGCATTTGATTTGTGATACAAAGAAAATAAAAAACACCTGTGTTTAGTCTTAAATACCACGTTGTTTTCAAAAGAATTTTTTAAGAAAAAAAAGGAATTTTAAAGAGATGACCTTGCTATCGCCATCTTTATTAGTGATTTGTAAATTGAAGTTGACGATAATGAGATATGGAATAAAAGACACAACCTATATAATATCAAGCAGTTGAACAACCCAAATCCAGAACGGAGGACAGTCGGCAGTCTTCCATGTGACCAATGGTCGTTTTTCACCTTCTTGCATTGGCCCAAGATTACAAATATACTTAAGATTCAATACCAATCCAAGAATTTTCAGCGAAAGACCTATAACACATAGGGGATAGGAAGAAAAGACGTATAAAGGTATCCATGGGGCGTTCGAATGTCAAAAGTCCGAAAGGAAAACTAGAGTCAGTACAAACGAGAACAGCACGAAGATAGCCCACACAAAAACACATAAAACAATTGAAAAGCAACCAATAACGTAAGGAGTGTTTCTTTTTAAGATTTAGAATTATTTTATATGCTCTTTAAGTGCAAACATGGATTTGACACAAATTGATAACAATATAATTGAAGGTGAACTCAGGTGTTCCGGAAGGTTAAGTAGTGCCTGCTTTCTACACAAAAAACCGTTGGATTCAGCATATCAAATCCGGTATATGAGAATAAAACAATTTCATTCTGTGCTTATCAGAAAGATAGAAATTCCGTATTTGTCTATGAGCTCATGATATGTCTTAATTACATTACATTTCTTTAATAAAAATAACGACCGAGCACAACAGAACTATGTGTTAATAATTTGCGTGTCAAGCGGGATTCTCAAGGTAATCAACGTTTGTCTCAAAAGATCTGGAATAACGAATCAGTTGTGATATATGTAAACTCCATATGCTGATCGGACAAAATATTTGTCTCCGTGACCGACCTTTAGACCAAGGTTACAAGAAAATACGTCTCATACAATTCTTCCTTCGACATAAGCCACTGGTTGAAAAATTCAAAATCAAAGTACCGTTGATACTGATAACTCGGAAGTCAGAATGTTTCCTTTGTTAGCGTATGCTAGCTCATTTACAAATGTTCAGTTGAGCTCTGAAACTAGTGTAACTATATAAATATCCCTTTCTATGATAATTTTGTCATGTCTTCTGAGTACCCCCCCCCCCACTCAAAGACATCACGGTTTTCTAACTTGCAACTACATAAGATAGTGGTCTTATATTTTGTATGATAAGCTTTATCCTATAGTTAACTGGTTAAAACGTATTTTTCATATTCATTCCGTTTACAGAGTACATTTGTGTTGTAGTTGTTGTTCGTTTAGCGGCTTTAGCAAAAGGCGAGGCCTATATGTATTACTTTCATATGGCGGCAACGGCGACGGCATAAATTTTTGTAAGACTTTTGTGGAAAATGAATAACATGAAAAGTATATACATACCTAGACATCTGATATTTGGAATACAGACAGTTGGGGATGTGGACTAGGCAACTGGCACTATGCCATGTGACCATGATCCACTTTTATGCTTTAACGACTCTGATATGAAATTAGGTCTTTTTTAAACGTACATGTATTAAAATTTATTTGTTTTAATGAATTACATGAAAAGTATTAAACCAAGACATCTGATAATTCTTATAAAGACGGTTCGGGTTGTGGTTTACACAAACCACACCATGCTGTGTGACCCTGAACCCATTTTCACACTTCAACAACTCTGTTTATTTTTTGGCATTAACTTTTGCTGTTAACAGAAATTTGATATCTGTAAAATTTAATATTTATTTGCTAATAAAAAGCTTCGCCGAGTGCAGCATGAAATGACCGCAACATGTTGCATGAACGCTGTATGTTTGAGGCAAATTATGCACATGGTAGACTGATAAACTTGTTTAAAAACATGCTACCTTTGGTGAACTTTCCACTCACTTTTCACAAGGAATTCAACACTTTTTTGCAAGCGCAGACCCCAAAAAATTGCTGTTACAAAAATACTTCCTGCCTTTCACTTTTCCCCCTTTTGGTCCTTAATTTAGTAAACAAAAATAGGAGCTTGCAATTATAAATATATTTCAATTTGTATCCACTACTTAATAAGATTAAATTGCAAAAAAAAAATCGGACTAGAAATAAAAAAGGACCATTTTGCTCCATTTATGGCCCCTAATTTCTAAATGAAAAAAGGGGTACCCCAATAATCAATCCCATCATGGTAATGATAATAATAATGGTTTATTGGTAAGACATACCATACCAGAACCAAAGTTATTGTGGGAAAAAATAAAATATTATACACTACTCGTAAGAGAGGGAGCTATATTGCAATAACATTATCCGTCTGTCTGCCCGTTCGTAACAAACTTTCGTAACATATTTCTAGGCTTCTACTTAAGGGATTGATTTTGAATTTGTTATTAAGCTTAAGCATGATGAGTTGTACCGTTCCTCCCCTTTTCAGATATTTTCGGTCATCTACTACCTGTTTTCTGAATTGTCGTTTGGGTGTACGACTTAATGCAACCCCTTGTTTGTTTTTTTTGCCCTTTTTGGCAATAAAAGGGAGATCCAGAATTATACAATTTCACTGCATTTGGTTAACCAGAATAAAGGTCATTGTGGGAACAAACAAGAATGTAACATTTTTGGCCCTTTATTTCTAAACGAAAAAAGGGGACCCCTTAAATCAATCTACACGAATATTAAACATGTTCATAACACAACAAAATAAATACCATAGAAACAAGTAAATGTGTACAAATGTATTCTTATATCATACACATGACATGTATATGATAATGGCATACACACTACTTGTTTTTAACAAAATTTAATGTAGGAAATTACATTTTTTTTCAATTGAGTAAGCTGATTATTGTACATGCTGGACATTTTTAACTTCGACAGATTTTCATTTGCATTTAATACACGTAATAATAAAGGCCCGATGTTTTATGACACTTTCGGCACAGCCAATACGTTGTTTTGGGTGGTGCTTTAAGTTTAAGGTATTTTAAAAGATGCCATTCCAAGCATCCGTCACAGACAATGGACATGTAAATGTGGAAATTGTCGCCATACGTCTGGCACAACCATTTTGCTACATGGGAGCGCGGTGGCCGAGTGGTTAAGGCACTGGACTTAAAATCACAGGTCGACACCTCTGTGGGTTCGAGCCCCACACGTGTCAAGGTTTCCAGGCACCTACCGTTGCTCGTGGGTTTCACCGATTTTCCAGCTTGGAATATCGGTCTTTCCTCCCACACAAGCCTGGCGACCATGCAAGGGCCTCCTATTAGCCAAACGGTCGTTAATCTTGCCGTCGGTCAAAAGCTCTTCAGAGCTTATGCTAATTGTTTGAACACACGGTGAGTACACATCACATCACTGATGTGTACTCACCGACGTTAAATAAATCTTACCTTTACCTACCTTTACCTTTACCTTTGTTTTCTGTCAATCTTTTCATTTATGTTAAGACGTGATCCTCCAGCCTTGGAAGAAAAATTTATTCCTCCATTAATGCAAGTATGTTTTTAAGTTGCTGTTTATTATCTAGAAAAGTAAGTGGGTAAGTCAATGATTACTTACTTTTGAGCCCAGAGTCTGTTTTGAGTCAGAGCTCGCGATAGAATATAAACCTTAGGATTTTTTTCTAAAATCACGAGCCTATGGGGACTTTTTTCCAAGAAAAATAATAAAAATCTGTCAAGTCAAAAACGGCCAGATTTCATTAAACAGGAAATATGTGAGGGACAGACCTGAAATCAAATCCCACCTGATGCAGTATTCCAAATAGCAGGTGGCAGTGATAAGTATTCGCTGAGAAAACTGTTACGAAAAATTTGTCTTTAAAAACGATGTCTCCCCTCATTTCCTCCAAAATTTCTATTATATTTGGTATATAGTTATTATGTGAGTAATTTCCAAAGCTTTCATTTAGATTTCTTGAACATGAAAAGTCAGCTTTTTGGTATTTGTGAACAGACTCCTTTTCACATCCATTTCATTGCATTTGTGTTGTTTTTAATTCTCATTATCAAGTGTCAAAAGTCCGAAAGGGCAACGACGAAACCGGTAAATACGAACAAGAACAGCACGAAGAAACACAAAACACAAAATCAACCGAACGGAAATCAACAACGCGAACTAAAATCGTTACAAGAATGATCTCAGGTGCTCCGGAAGAGTCAAGCGCTTCCTGTCTGCTAGCGCTATAGCACACCCGTCGTGTTGCTTATTTCCAATTCAGTGTGTCAATCCGGTAAAGAATGACAAAACAAATTTCTATGACAAACCGACATCTGGTAACTTGATCCTTGGATTTACACTGTGCTCCATGAATAGGCCATAGATATATTTAGAATATTAAGGAAAAGAACTTGGTCGTATATGCAACAAACAGAAACCGATTGCCCTTCCGTATCACCAAGCAATTTTACAGTGGACACCGTGCACTCGTAGACAAAAAATATATGAATTTTATCTCTCAAAGGAGTGCACATGTTGGTTTGTCAGATGTCGTAGAACTTTGTTTTGTCCTCCTTTTCCGGATTTGACACACTGAATTGGTTATAACCAAGACGACGGGTGTGCTATAGCAGGCAGAAACCGCTTACTCTTCCGCTTACTCTTCCGGAGCTCCTGAGTTCACTCTTGTTCGACTTGAGTTAGCGTTGTTAAATGATTTCCTTTAAGATGATTTTATGTTTTGTGTTACTTCGTTTTGTTTGTTCGTGTTTACCGGTTTCGTCGTTGTCCTTTCGGACTTTTGACACTCGGCAGCAACCGCGGAGCAACATAACCCTGTGTCAGCAATTTCTGTGTCAAACGTAATGCTCTGCCACGAAAATCAATGTAATTCCCGCAAACTCAGGAGTTTAAAAGTTTATAAATCTCTTCTCTTAAATATTAGCGTTTACCTGCATTATTATCTTGTTCTATGACTTTAGTGTAAAATAAGTGTGAAAGATAAAGTTTTATCGAATATTTACGTTCAATTTTTACTATTAATGAAAAATATTATCCGTTAATATATGAATTTGTGAAAGAGGCAAAGAGGCACCAATGGGGAATTCGAGTGTCAAAGTCCGAAAGGGCAACGACAAAAACGGGTAAACAATAACAAGAACAGCACGAAGAAACACAAAACACAAAATCAACCGAACAGAAATCAACAACGCAAAGTCGTAACATGAGTGAACTCAAGTGCTTCGCAAGAGTAAGCGGTTCCTGCCTGCTACAGCATATCCGTCGTGTTGCTAATTTCCAATTCAGTGTGTCAAATCCGGTAGAGGATTTCAAAACATGAAAACATGAAAAACAGTTACTTTAGCAATAAGTAAAAAGAATTTGAATATCAACAAGTGAGCCGTTCCTTTTGATGAATCATTTCATATTTTATTTCTAACTATACAGTTGTTACCATCAAATTTAATAAAAACAGTATACTTTATTAAAATTTTAAAGGAAGGACAATTTATTGCAATTGCCAGTTTTTTTTCATTAAATTTTAGAATATTTATTAATTTTTTACAAATGGTATATATACACAATAAGTTTCAAGGCTCCCTTAACAGTAGCTGCCATGTTACCGAGAGGAGTACTTTGTTTGATGTTGTGTGTTGTTCTGAGCATTGCTGGCAACGATGGTAAGTTCTTTTTTTATTTGTTTATTTTGTGTAAAAATATGTTTTTCTTTCATTTAAGATGTGATTATCTGGAACAACATAATGATTGCAATTCCAAAGCATCTCAATTTTGAAATGCTTATTTTGTCATTCCCTTCTTTGTAAATTGTTACAATACAAAGTATGGAAATACCTTTTTCATAATGACGACATTCATTATCACTAGCCTTTCGAACTTAGAAGAAGGAAAGAATATGTTCAGAAAGTGCTGATTGTTGTACTGAGATGATCATCTTATTATGTTTTCACAACCTAGTTGCGTTGTGTGTTACTAATGGTACATGAAATGGCAATGGAAGAGGGAAGTTTGGCGCGCCATAACCTGGTTTAGCCCATTTATCATCTGAAATGTTTGTCCAAAGTCAGGACCAATTCGAGCTTTAAGTATTCTGGTGTGTCTTTCACGTTTTGTCTTTTCTTTTGGACATTGAGATTGATCCTCCAAGTTCAGTGGTTTTGTTCTTACCTTTATTTGAATATAGAGAATAATAATTTGTCAATGTAAAATATAGTTATATTTCATGGAACAGACAATATTTTGCCCTGTCAACGATGTATAGTGTCCTTATCCGTTCGTTTACCCCATATTAATTCTACCTTTGGCGTTTAGTAAATTTACAATGAAGAAGTATAATATTATTTCATCATGAAACATAATACTTATTGTACACGTCAGGAAATGAGCATACAAAATCTTTATAACATTTAACTTCTGCCAATTCATGTTTCATTACCGGATGACACACTGAATTGGAAATTAGCAACCCGACGGGTGTGCTATAGCAGACAGGAACCGCTTACTCTTCCGGTTCACTCTTGTTACTTGAGTTTGCGTTGTTGATTTCCGTTCGGTTGATTTTGTGTTTTGTGTTTCTTTGTGCTATTCCTGTTCGTGTTTACCGGTTTCGTAGTTGCCCTTTCAGACTTTTGACACTCGAATGCCCCATTTGTGCCTCTTTGCTTTTTTCATTGATTGCAAGACGGGGTATCATGTTTTGATATATTCTTTTATTATATTGACTATGATACATCTTGGCTTTGATGGTCTCATCGACGAATCCGAAGTTAATCGACGGCAATTGATCCCCAATTTCTGTAATTTTGTTATAACATTTAGTACAGTGTTTTAAAACTCTTCCCGCTGGTGGCAATTGTTAGCAAATATATTCTTTTGTCTGTATTTAAGTTTGTCTTTTTTCAAGGATTTCGACTTAAAAGAAAAGAATCGAGGTCAAAATATAGAACACTTCCAATGGCAAATATATTCTTTTGTTTGTCTTTTTTCAAGGATTTCGACTTAAAAGAAAAGAATCGAGGTCAAAATATAGAACTTAATTTAGATCAGGGGCCTTTGGGGATAGTTGGGGGAGACGAGGCAGGGAAAGGAGAAATTCCGTGGCAGGTAATGTTCACCAATATCATGTGCAATGATAGATAAATAAATGAGGAAAATATGTAACATGATATCTATTGAAAATTTACACCACAAAAAGTATACCCAATACTTCGTAAAAGGAAATCAATAATTCTCACCGATAACAGAAAAAAAAACCATCTGTTTTAATTTGATTGGACACATGATAAGGGAGCAACCATTTGATTTATATGGATAGTAATGGATATTTCTTATGTCGCGCCTTTTTATTTCGGAAAAATCGTAACTTAATTTTTTTTCGGGCTATCACGCGCATCTTTTATTTTCAAAGATATTTCAGCCAAAAACACCATTCTGGTCCCTTTCAAATTAAAAAAAAAAAATTAAAGCACTGTTCTGCCTTTTTATTTCTGCTTTCTAAACATCCTGTCGTTTTATTTCAAATTTCATCAAAGCTCCCTCCTTAGAAATACATTTTTATTTACCTCTTTTCATTAACCTCTTAACTAGTAGAAAATTTAAAAAAAATCTTTTTGAGAAATTTTTGTTCCAAAAGTTATTGTACGTGTAATTGATGATCAACATTTTGTAGTTGTTTTCCTTCAGACGTTAGAGAAAACCAAAACCTCTTTAAACTAAGTTCTTGACAATTTTTTAATTTCAGACGTCTCGGGGGGGGGGGGGGAATTAATATTTAAATTGATCGCTAATTCTCGCATTAATAAAAGAAATTCGTTTCCCTTAATGTTACGTCTCGAGTGACGAATTGGCCTGCAGCAGAACCTAGCTTGGCATAAGAGACGACTTAGAGTCTTTGGATTCTCAAATCTTGTTAGTGCTCAGCCCATAGAGAAACATCTTGCTAAGCCCACAATGAAACATCTTGCTAAGCCCACAATGAAACATCTTGCTGGGCCCACCGTGAAACCAAGTGTGTACCCTAGGTGGCTGGATAGGTTGGCCCTAGTTCGCGAGGGGTGTCAGGCCTTTAATACGGAAAGCCTAACGACAGACCATACGCTGATAAAATGTGCAAAGATTCTAAGCACCATCCTAAGCACATAATTTGTGTTGAATTTTAAACTTGATTAGAATCTAAACATTTTTAGATTGTATATAATTTAATAAAACTATTGAAGAAAATTTATAAGATTGATATTATTAAGAAGTGGAACATGTTTAAATCCTAAACATGTTTAGCATGTTGAAACGTGTATAGGTCTTAAGCTCAATCTAAACATACTTGGGGCTTAAATTGTTTTTTTTTTCAGTGTTATGTACAAACGTGTATAAAGAAGCTTCATGTACGTTAAAGATCCCTTTTGTGGACCTCCAATAAACTCAACTGCATCTAGGTCGTCACTGTCCAAACGCCAACTTAATTAAATTGAGTATTATTTGCTTTTTTTATTGGGTATAAAAGCATTAGTACCATGGTTTTAGAATGCGACAATTATATTTATTATTGATTTTGCTGCTAGAGTAAGAATTTTGAATGGAGTTGTCTCCACATACTGGTATTTAGCACAAGACACGCTACTTACATAAGCGATGAATTTCTTCCGATAGGCGGTCTTTGGACAAAATAAGACTGCAATTTTATTATGTTATTGTGTGTCTGATAAAGACTGGTAAAATGTTGTCCCTTAATAATTTGCTTTGGTTTTGATTTTCTTTTACTTCGTTGGATTGGTATATAATGGCCAGAAACTTCATTGACGACTTGAAAACTTACACAATGTGTGTTTTTCTGTGACACACAACTACGACTTAAAATTAATTTTATTTCTCAAAAAGATTACACAGTAAATGATTTCATGAATTCGTCTTGGTTGACTTACTTTTCTAGAGAAAGCAGTATGGGGGTCCAATTAATGTCAGATTTGTTCCTTCATCGTCCTTCTTTCATCGCCGAAGGCGAAAGCAGGTCTAGTAGTTGGGTCACTCCGTCCGTCCGTCCGTCCGTGTCCGTCCGTCTGTCCGTCCGTCCGTCCGTCCGTCCGTCCGTCCCACTATGGGGTGCCTGTCTTGTGTAATCTGAATCTCAAAAACCAAACACTAGATCTTTCTGAAATTTTTTACACTGTATTATTTTATAGAAGATATGGGAAGACGACTTTAGGACGGACAATAATTTATAAAGACTTACATTTGATTACAACGCAAGGTCGCATGGTTCGACGCTTAAAGGCAGGACCGTCCTAAAGACGTCTCTTCGACCCTTTTGCTGTTTGAACAATAATTGACGATGATTCGGAATAATACATGTTTAAAATATATTTAAAAAAATACAAGAACTATTTTCTATCTTTTTAGACATTGTTAATGCGTCATTGGGTCGTCAGCATACCACAAAACGGATGTAAGTGCACACTCGTGCGCCCAAAGGACGGTTTACGTTAATGTACCACAAAGGCTAATAAAATTTTAGGCACCTACCCATCTCTCCCCTTTTCCAGTGTTCTTCCAAATTTACTGCTCGTTTGTTTTCTCGACCCAAACTCATATTTTCCATCATCACTTCATGTTTATTTTACCATCCGTTTTATGTTTATCGGCTTTATTTTACCCATATAGTGTTGCAAGGATGTAAAACACCAACTCACTCACACAATTGAGTTTAAAAATTATATTATCACCTCGATTGGATTGTAGAAGCTATGTATCAAATATGGTAAGTGCTGATATATCCTAAGCGACATCACACGAGAAGTCACGAGATCTATCAATTTAAATCATTCTTCGAAACGCAGTCGGCGAGGACAGACGCTCTCCTGTCCTCTCCTTTTCGCGGTACTTTTGAGCACGTGCAAGTCGTTGCCTTGTATTACACGGTCTCGGAAATTATCCATTGCTTTTATGTAAGTATATTTTTCTTTTTATTTGCATGCTTGTGAGGACATTATGGTCCTTTTGAGAGATTTTATAGTACGGACATGGGTCCGTTTTGTTAATTTTTAATTTTGAAGCACGGACATGGGTCCGTTTGGTTAACTTTTTAATGATGAAACGGACATGGGTCCGTTTGGTAAATTTTTTAATGATGAATCGGACATGGGTCCGTTTGGTTAACTTTTTAATGATGAAACGGACATGGGTCCGTTTGGTTAATTTTTTAATGATGAAGCGGACATGGGTCCGTTTGGTTAATTTTTTAATGATGAAGCGGACATGGGTCCGTTTGGTTAACTTTTTAAAGATGAAACGGACATGGGTCCGTTTGGTTAATTTTTTAATGATGAAGCGGACATGGGTCCGTTTGGTTAATTTTTTAATGATGAAGCGGACAGTGGTCCGTTTGGTCAATTTTTAATTTTGAAGCACGGACATGGGTCCGTTTGGTTAATTTTTAATTTGAAGCAAAGAGATTGGTCCGTTTGGTAATTTTTAATTTTGAAGCAAAGACATGGGTCTGTTTGGTTAATTTTTCAATTATAAGGCACGGACGTGGGTCCGTTATGTTAATTTTTAATTTTGGAGCACGGACATGGGTCCATTTGGTAAATATTTGATTTTGAAGCCCGGACATGGGTCCATTTGGTAAATATTTGATTTTGGAGCCCGGACATGGGTCCATTTGGTAAATATTTGATTTTGAAGCCCGGACATGGATCGGTTTGGTTAATTTTTTAATTGTGAAGCACGGACATAGTCCGTTTGGTATATTATTTAAATTGAAGCACGGGCATAGTGTCTGTATGATTAATTTTTCATTTTGAAGCACGGGCATGGTGTCCGTTTGGTTAATTTTTAATTTTATAGCAATATAAATGACCTGGTGTCCGTTTTGTTGATTTTTAATTTTGAAGCAAGGCCAAGGACTAAGTGTTCAGTTGGTAAATTTTTTGATTTTGAAGTACGAGCATGGTGTCTGTATGATTAATTTTTGATTTTAAAGTACGAGCATGGTGTCTGCATGATTAATTTTTGATTTTGAAGTACGAGCATGGTGTCGGATTATTTTTTGATTTTGAAGTACGAGCATGGTGTCTGTATGATTAATTTTGATGTACGAGCATGGTGTCTGTATGATTAATTTTGACTAAAGTAAACACATGGTGTCCGTCTTGGTAATTTATAATTTCAGAAGCATAGATGGTGTCGTCCGTTTTGTTGATTTTTCCCTTTGAAGTACGAGCATGTTGTCCAGTTGGTTGTACGGATGGTGTTGCTCGTTTGGGTCATATTTTGATTTTTTAGTACGGATGGTATAATACGTAGCTTGGCAATTTATATTTTGAAGTGCGGATGCTGTCGTCCGTTTGATTATAGAATTTAAAATCATTTAGCGGATAGTGTCGCCTCGGTTGTTGAATTACGTTTCGGAGTATGGACCTCGAAATAAGAGTGGATTGTGCCACCGCTGTTTGGGGTTTAACCTGGTACAATTTTGTTGTATTCTTGTGGTCAGAATGGATGCTGATTTTATTGGTTATATTCTATATGTATATTCTGAAGCGGCTTAAATGTAAAAAAAAAACAAAAAACAAAAAACAAAAAAACAACATGTTCTCGTCCAGTAATATATCGACTCACGACATGCTTGGATCAATTATGTTTATGTAGTGTATTTTAATTTACTTGTAGATGGTTGAACATCACCTTGGAAGTTCTTAGCAGTTGCCTCCTTAATGGTTAATTTAGTTGAAGGATCGAAAGGGTAAGATTTAGATGCTGTAGAGCATTTTAAAGTTTGTAATTAATACTTTAGTTTAAGATATTTTTGAACACAATCTAGTTTCATGTACGTTTTCTCATCGCGGGAAAAGATAAAGGAAAAAAAACTGGCTCTTTGAGGGACTTTAAGAACTTTTATGTTCTAGCTATAGATCATGTTTTTGCGTCGGGGCATTATCTCGTCCCGAATTGTCATGTATGTCATGTGTGTTGTACAAATTGGAAGTTGAAGTTGAATGTCTAGTATGTTTATATGATTTAGTAACAGATACTTGTATGTGACATAGGGTCTGCGTGTCTCTTAGGTATATTGAGTTATATATATTTAGTAGCATATTATGTCGTTTTGTAGGCATTGAAAGATCGGAGCCAGTTTCGGTTAACAACACAGGTGCAACTATATAACGTCTGCAAGTAATTATAGTATTGGGATCTCGAAGGGAGACATCAGTAATTGGAAAATGATTTGGATGATAGGCAGGGACGTAAAAACGTCAGAGCTATGACTGGAAGACCTAAATTGATACCTGTTTGTGTCCTTGATGCCGCCTTGAAGGTTCTATAGCTTAGTGCTCGATCATACAACGAATCATCCGGAAATTGAGTTCTATAGTAAAGCTTTGCAGGCATATCAACAATTTGAAGCGCATGATGATACTTGTAACTTATTTTAACTTTAAGGACCTTGTTGTATACTCAGAAATTTCAAGTGCTACGTTTACTCAAAGAATAATTGACTTGAGATAGTTTTCTAATTTCCATTCCAGGGAATCTAATCCTTAGTGGCTTATGTCACGCAGAATGGGGGTTGGAGAGCTTTTTCTATGTAATTTCCTTTTGAAAATTTTACATCTATCTCTTTATACAATGATATATTTGTAACATTTTTATTGTAAACTGATCATGCTAAAATTAGTCAATCAATTGAAGTTGAGATTTTCTTTTGATCCTACTTTTTGTTGACCATGAATTTTTTGTTGAAACTACAGAGGAGAAGTTCTTCAACCTCCTAATCGGTTTTACAAAGCAGAGAATGTTTTTGAAAACTATAATTTTTATGAAGAATAATTCCCTGTGAAAAGTTACAGTATTGGGGACAAACGTTCACATTAATCAATTAAATCATTGTTGAAATGTTGAAATTTGGAAACGCTAAGGAAGAAGCCTTTTAGTTAGACCGATTAAAATGTTATTATACAGGCTAAATCTTTTGTTATGTTATAATGTGCAGGAAATTCTCGGTGAAATTTCGATTCTGAATGCCGAAAGTTGGCAAATTTATTTTCATAGATAGGGACAAGCCTTTTCTCAACTTTATTTTGTGGTGGCCATATATTTATAAGTAGGGTTTTCGATTTAGCCTGGGATATCGGTTAATTGCTATCAACGTTTTGGTGATATAAAACTGGGCTTATTTTCAATATTGCGAATGATAACCCGGGGACAAAAAATATTGACTGATAGTTTTGCCGTTTCCTTTGTCAGTTTGTACTGTATATTTGTGAATAAAGTTGTTGCATTATTATTTGTTTTATTTTAAAATTGGATTTATGCGTTATGGACATTTAAAGGGTGAGATGAGGTTTAAATTAGTGTAAGCAAATTTTTGATTAAGTAAAAATGATGGTCTACGTTTCATTGAAAGACTCGTTGCTGTGGCTGAAAATGAGAATAAAGGTGCCACTATCGGGCACAATTTACACATTTTACTTTATTTCAATCTAATCCTATATTTGTTTGTGAACAAGTTATGGCGCAACATTTATATTTGGTATGTGGTTGCTTTAGAGTTGGTACAGATCAGTTTTTAAAGCATTTCATCGGTATGCCCCTGCAACCATGGTCTACTGATTTTGTGATTTCTTTCTGATTTGGCTTAATGCTATAGTTTGTTCTCAAGTCTGTTAAACTTGAAGCAGGCATGGTACACCATTGATTGTATGCAATTGCGTTAGCTTCAGTGCAAATTTAGTTTTTGTCTCACCTGCGACGAATAGTAAGACCTAGGTATTACTTTCCGGCGGTGGTGTCGTAAACTTTTTGTAAGACTTTTTTGGACAATGAAAACTGCTTGAATTGCTTAAAAGGTATAATTGCTAGGCATCTGATATTGGGTATACAGACAGTTAAGGTTATGGTCTACGCAACTGTCACAATGCCGTGTGATTTCACGCTCCAGTGACTCTGAACTTAGGTCGTTTTTTCAGGCCGTGAACTTTTTATAAGGTTTTTGTGGACAATGAATTACTTGGTGGTATAAAAGCTAGGAATCTGATATTGAGTAAACAGACAGTTGAGGTTATGGTCTACCATGCCGTGTGACCTTGACCCCATTTTCACGCTCTAGTGACTCGATAGATAACCTTAGGTCTTTTTTCAGGCGGAAAACATTTTGAAATAATTTTGTGTACATTGAATGGCTTGAAAAGTATAGATATTGGGTATACAGGCAGGTGATATATATATTGCACGGTCTACTGCTGACTTAGGAATTTTTGTATACTGATTTGGCATACTCTTCTGTCCGTTTAACAAATAGCGTTGGCGTTTATGACATATCATTGATATTTGGTAGGCTGTTTCATAAGCATCAGTACTGGTCTATTCCAGGAAGATATCATCTACATATACGCCCCTACATGGTCTACTGACTATAAGGGTTCTTGCTCCTTTGGCTATATGTTAATGTTTTTTCTAGTCTATTTATGCGAATAGATAATGGTACATTTCATATGTCGTCTGTCTCGGTGATAATTTTTGGCAGTGGTGTTCAACCTTGTGTATAAAATTTTTAGTCTTAGTCGGGCCAACGCAACTAAGACGTCGATCGGTGACCGGTGATCTGGTAATCTTGGTGACTGCTAGCTGTTTTCCTTTTATGATTTTGTTTTGGGTTGGTTGCGTTGCGTATGCCTATCTTACATCTCTTTATCGTCTACAGTGTTGATATTTGGTATACAGTTGCATGTTAATCAAATGAATATACATTGTAGGTCAATTTATGGGTAATTTTCAGGATTGTATTCAAAATTTACTTTTGTATATTGGCTAGACATATTTAAGATACAAGTTTGGGTGAGTTTTGAGTTTTGAGTTTTGGGGGTTTTGTGGTGAGTGTGAAATAGTTACTGATTTCACATAACAAAGGATGATTATTGCGTATCAAATTTTCACCTCCAATACTAATACAATCTAGTTACTTGGAGTGTGATGTCTCTTAGGATAATCATTTATCCTAAGCGACATCACACGAGAAGTCACGAGATCTATCAATTTAAATCATTCTTCGAAACGCAGTCAGGTTATGGATTGAAAGTGATTCTTTTCTCTCGATTAAGCTGTGGCTATGACTATGGTTGTGGTTATGAAGGGGTTTAGGCTTATCTGTAATTTTTCCCACCGCCCCACCCTGTTTTATTTGACCAGTGTTTCACACTCCAGGAACTGGATGCTCCTCAAATTTTCACCTCCAATACTAATACAATCTAGTTACTTGGAGTGTGATGTCTCTTAGGATAATCATTGATCTCATTTTAGAATTTAAAGTTAACCAATTAAATCCCCCTTCCTCAGAATCATTGTATGCTTTTGTCAATTCAGTTTTTTATGGATGAGCTGATTGCAAAAATGGACACAAAAAAAATCTAAAAAAATGCTGCACGTTTCTTATTGCAGAATTTTTACAAAAAATAATAGCATTCAGTATCATTTAGTTAGACCCATAGTTTTGTATAACTCTATTTTATTCACAAGGTTGGGCGGAGCTTAAATTTCTCAGTCTTTTAGGTAAGATTTAAACGAAGAATCCCGAAATAATGGACCCGTGACCAGCCCGGTCAATAAAATAGAGTAATAATTTGTCTCTTTTTTTTTAGTGAACAGCCATCTGATACCCAGGTTGTTGTTGGGAGACATTCTATGACCACGCCTACATCCATAGAGAAAACATACCAAGTGGAGAAGATCTTACTACATCCAAACTTCGACAGGAAAACCGTCATTAACCAGGAAAACCGTCATTAACCAGGAAAACCGGCATTAACAAGGAAAACCGTCATTAACCAGGAAAACCGTCATTAACCAGGAAAACCGTCATTAACCAGGAAAACCGTCATTAAGGTAGATGGGGTGTCTATCACTGAGCATCTTTTTTGCACATCTATCATTATTTTAGAATATATAATGCTTGTTACTCTAATTGATTTCTATTGGGCTAGGTAAACATCAAAATAATAATTACAACAAAAATTAGGATAAAATACACCTTTTTTTGCGTATTTCAATATTTTCCCGTACTTTTTAAGGGGAGATAATTTGTATAGAAATAATAGGGAAAAAACACATTTTTCACTTTTTTCAAAAATTTTGATGGTGAACTTTATTTTTTATTAAGTATATTTAAAAATCATTCAAAAACAAAGATTTTCATAATTTTTAAGAAAAATCTATGGAGTGGAATTTTTTTGGTTAAAGAAAAATGAATTTTCTCTATTGATTCTATATAAAAGGTACCAAAATCATCCATTTTTCAAAGTCGTTTCTACAAAAATTCTCGTGGTGAACTTTTAATTTTATTATCGAGATTGAAAGTACCAGTCTAGGGCTAACTGTGGTCAAAATTTAAGAAAATTCTATGGATAACATTTTAGACACCCCATCTACCTTAACCAGGAAAACCGTCATTAACCAGGAAAACCGTCATTAACCAGGAAAACCGTCATTAACCAGGAAAACCGTCAGGAAAACCGTCATTAACCAGGAAAACCGTCATTAACGATATTGCCATTCTTTTTGTCACTGGAAGGATCGAACCGAACGAAATGGGTATACGTCCTATTAAGTTGACAGATAGTGGTACAGGGTCTTTCGTGGGGATGTCGGACCAGTGCCTTGTCTCTGGATGGGAAAGACTGTCAGAAGGTAATGTATAATGCTAAATAGGTGAGTTAGTGAGTTGGTGTTTTACGCCCGTGCAACGCTATATAGGTTATTTACAGGCGATGAACATGATAAGGATGATAAAATGAACATGAAATGATGATGATAAATGAAATATGGGGGTGGGATGGGAAACAAAGGGACTGTAAATTTTGAAGAACCACAGGAAAAGGGGAGAGGTGGGTAGGGGCGGAAAATTTAGCTTATGTGGTGCACTACTTGGCGGTCCACAAAGGGGTCTTTTACGTGCATGAAGCGTGGCACTCTCCACACACGTTGGCCCACTATGGTCGGCGGTCAGGGTTTCCTTATTATAGACCTGACAACCCCCGCTGACGAGGGCCACCCTATTCAGCCATCTAGGGTACACACTAGGTTGCTCTGTTGGCTGAGCACTGACCCGACGTCAGAATCCCAAGACCCTTAGTCGCCTCTTACGACAAGCTAGGCTCTGCTGCGGGCCTATTCGCCACCCGGGCCCCGCACGGGACATGCTAAATAGGTATAACTAAATAGGTATAACCTGACTACTTCATTTACAACTGTCATATATACAAATATTTTTTTTATTAAAATTAAGTTTTTGAAATACAATATAAATTATTGAGATAGACAGTTAGTCCAGACTGACTAATTTAAGAGAGGATATGGAGTAAATGAACATGAGACAACAACACATATGTTAACTTCAACTGCAGTGATTTTTTATGAGCTGTATGGCCATTTCGGAAAATTATTCCTCATCAGCAGCACTAGAACACACTCAAAGGAAATCCACAATTCAAAAGATGTGCAAAATGCATAAAGCCAAACGAAATCCAAATATATATATAGCTACGGGCAAAGCTACGATGGAAGGAGTTTAACCTTAGGTTTTAGAATTTACATAAAATTTATATAGCAGTTAAAAACAAAGTGTACACATGAGAAGTAATCTCATGTACAAGTACACCATATCTAAAAAAATAAAGAGCATACATCTTAAACACGGGGAATTGTTCTACTAACTCCACACGGCATAAAAGACAAACTCCAGTAATAAATAATTTAAGTTAGAGAGGATATGGAGTAAATGAACACGAGACAACAACACATATGTTCACTCCAACTGCAATGAATTTACCCTTTTCGATTGAGTTTTTATCATTGTTCAGACATTTTGCAAAATTGTCCTGGAAGCCCCCTTTCTTTCTAAGTGTGCTCTTCCTTAGGCATTAACAAGTTTCGAAGGCCCCTTCTGATCGACATTCAATACTCAAAAGTTCACAAGTAAGAACTTGACAGTTGTGAAGTTTCAAAATATATTGAGCAGCAAAAACTATTTCTTTTGATTAACCTTTTAACTTTATTTGTCTTTAAAATATAAAGGTAAAGATGAATATCCTGATAAGCTACAAGTGGCAAACGTGGATGTTTTCTCTGACAAAGAATGCCAGAAATCTTTAAAACCGGGCTACTTTGATACCACTAACATGATTTGTGCTGGAAAGATGGAAGGAGGAATTGATGCCTGCCAGGTAAGTTGTGTTTAATATGCGAGCGAAGCGAAGATCACTATTGTAGAGAGTCTGCCAAATTGCACGAGACTCAAAATACGATGGTTGAAAATAAATTCTGTCATCATTTGGAAGGCATCGGACCTTTTCGAAAATACTGGGTTTTGCGTTAGCGAGACCCTTTATTATCGCTTATTTATTTATAAACGGTTAAAAAACAAACATTTTCTTGTTGTTAATGACAATAACTTTCTGAATAAATAATAACTATCTTACAAACGAACACTAGTTGTTTTGTTTTTACACACACATGGCTTTCGAAACTTTAGTGACCTTTTACTCATAGTGCATAGTCATGCACAGAAAAATTGTGGGAAATATCATCACATCGTCCCTTATAAAGTTCTGTCACTCAATTTTCGGAACTTTTCATAACACAGATTCGTTAAAATAAAGTGATCAGCAACTGTTTTTTCTACATATGTATGATAATGTTGGTCCTACCTGATCTGAAAATAAAATCCTAATCCGTCCTTTATATGTGGTCCCTCAAACTGACAAAGTTTAATAATCATTTGGATACGTCGTCATTTTCCACCAGGTTTCTAAATCAATCTTTTGCAGCCAGTACTTGGCAATTATAGATACAGGAAATTATAACAAAACCTGGCAGAAGAGCGGTGAAATTTTGAAGTCTTCATGTTTACACGATGCCATACACAGTTTCGTATAAAATACTAGTGGTGGTAGCCCAATATATTGACCAATGAGTGGAGGGAATCCTGTCTATTTTTATACCGGAAGTAAGAATGACCATTTATTTTGCACTCTTGTGAATGTTTACATGCTTCTCTGCACAGAAAACTTTAAATCAGGTCTACTTTTGCAAAATAAATTATTTTTATGTTGATATTTTTTTGAAGGGGGATAACTACAAAAAGCACAATTTTTTCCATGTGACAAACTGCCACATTTTATGCAAACAAAAATATTTCTGAAAAATGCAACATAATGTACCCCAATATTTTCACAGTTAAAACTATGAGAAATGCTCTTTTAGATATTCTGTGTTCAGGTTTTGGCATATTTATAGAAATGATCAAATTCAGGTCTTAGAAATGAGATGGCACCTATGAATTTTTCATTAAAATAGCCCCCTCTTTGTCAGATTTTGGCACTTTTTAAAACAATATCTGTGTTGAATATGTTTATAAGATCAGGAACACCGAAAGAGGGTAGTTTTATCTTTTTATTGATATATAATTGTCCATAGTACAAGTGATATCCAGATTTTCTTCATTGAATGGAAGTGACATTGCTTTTGTCCAATGACGTCATTTTGAATAACTATGTCTTGCACCCTTTAAAAGCATATATTTAAATTTTGTATGCTTTATCAATCCCAGCACACTTCATTTTAGTCTTGCATTCAATTGTGAATTTGTTTATACACACAATACCAATGTAATGGTCCATTTATGACTTTCTGAGATTCATATTCTATGCAAAAACACCATAGCAACCAATTAAGTATGCAAAGTCAGTATGCTTTATTTGACGTCATTTGTGACGTTCCATTGTTTTCGCCTTCTTATTGTGAAGTCATGTGATTTCGAAACCAAATGTAGTACATGAAATTGGAAAATATCAATTGGCTCGGTGTAATTTTTTTTTCATCTTCATAGTTTAATTAAAAGCTAAATATAAATGTTCTTTACATATAATTATATGTCTTCTGTTAAAACTGTTACTTAAAAGACTCAGATATGGCCATATTATAGGAAAATCAGAGAGTAAAACCAAAAATTTACCTTAAGGAAAGAAGGATTTACCATAATTTATGCCATAATATTGCAATAAAAGTACTGCAAAAATGATTAAAATAATGTAAAAGTATAGCATAACCATTGAAAAGTACCAAAATCAAAGAATCTGGTTAAAGGATACCAACATAGGCAAAAAGGGCCAAAAAACTATTGCAAGGTCTTGTATAAGAATCGCAATGTTTTCACTATTTTTAAAGCAAACGACAAAAATAATGTACCATTTTGTTCGCAATTAGATAGCGAACAAGAAAAAATAAGAAAACGTTATATATTTTACAACTTATTTGTCTTAAACGATGCCATACACAGTTTCGTATAAAATACTAGTGGTGGTAGCCCAATATATTGACCAATGAGTGGAGGGAATCCTGTCTATTTTTATACCGGAAGTAAGAATGACCATTTATTTTGCACTCTTGTGAATGTTTACATGCTTCTCTGCACAGAAAACTTTAAATCAGGTCTACTTTTGCAAAATAAATTATTTTTATGTTGATATTTTTTTGAAGGGGGATAACTACAAAAAGCACAATTTTCTCCATGTGACAAACTGCCACATTTTATGCAAACAAAAATATTTCTGAAAAATGCAACATAATGTACCCCAATATTTTCACAGTTAAAACTATGAGAAATGCTCTTTTAGATATTCTGTGTTCAGGTTTTGGCATATTTATAGAAATGATCAAATTCAGGTCTTAGAAATGAGATGGCACCTATGAATTTTTCATTAAAATAGCCCCCTCTTTGTCAGATTTTGGCACTTTTTAAAACAATATCTGTGCTGAATATGTTTATAAGATCAGGAACACCGAAAGAGGGTAGTTTTATCTTTTTATTGATATATAATTGTCCATAGTACAAGTGATATCCAGATTTTCTTCATTGAATGGAAGTGACATTGCTTTTGTCCAATGACGTCATTTTGAATAACTATGTCTTGCACCCACAGTCTGCTTGTCGAATGATATGACGTCACTGAAGGGTCGATTAAGTTATGTATAATGTCGTCCCGGCCGCGAACCATATTTTGGCGTTTTTACGGATAATACATGTTTTTCGAACAAATTATTCAATTTTTATACAAAAGTGGACCCTCTTAGCTATTGATCCAGTTGAGGGTATTTAGACATTTTTTTTCCAGATCCGATTAAGGTTAAACCCAGTTTTGGTTGCGACTATTATCATATTCATATCGTTGCATAAACAAAATTAGTGTTGATTTTGTACCTTCGCGAGCTTTTAGGGCAGAGCCATTATCATATTATGTGTTTTTTTTTTAATACAGGTACAGAAAATACAATAGGACAGTTGGTACAGGAATAAGGATTCTAACTAAAGCGATTCTCTTTGATCAAGTATCTATACCGTGATGATAATTTTTACCGCCATTTGTAAGACCATTTGGAACCTTTACGCCTTTTGAAGAATATTTATAACAATAAAAATAATGAAATGGACATGTACTAATTATGTGCTTTTGATTATACAGGGTGATTCAGGGGGACCATTGGCATGTGACAATGGAAAAGAATACGTACTTGTAGGTAAGTCGTTGTAATAAAGCAAAATATGAATTGAAAAGAATGATTTTTCACACAAAGCCCTTAAGAATATGGTTTGATCTGAATTAGTATGAGACAGGCACACCTGTTGAAGGAACGTAAGTCCTAGCTTACCGTACCAAAACTCTACCTGTCTGAGAATCGGTGAAAATGAGAATAAAATTAATTGCAATTGGAGGAAGTTTGTTTCTTAAGTGGTTTGCATTTTCAATTTCTTTTAGTAATAGAAAATAAAGAGATGTGGAATAAGTGTACGCGACACAGCCCACAATGGACAACCGCCAGCAGCCTTCAACGAGGCCATTTGGCACTGCTCGCGGTTCTGCAATAGGCCCATGGTCTAAATAAGATGCATATAATTCAAATCCAGCCCTAAAATAGTCACAGATAGACCCCCTTCTTAAACAAGGAACAGAAAACATCAAAAAGTAAATCGACTCTTGATGAGTCTTGTAAGAAGCAAAGCACCAATGGGGCATTCGAGTGTCAAAAGCCCGAAAAACGAACAAGAACAGCTCAAAGAAAGCACAAAATCAACCGAACGGAAAGGAGAGATAGAAATCCCATATTTGTATACGAGTGCACGGTGTCTACCGTAAAATATCTTGAGTGAAAATAGCAACCGTGGAGCAGCATAACCCTGCGTCAGCTATTTCTGTGTCAATCGTGACGCTCTGCCAAGTATATCGATGTAATTCCCAAATGCTCTGAAGTAACGAATCAACTGTTATGACTGTTATACAAAGACCCCATAAGCAGGAGCGGACAACATAGACGAAATGCACGTCAGGCATAGCTAAATTTATTGTCTGGAACTTTGATGCAATTATTATTTTCAACTTATTGTACAACAGTAGCATATAATTGCTTAAATCTATTTCCAATATAATTATTGAAGCCCTATTTTTCCTCTTGAACTGATACTGTTTATAACATAGTTAGTATATTTTTTTTTCAGGTGTTGTGAGTTTCGGTTATTTTGGATGTGCACGTCCTTATCGTCCAGGAATTTATGCTGATGTTTACAAATTAAAGTCATGGCTGCTAGGAGAGCTAGAGTTCATTGATACCATTAACTTTAATTAAAGTATCTGAATTCTAATAGACTTTATTGTTTTTAATTACATTAGCTTAGAACGTTTCGTGTTTTTGTTTACAAATCATTTAGGGACGGACCATTTAACTTGAAGGGGGGGGGGGGGCTTGGTTTTTTGTTTTGATCAGAAAATTTTTTTCCGCGCAGAGCGTGTACAAAATATTTATTTTTCGAAGACGTCGTGACAGAATATTTTTTTCATTATCAGCATTATTTTTTATATCAGAAATCCTTCTTCAGAATATTTTTTTTTCTTACCTTCAGCAGCCAAAATATTTTTTTCATCAAAAATAATTTTCAGAATATTTTTTCAGGAAAAAACCAAGCCCCCCCTTCAAGTTAAATGGTCGGTCATTTAATGTATGGTTAACGTTGTTTATACCGTGGAAATTTCATCCCGGAATTTCATAAATATTCAGTTGAAATTGGTCACGTTGAAGACTGCTTGCTGTTTCAAAGAGCAATGGAACGTTCTTATAATTTAAATTTTCTTTTGGGGGTTATTGTGTACACTTAGTTGAAATGTGAAACCATTTTCCGTGGGGGGGAAATGGTCATTGAAGCTTGAGTGTGAAACACTGATAAACCTTGCAAGGTATATGTAGGGCGCATAACACACATTTGATCAATATGCTATGTGTGTACATGTATTTCTTGTGAAGACAATGTCTAGAAATGCAACTTGACACAATATTGTGTTGTATATTTGAAAATATATATATATTTAAAAATGTGGCAATATTTCGAGATCCAAGATCTCTTCATCAAGCCATAGTTTTTATGAGTAATTTGCAAGTTCCTTCGTGATAATAAGTCATTTTAAAACATGTTAACTAGTAAAGCAAGTCTTATGTTGTAGTGTTTCATTTCAATAGGAGCGCTGAAATAATTTAGTGATTAAATAATAACTAGGTAAATACCCGTAAAAACTATGCATTTCTTATGTATATATGTATACACGCATATCAGTCTATATTAAGTAGTAACTCCATCATATCCTTGAATCGTAGCCGTGGGAGGATCGCCCTTGACGATGTATATGTGGACCAATATGTATACACACATATATATATACACTGAATTGTCTAAAACTATAACAAGTATATGTATGAGCTTATGATCATTAGTATTACCCCCATCCTCAAACTGTCATAAAAGTCTAAGCATTCAGTTAATATCAGGAAGTAGATCATCGAGGAGAATTAAGTTTGTATACACTATATCAGTCCGTTTTCCACCGTTTAAAAATTATCTGCCTTATTTTTTCGCTCTCCTGTAAAAAGGTTAAAAATAGTACCTTTAAAGTACATGACGCTAAGGTGAGATGCACTCTTATACAATATGCGATTAAAAATCAGGTGTTGGATTAAGCGACTTGTAATTTAAAAGGTAAGGTCTAGACATATTTCTGCCTCTATGAATACAATCTAAATCACCATACCTAATGATAGAGATTCATTATTTTAACACAAACACGTCGTTAAGGCCAAGCGGAACTGATAATCTGTTTTTGTTAAAAAATTCCTGTGTATTTATTTCCATGGGTGCCACCTACACATTCGCTTTAGTAATTGCGAATACAAAAAGACACCGAATCAGCTAATTGGAAAAATTCTATGTACACGGGCAAAAAAGTGTAACACTTTTGAATAGCCCGTAGTCAAGTAATTTCAGGGGAATTAATGTTATATTTGACCAAGTACAAGTGGTGTGTTTGATAGGTTTTTATAGAGATGTAACATTGCGCAAAAGAAATAACAGATATATAATTTACATAATTTTGAAATGCAGACTTACTACCTCCATCTAAATTCTAATTCATGTATCGTTTATCTTTTAATTTTAACATTTGGATATGAAAAATTTTGTTGTAGACCGTGAGGGGCAGATCAAGAATTGATTCACAGCAGAAGGGGGGTACTGGGTAGTCTACTGAGGAAAGGAGGAGGGTTCAGGGTCAATTTCGAAAAAAACTTGGACGTAAGTAACAAAATTATTCAATGGAAAGGGGATTCAAAACCCCGATCACCCCCCCCCCCCCCCCACCTCTGGATCCGACATTGCCATGATAAAATATATTGTTCAGATTAAAATTTGTGCGACTGTTTTCCATGATATTATGAAGATGTTGAGGCTAATACAAACGACCACTGTTAACCTTGAAAGGGAAACTTGTCAATTGCATGGAAGTTTTGAAATGACTTTGAAAAGGGGGAGGCGTGGAATATACAAAAGCCGTCAAATTTGTACAGTTTCTATACATTAAAACGAATTAACTTATTAATAATATTACTATACAAGATGCATAACAATACATTTTGAAACAAAGAACAAAACCTATAATTATTTGAATCCAATTCATTTATATTTTATATAAACAGTTTGTGTTGCTACTCAAGCGATATACATTGTTTTTGTTTTCTTAACGGGTACTTATCACTCAATTTGTTTATCAATCTTATATAAAACCGGTCCTCTATTAATTTGGATAAAGCGATCAAAGATCAACAAAACACAAGATTGGTCGTTATTCAATGTCTGTGTATTTAAGTAGGTCAAATCCTCACAACTCAAAATAAATTAAATATCCTTTTGATTCTTTAAATGAAAATTTGTTTGATTTTTTTTAAATTTTCATACAAATTAAATGAAACTATTTTTTATAAAAATATTTTAGTGAATAGATAGCATTTTTCTTTTGTTATTTATTGCAATGTCAAGGACGGGTGTGTTCGTTGGGTAAATAGTTATAACACAGGCACAAAAAAAGAACCAACTTTAGAATTACGTATCTCTGTAAATGTTTGAGGTGCCACCTTGATTGTAGCATCAATTTATAGGAAAATATTTACTGTGTAACTGGAATTTTTTGTAGATTTTTCCTGTCACGGGCAAAAAAGTGTAACAGTAAATAACAACACCCCCCATTTGACACAAAAGTTAAAATATTTGTAAACGTAAAACATTTTCGGTCGTAATATTTTGTATGTATGTTAAGAAATAAATGTTTAATCCGTATTTAAGAACAATTTTGTAAAAAAGTGTCGTTTAATAACTTTTTAAAGGTCTTGACAACAGCGTAAACAACCCAATAGCACTTTTCTACCTCGTTTGATAGAAGAGTTAAATTCTTTTGTTCTCTTTTCGGTGGAAATCGGACTGATATGGTACTAGAGGACAAATCTAGGTCCAAAATATCAGACCTTTACCTCACGAAGTTGCCTAGAAAAATGCGACGAAATTTTCCTTTTATGTTTTTTATGTGTAAAATTCTAAGCATGCGGTCAACAAAAAGAAGATTACCTAGGAGCATGAAATACGTATACACCATACCCGGATTGCAAGTTCCCAAATAGCCGCCATTTTACCCCGGTATTACTGGAAAACTTGAACCTCCTCTCTGATGAATAAAAAAGGAAAACAGTTCCTTTTTCCCAAAACCATAGGTAATGTATGTCTTTTTTTTCTTTCATCAGTTCAAATTGACGAAGACGGGTTTTTATTCAATTTTCTTTCATTTTTTCTTGAAAAAATTGATAAACATGTTGCTTCCATTCCTGTCATGTTCTGAAGTCAGATCTTATTACTCGGTTGACCTTTGACATTCGGACATTCTAATATCCAGAATGTTCCAGAATCGATGAACTCGCGATTTGTCTATAGTCCAGGAAATGTCCTGGTCCTGACCTCATAATTAATGAGATAATTAAATACAGCTCAACATTAACAAGTAAATCTGTAGTGAAACTATTCAATCTAATCTTAGATGCAGGAAAATATCCTGAAGCATGGCGTAAATCTTATATTATACTTATCTTCAAATCTGGAGATCAGTTTGACTTAAATAATTATAGAGGAATTTCCCTCCAAAACTCAATAACTAAACTTTTTAGTGCATTAATAAATGAAAGACTTAATAGTTTTTATGAGCAAATATATGCAAACCAACAATTTGGCTTCAGGCACAATCATAGAACAACAGACAGCATTTTTATATTGAAAACATTAATTACTAAATACTTAAACAAGAGGAAAGAAAAAGTGTATTCCTGTTTTGTAGACCTTAAAAAGGCCTTTGATTCTTTATGGCATAAAGGATTAATGTATAAACTTCTTAAGAATGATATCGGGTGTAAATTCTATGAAATAATAGACAACATGTATAACCTGTGCCAGTCTGCTGTCAAAGTGAATAATGAATACACACACTTTTTTAATCTTGAGAGGGGAGTGAAACAAGGTGACAGCCCAAGCCCCTCTCTGTTTAATTGTTACATAAACGATTTGCATAAAATTTTTGACAATTCTTGTGATCCTTTGGAGCTAAATGATTCATTTATATCTAGTCTTAGTTTTGCTGATGATCTAGTTTTGGTGTCTAGTTCCCACAAAGGTCTTCAAACAGCATTGAATAAATTAGAAGCTTACTGTAAAGATTGGCAACTAACAGTCAATGTTAAGAAAACTAAGGTAGTGATCTTTCAAAATAAATATGATAATGAACCCTTATTTTACTATAAAAAACAGGTAATAACAGAGTCTACTGAATACAATTTCTTAGGTAATATTATTGACAATAAAGGTAAATTTAAAAGGTCTATAAAGGAATTAACAAAAAAAGGGACTTAAAGCACTGTTTGCTGTCCAGAGCAGCTTTTCTAATTTTCAGTCTCTTCCCGTAAACCTCTCATGCAAACTGTTCGATCTACTAATTAGACCAATTTTATTATATAACTGTGAAATATGGTTTATGGAGGAATTTCTGCCTATAGCTAGAGCAAAAGATAGAGCCAATAGAAATAGTAATATCTGTGATACTCTGACTCTGGCAGATAGATCCTCATTTGAAAAAATACACAACAGATATAATTGCAAATCGATTTTAGGACATGCAATATCTCATCAAAGTCAGAGCTTGGTAGATTGCCTATTGAAAGTTTCATTAAAATTCAAGTAATGATGTATTTTTGCAGACTTAACTCTGAAAAGATTAACCCTTTGTTAAAAGAAGCATATATTGTAAACAAAAATCTACATAATGAAGGAATGTACTCGTGGTACACCCTTGCTTCCAAAATTTTTGAAGAATGTGAATTAGATATCACAGAATTTGAGAATTTGGACAAACCCTTTATGAAAATTAAAAATAACTTAAAAAGTAATTTTAAACAGAAAATAGAAGATAACTACTTTTTATAACAAAAATATAATAATGCAGAAATTAGCCAGCTTGACCGATGATTCTAAATTATTTTTATACAAACAATTAAAGACTGAATTTGGTTTAGAAAAATACTTATTAAAGAAACAAGTTTTAAAAACAGACAATTAATAACACAATTAAGAGTCAGCGACCACAAATTAAATATAGAATTAGGAAGATACAGAAATATTAAAAGAGAAAATAGACTGTGCTCTGTATGTGAAGTTGTTGAAGATGAATATCATTTTCTTCTGTATTGTAACATCAACAAACAATTAAGACAAACTATGTTTAATAAATTAAATCTAAATCAAAACATCGACTTAAATAATAAAATTATACATATGCAACGAATTTTTAATCCCGATATAGAACGGATTCCAATTGTATGCGACTTTATAAAGCAGTCACTGGTACTACGAAAATAGGGTCCACATTGGTCAAAATGTTCTCCATATGTTAATGTTCTGTATACTCTGTCGTTCTTCTGTATATGTTTTGTATTTTACATGTTTTTGTTTTTGCTTTGACCCATATGGGTGTATTTTGCAAAATAAAGATTATATTAACATTCTATTTGGAACTACAGAATTAAGCGATATACCAAATATCAGACGTCTACCAAATCTACATGTAGTTGTTGAGAAAACTGTCACGGAATTTGTTAAGCACGGATGGACGATAAAACGGACGAACAAACGGCATAAGTAAAACAGTATACCTCTTTTTCTTCGAAGCGGGGGTATATAAATATCTACTTCAACACCTTTTCCTCCGAGGGTGTCATATACACGACTATCATTTGAATATGTGAGTCACCAAAAACATTGCCGCCATGGCTATAAGTAGAACACGGGAGTAGTATATACGCACTGATGACCCCGAATATTTCGGATGATGCAGCCTTTTGTGCAGGTATGTGACACCATAGCCGCTTCCGCTCAGCCACATTGGATTTCATCGGCCATTGTGCTTCGGGTTCCGCCTTTTTTTCTGTGCACCTTATTAAAGGGGATGTTATTCTGGAAAGTCATCGCACGGTTAAGGCTTATATCTTTGTTGATTCTTGACCGATTCCTTTCCACAACAAATCATTTCACCTGGAAGACAATGTCAAACCAACGACCATGCAACAAACCCAAAGGAATAAGTCAAGAAACAACTAAGATATAAGCCTTAACCATGTGTTGACTTTCCGGAATAACCACCACTTAAATAACCGGAAGTTGCACCAAAACAAAATGGCGGAACCGGAAGCACAATGTCGACGAGATTCAAGATGGCCACCGAGATCAAAGATGACTGACCTTAAGAGGATATGACGCCACAGACCTGGGAAAAGGGCTTCACCGCCCTAACAACGCCCGAGATATGCGAGGTCATCGGTGCAGATATACTACTCACGATGGGTAAAGCACTAATTTTTTAGCAAATAATTTTATGACATAGGCGTAGCAGCCGGTGCGACAGGCACGGCTTCGAACGTACCATTAATGCTTGCAGGTACGGCATGCCATACCAATAAGTTCTATAGATAAAAAAGGTGTTCATCTTTTTTTTAACCGTGCCTTTTTACCCTCTTCTCATCTCAAATAATTTAATACGGTTACAAACATTACAGATACAGTAAAAACTGTTCAGAATGAAACCTGACAAAAACCGAATTTCACATCAAACCAAACAAATTCCAAAGTCCCATAGAATTATTAATAATATTTAAAGTAATTTAACCTGTAAAAACCGAATGTTGTCCAAACCGAATGCCGAAACATATTTCTTACCCCTAAAAAAATCGTGTTATAAAAAATTGTCTTTACCGAACTCATCAGAGCTTATAAAGGATTAATCTTTTGTGCCCCCCCCCCAAAAAAAAATACATGTCAGTGTTGTATGGCTTTGAGAACTTTATGTTGTTAACATAGAAAGTATTTGAAATGATCCAATCTGTCAAATGATTATGATTCAAATTATTATTGAAACATTTATATGAATGTTTTGATAACAATTATTTTTTTCATCAATATTTAAATGTTTTGATTGGACCAAAGCTCATCTTAATAATTTAATTTATTTTTTTCTAAATGTACAAACAAAATGCTTTTGTTGCGTTTTTTACACCTTGCTGTAATGAAATTAGTTCAAAAAATTTTAAAACTTACGGTTGTTCGGAGGTATAAAACTGAGCATCTTTTTCTGACATCTTGCAATTTTTTTGTCTGCATTTTAATTAAATAAAGTGACTTAAAATAACACAAGAGATGCAAAATTTTACTCTTAATTTTATTTTATTAATGAAATAGTTATTAACATCTAAAAGAATATTAAGCTTTTTCTGAAAAGTTGTATTTTCAGGGGAGATAATTGGCATGAAAATGAGTGACAAATTTTTATATAGGAATGTGTAGAAAAATTAGTTTTTCTTAAATAGCTGAAAAAAAAGAAAGAAGAAGAAGAAGGATATTTTTAGAATCTGATGGATTTTGCTTGTACACCCCAAACCACCTTTACTGAATCCAGATGCTGTCTTTTTATTATGTTGTCAGTAATAACATGTTCAAACTTTATATCCTTTCCTTTTAATTGTTAACAGATATCAATTTCAATCATATTGGTCAATTTATCGATTGGTCGTTTCCAGTTGTGATTGATCCCTGAGAAAACCGAACACCTGTACAAAACTCGAAGCCCCATTGCTGATATATATTCTGAAGAGTTCTTTATTCTAAATGAAAACCAATGTGGTTTTCGACAAGGTTACTGTACTACTGATAATTTGTTTACGCTGCATGCTTTTTTCGAAATTTTGAAGCATAAGAGGAAAAAACTATTTTGTGCCTTTATTGATTTCGAAAAGGCTTTTGACAAAGTTTGGAGAACAGGCTTATTTTACAAGCTAATGTTGAATAATATAAATGGGAAAATGTTAGCCGTCATTCAAAACATGTATAAAAACATAAAATCTAATATCGTATACAACAGTGAAAGTTCCGCATTTTTCTCTTGTGACAACGGAGTGAGGCAAGGTGAAAATATGTCACCTTTTCTATTTGCAGTTTTTTTAAACGACCTAGAATCTTTCTTAGGAAGCCAAAATAATAACGGACTAACATCCATAACTAATGAAATGGAATCAATCTTAGGGGTTTATGTCAAAATCTTTGCTATACTGTATGCGGACGACACAGTATTGATGTCTGAAACTGCAGCCGGGTTACAGACTTTGATTTGTTAAAACTTCAAATTAAACAAAGTCTCTCTGATCAGTTCCGACAAAATTGGCATGAAGAAATGCAAAACTGTTCGAAAGCGACCAACTATAGATTATTTAAAGATTCGCTAGAAAAAGAAAAATATTTCGATATACTCAGCAAGAAAGACTCTATTCTAATGTGCCAATTTAGAACGGGAAATCATAAACTGCCCATAGAAACGGGTAGATGGCATAATATTGATAGAAATAATAGAATGTGCAACTTGTGTAATGAACAGTTAGGTGATGAATATCACTATATTTTGGAATGCACAGTTTTGGCCGATGACAGAAAGAGACTTGTCAAGAAAAAACTCACAAAAAATCCAAACGT